>OY740766.1:74221542-74772514 GCA_963513935.1 Aphrophora alni
CTTTAAATGGCCTCGGCTGTATTGCTCAATACTCGCGTAAGTAAAATCTACAAGTTTTTACAGTCTTGCTATTATTTCAAATTTGAAAAATAATTCTATATTAGTAGTTTTTTAAGTAAACAAAAAGTAAATTAAGGCTTTTTATATGCAAAATGAAGGAAATAAAGCAAGCAATGTTTGAAAATATTTTTAGATTATGGGTGTAAAATATTATAGAGCCATGTCGAAAGCAGCATTCAGCAGAGGAAATAATGGGTTGTTCAACAATTGTTAGTATAATGTCCGTGGTATGACTATAAAGGCCTTATTGGCTGATAAAATTATGTTCTGACATATGAAGTGATTAATAAGCTGTTGTTCAGATGGCTTTTGTTTTTTAAACTATATAAAAAAGAAGAAATTACAGTTTATTTATTTTTTATCCTTCTTGCTTGATCAAGGATGTAGAATGCCAATAAAATTTATTGTTTTTAATTTTATTTTTATGTGGTTTCTGAAGAAAACCAACTGATTAAACCTTATTATTATATTCTATAAATATATCAATAAAAAATGGTTATCTATTAATGTGTATCTAAAAATGTGATGGTAAAAGTGATCTTTGTTTACACATTTACCATCATGATTTACATAGTCCATCAGGAGAATGTGAAAATAATCCTAGTGTACCAAAGTCCTGTAGTAAAATTATAAATGACAATAATAAATTAATATGGTAATAAATATACCACAGTATATATATATATATATATATATATATATATATATATATATATATATATATATATATAATCATAAAAACATCACTGTTGCCAGACGATTTACACGATTTTTGCACATAAATTATAAGTTATTGAATTTCAACCTCTAGAAGGGTAGATGAGGTTTAAATATAACATGCTATTTAAAAGTATTGAAAAATAAACATTCTATTGCATTGAAATTGGTTAATATATAAAAATATGGCTATTAAATTCTCCTAACCTTCAGATATTTTTATTGAGTAATCAAAAATCGGTAAAAAAGTGACTTATAAAATTCCCCTTCCCCTATTTCACACTTTTGGTGACTGTATAATTTAGTCATCACCACAATGATTTAGACATGTACACTGATATAAACATGGGTTTAATAGATGTATACAGTGTCACAAAAATTTTAGCACGATAACTTATATCGATTTTATACACCAAAAGGAAAAAATTATTCAGTAAAATACTTTCTAATTAATTGTAATTTGTTTAGCTGATATCTGCCATAAAATATATATATAAAATTAACATATACATATTATATACCAGGAGTCCAACCTAAAATGTTATAATAGGTAAATTTTGAATTATAAATATGATAGAGTTTTTAAATGGGGAACCTTCCTTCTTTCAATGAAGTTTAAAAATCAATTTTGTAAAATGTTAAAAATTGCCGCCATTTTCCAATTTTGGCGGCCAACTTTGAAATTTGTTATGAAACATCCTGCATTTTATGGGAAATCAATTATTTGTAGGCCTATCAAATATTTAATTTTCTGAACTTTAAGTGCCTGTAATTCACAGCTAAAGATTTAAAAAAATACCCAATAATAAAATATTCTTAAAATATTGTTTTACACCTGACAAAACCATAAAATACAGGGTGTTCCATAACAAATTTCAAAGTTGGCTGTCACATTGGAAAATAGCGGCAATTTTTAACATTTTACAAAATGTATTTTTAAACTTCATTGAAAAGAAAGAACATCCCCATTTAAAGTACTCTATCATATTTATAATTCATAAGTTAGCTATTGTAACCTTTTAGGTGGGACACCTAGTATACATAAATATATAGGCTATATAGGCCTATTATATATATATATATATCATAATTCTTTTGGCTGCCTCAAAAAATTAACTTATTTAGAAGCCACCTTAGAACATTATGTATATATAAATTTTACCATGAATATTTGTAATTCTAACATCAGTATACCGTTTATCTAATTTGTTAAGTTGAATTATATTCCTAAACTGAATTAGCAAAATTAGTTCTAAATGGCTGCCTCAAAAATCTGTACCTATCTGGTGCATAAGAATTTATAGGCCAACTAACTGCCGTATTACTATATACAAAGGCTGTATGGCTGCCAGCAGCGTTGCCAAATTTTCATGAGCGAATAACTTATAATGTAAACGAATCAGTCACCTTACCGGAAGTACTAGATCGATGCCGGTACTCCCCTCTTCCCAGCCTACTTCCGCTCACAGTTGGACATCTATTCAACATTTGGTAATTCTAATTTCGTTGGGACTTTGCGCAAAACTACACTATTCCAAGACATATCGACATTCTTATTATCTGCAAGATTTAAACATATTGTCCATAAAGAGTGCGTCTATATGCAGGTGTAATATTTCAGAATTAGGTTTAGAGTATCAAAATAAAGAATAAAGTTCTAGTAAATATAATTTTATTCATTTTATATTTATGATTTTTCTTTAAGAAATTTTTTGAAATGGATTTATTCTGTCCAGATTTAATTTACAATTTTTGAATGTAAAATTTTACCAGTAGGCCTATATGAACGTTTGGTTGGACAAAAGTCCTGCAAATTAATATTGGAATTTCTCAGCTTCTAATTGGCGTACGAACGTAATAGACACATCAATGGAAAGCTCTTGATTTGGGCTATCTAAAGTGTGCGCACAAACTCAGTTTCCATATACAGGGTGTTTCAAAAATTATAAAACGTGTTTTCCCTGTCTTTTTAAAAGTAAACATATCAACTTTTTTCCTCTTCAATTACTCTAAAACGTGTCTTTGTTCTGGTGAAAAAAGAATCTTTTTATTTTACTTAGATACAACGTTATGATAAATCAAATTTCACAGTATTATCTCATCTGTTTACATTTGCTATCTGATAATGTAATTAATTTTTTAATGCACAGAGTGTTCCAAAAATATTTTTTTTAAATACAATAAAATTATTTTATTTTGTGTACAATCCAAAACTAAGAAAAACTACAAGCTGTACTAAAACTGTTTATATCTAAACATTGTAAACCATAGAAGACTACGGAATGTCTGTGTTTATGTTCAAAATGTCCACCAAGAGCTACTTGACAATGTTCCAAACGAGTATAAAACGCATGTATGGCTTTACTTTTAATTTCATCTCTACATTTCTGTATTGATAGTCGTATTTTTCTTTCAGGTTTCAGATTTGTAGGTCTATTATAGTAAACGTTTGTTTTCAAATAGCCACACAGGAAATAAACTAAAGGATTTCAATATGGAGACCTAGAGGGTCGTTCGGTGGCCAATTCGCTCAATACATCTGTTGGGTAAAAGCTGATGTAATGCTGCAATACTAGGGAATAATGAATAAGAATTCACAACCTTTGGACTAAGAGTTAAAAATCAAATCATTTTGGGGTAGAATACATCCCCAAAATAATTCTTTACCAAATTATTTTTGGATCACTCTGTAAAGAAAATTTATATATTTACTTACATTATCAGATAGCAAATGTAAACAGCTTTCAATAGAGATGTCACACGAATGTTTTTCTTGTGTTATGTCCGAGTTAATGAGATAAGACTGTGTAATGGGGAAAAGAATGGGGACTTTTTAGGAGTAATTGAGGGGGAAACATTAATATCGTTATTTTAAAAAACGGGAAAAATATGTTTAATATTTTTTGGAATACCCTGTATATTATGTAACTTGAGATTTGGCACTCCCTGTAGATAGCCCCAATCAAGAGCTTTCCATTAATGTGTCTATTACCTTCATATGCCAATTAGAAGCTAAGATATTCCAGTATATGCAGGATTTTTGCGACAGACTCTGTACATATGACAGACGCCAAACATTCTTTTGGATTCAAAACGGACTTATCAGTAAATTTTATTTTTTACCTTCATCACAACTTTCTCTGTAAAAAAGGGTAAAGAGGTAAACTAAAATCGTTGCAACGTACAAACACGAGGTCAGTTCGCGTTTTCCGTTTGTAGGCCTACCTTTTGCGGTAACATCACGGTAGTTCCTACCACAAAAGGTAGGTTCTGTAATGTGCATAGATAATTTAGGGGGTGCTTATAAGGGTCTAAATTTAAAAGAAGTTCCTATAAACACATATCCGGTAACGCTTCTTTTACCAACTATCCGAGATTTTGTTTTTTGTTACTAAATAATTTATATCTCTAGAACAGTTGAGTAGTAATTTTGCACGATACTCATCAATATACTCTAGTTTGAAAAAAATAATTAACCTGTTCCAAGTAATCCGTTTCAAAATGACGGTAATTTAAAATTTACCTACATTAAAATTTCAATTATTTATCGATTTTATAAATAATAAATATTTCACATTGATTGTGAATATAAGTAACATAAACACTAATAGTGTGTACCGGTAATAAATGAATAGTCTGACACAGCTATATTAAACAATAATCGTAAAGTTAAATAATTTCAAATACATATCGTTTCATAGTGGTACAAGTATACAAAAATAAACTTTGATGTTAAGACAGAGGAAGGGAACCTATCAAGAAAAGATATGATAAGGAAGACATTGTGAACCTAAAATAACAGTGTAAACAAAGACCAATGCATAAACCGCAATTTTTGTAAATGTCGACCAATACGTTTTGTTTAGGACTATTGAGAAAAATTTGATCAAAATCATTGAACCGATTTCGAGAGAATTGTAATTTTGCGGTGTATAGTATGAAACTGCATGAACTTATAGGCAATCTCAACCAATTTCAAGGTATCGACTTCAAATTTAGTTTTCTAGTAAAACAAACTAGTTAATGTATTTTCAAAGTTTTAAGCAGATAGCTAAAAAATTGTTGAAAGTAGGAATTGGTATATATGCACGGATTTTCCTGTCGGTACTACACAAATTAATGCATTTTATCAGTCCTAAAATTTTGAGATATTTAATCCAACCTTGGAATGCAAGTTACTCTGCATGTGTACCTAGTTTCAAGTCATATTTTAAATATTTTTTTAATGGAACCGGAAGAAACATCTATATATTCAGTACCGGGGGTATATTTAGCGCTAATTACTGGCTTTAATGTATAATATTTTCTCTATGTTATGTCAAAACTCGGTTTCACTAATAATACTCTTACCAATAAATGTGTAGGCCTATACCTGTTTTTCAGATATTACCATGGACATTTTCTAAAATAGATATTGTAACGCTTTCGGATAGTGCCGTCGGTAGTGCAACAATTCAAGCTGTAGGCCTAATTAGCTCTATTTTTAAAATATTGATAATATTGACTTGAAATTCGGTACACAAGTGAAGAATGCTCGTGAATTACTATACTACGTTTTGAGACGATATTACAAAAAATGTTGAAACTGAGTATGCCGAGTTTCCAGTCAATATCTGGAAAATATTAAAACTGGACATGATACATGTATGCAAAAAAAAAAAAATATATAATATATTAAAATTATTTTCATGGTTGTAAAATATCGAAAACATATGCGGCTAAAAATGTTAAGTAGACTTTAAAAAATATATATTTTTTTAAAATAACAATTCTCTATTTCTGTAAAATAAAAAAATGGCTTCTCAACAAAAATTTAATTACTCAAAAGTGTTACTCAGAGTCAACAAAATATAATTATTGTTTAAACATAAAAGTCCAACATTTTCAATTAAACTCTCAAAAATAACCAGCGGTTCCAGTCCAAAGAAGTCAAAATACAATTTTTGGTAACGGTTTTTATGGTAGGTTTCATAGGTAGGTCTCTAATGCCTAATGTGTATTGTCTTTAATACAGTGCAACTAAATTTATGCCAGAATTCAATACAATCAAAACGAAAATATATCAATAATAAAAATCAAATCCAATTTTAATGCTATTCTTTTAAATTTTGGACATTTAAATTTTATTATTATTTTAAACACATATTATTGAGACATACGAACTTTCAACACAATATCTAAAATTCTTAAGTTTAGACCAAAAGTAATCGAACATTAGGACCGCTTGCTTAAAATTATTATGGTTATGAAATAAATAATTATTTGTACAGAACGATGGTTTAACCGGAACAGAATGGTCAGGAACGAATTTAAAACCTATATTCTTTGCAGGGGAAATGTTTACATCAAATCTGAACTGAATATCCATTATATCTTATTCATCCAACCGACCCCCCCCCCCCCAATAGAAACCTCGCCTTCTGGGACACACTAAATAATGAATGCCGCATACTAATTTATTATAAATATATTATATTTAGTCGTGATTGGAAATTACAAATTGGCGGATAGAATGGAATTTTATCAGAAATGGATATACAAATCTCATAAATAAAGTATTTTTGTGTGTTTATTACATTACCGGTATAGCAAATAATTTTGACTAAACTCCATTTGGAACTCAATCACATTGAGCTGGAATGCAATAACTGTTATTGATGTACTCAATCGAAGAAAACTGAATTCTTATACTGTTGAAAATTATAAATAGCTAGGAAGGAATGCAGAAGCGGTGAGGAAAAAATCTGTCTTTAAACCAACAATGTGCTTACAATATTTTGTTTTGTTTTATATGTGTGTGAATTTGTAATATAAATAAAACTAAAATTTATTTTAAAATAGTTTGTTACATAGGTTTCTACAATAGTCTGTAATTTGTGTTTTCTAAAAATATTGTGACCGACCATTACAGCTCTCTCATTATCAAGAAATATTTTGTCTTGATTGCTATGTTGAGGTTCAGGTAGATAGGGCGTTAGGACTAACCTAGCCTCTCTTAGTTTTATGACAAGTACAAAGGATGATTTTATAGTTGTTCAAGATTATAATACAACTTACATCGTACGAACTTAGCGGTAATACAGAAAGGGTGTGTGTGTTTGGATTCCTATATTTATTGGCGCAACTGACCGTGCTGTGGGGCCATCCCAAATTGTGGGGCAATACACACGTCCCCACTGTTCTAAATAGCAAAATTGGAGAAATTACATCATAAAATGAATAACAGACATAATTTACATGAAGACCTCATAATTGAGTTTAAGGCAGATAGTTAACTCTGGGGCCATAAGTATTAACCGTGAAGCAGTGCTAAATATTATGTTGTTGGTCGTTGATGAATTACGCAACTAAAAACTTTCAGTTTACAGTCTACATCCAAACAAGAGGAAGAGAGAGAGAGAGAGAGAGAGAGAGAGAGAGAGAGAGAGAGAGAGAGAGAGAGAGAGAGAGAGAGAGAGAGAGAGAGAGAGAGAGAGAGAGAGCTAGCTTCCGCTTATCAGTTTTGTTACTTGGTTGGTTTATTCGTATGTTGTGTGAGTGTGTGTTTGGAGGTGGGGGGGTGAGAGGTGTTAGTGTGTGTATTTAGTGTATAAATAAATATTTAGTAATTAAGATTGTGAATAAATTAAATTTAGTAAGTTCTGTTGTTTTAAATAATTATCCTGGAGTAGTTCTAATAGGAAGCTACTTATTCTTTTGTTGTAATTTGTAACCTTATGTAAGTTTATTGTTTATTTTGCTGGGTTCGGTCGGCTGCGGTTTTGTCATTTTCTAGCCAATGAATATTAATTTTATAATGTTGTTTTTCTTTTTTATGTGTATTTCATGTTTAATCTAGATTTAGTATGCATTCATTTATAAGTTTTACACGTAGGATTACATTTCAGTAACATAGTTAAAATCTTCAGAGATTTAGTATTAAACAAACACTAATTCTATAAATATATTAATAGTTATACAAGTTAGATTCTTTCCCCACTCCTATCTGGGGTTATTTCAATCTATGGGATTGTTTAATACTCAACCTCTGAAGATGATAACTACATTACTAAAATGTACATAAGGAAGTGAATCTTGTTTTATTGAACTGTGGTAATGGGTGTTAGATTTTTATTTTTAAGTTTGCCACGGTGTGCTCAAAAGTGTAGTATAAAAATAGGCCATTACTATCAACTTTGAAAAAAAAATATAATGTATTTAAATAAGGACCTAAACTTGCTTCACTTGTGCCATTAACACAAAAAATGAGGTGGTCACGGTTCATTTTTGTTTTTATCAATCATTCATGAACCATATAATATTTTTTAAATTTTTAATTTTGAACATAAATTTGGATCTTCTCATTTTACTAAAATTTGAATGAATTTGATAGAACCGATTTTGATAAATTATGTATAATTCAAAGTGCCGAACTGAAACTCACAAATCAGCATTTTTGGAGAGATGGTGACTAATACTTTTTGTTTGGGTCCTTAGGATGCTACACATGAGTAATATAATATTAAAATCGTTATAGCCAATTTTGAGAGAAAATTGTAATTCTGTGTTTTCCTACCCCCAAATTTTGGTTCATAAAAAAGAAAAAAGTCCCGATATATGGTAAAAATATGACCACATTCGAAATTTTATTCAAATCTGTCCACACATTTGGACTGTAGAAAACTCATATATGACAGACATACATAATTTCAAAATCATTCTTTTGGAATCAGGGTATTTCAAAAATTTTTTGCATAACTTTCCCTGTACTATGTATATGTGAGAAAATAAAAATAATAAAGTCATCTTCTAGTCAAAATGGCTTTTTTAATTTACAGTTATTTTAAATTAAAAACTAAATTTAAACCCACAAGCTTCATACATCAACTCTTATGTTTGTAACACTTGCATAATAGTTTCATCCCGATAACAATTTACTTTGCTGCAAAACAGTCTTTATGAGGATTTACTGAAAGGTTTGATATTTAATCTGTTTTACTATAAAATTTGACAAATACTTCCTATTCCATACAAAGTTAGTTTGTAAGTTGCACTTAAAGTTTTATTGTTGATGTTACAGGTATCTTGGAAAAAGGCCTCACATGTCCTTGCGAATTGGGATGTATGAACACTGTGTATGAAGTGGAAAAACTAAATGATGGCGTGTAAGTTTAGATATTTAGACATTCAAATCTAAAATCTGATATTTAGTAATAGTAAAATAAGTTGAAATAATCACCACAAGAACTGAACTGTGAGATAGGCTATCAATAACTCTAATAATATTAAAGTCATCTATTCAACAACAAATTCTGTCTGTTATTATATGGATATACATCTTACTGTGAGTTAACAGCAAAATTCTTCTGTAGTTCTCCGAGCTGTCCACTTCTCCATTGTGATTATAATGATGGTGAACTCCTTTAGTTAGCCAGGCTTTAGAGAACTTAAAATAATATTACACATATTACTCAGTATTAAACAGATATTTTATTTCCTGACTTTTCCAGGACATTTGCTATACCAACAATACTCTCAAACTCATTTGATTTTAATTTTCATAATGTAACTTTGTGAAACCTTATTTCCCATCCAGAATACTACAACCATAAAACCATTTAGTTCTCCATCTCCCTTTTGATTTCCTAATTTTGATTATTTAAAAAAAATAATTTAGAAAAGATTAGATAAGTAAACGATCCTCTTGTGAAATATTAGACTTTTCAAAGATTTTGCATTAAGCTTCTTCGTACATATATACTCAGCCTTACTGCAACATTATAATGCACCAGCTTATTTTGTTTCCTTTTATATTTTCCATTATATTAATTTTTTCTCAATATTCTCTTCTTAACATACAAAATATTTTCTATTTTCCACTCACTTTTCCCAAGTAATCATGCAGCTCCTACCAAACCATCCACTTGTTTTCTCACCCCCCATCTCATAGACCTTCCAGCCATTTTTACCAACAAACCATAGATTTCTACTGTCCCATTAATTACATGTTGATTTTTAAACCAGTAATACAAATTTTAATTAATTTTATTCCATCATCAACAAAATTTATAAATTCCTTAAAGTTTTTCAGCAACAATATTTCTGATTTGTTGTTAGTGGGAAATAGTAGGCTATGCACAACTACTATGAACATAGATAGAATTAAAGAACAAAACAAGTCTTCATAACTCAGCAAATAATTCATCATAATGGCTCCTCTTTTCTCTACAAATGTAAATCTCCCACATTTGTCCCCTTTGATGCCTTCAATTAATAGACCCCTCAGGGGCTCACTTATAATGAATATGAGCAAGACCATCTCGAGGGTTCTAGATGGATCTACATTTTTTTATGTAGTCTTGAGTTAGAGCTCTCTCTTTCATTTCTCTTGAACTTTTCTGACCCAGATTCTATTAGAGTATTTGAGGGCTAGTGGTCTTATCTCTCTCTTTTTTTAAAGCGATGATGACCGAGATGTTTTTTGCCTTTAAATAACAAGGAAAAAATATCCATTTAATAGATTTAAGTTTTAAAATGTTATACAAGCTTATAAACAATTCTCCTTTTTTCAACTTTATCGTTACTAAATTCTCATACATTAAAATTAATTTAAAAAATCCCCTGATGATTACCAACAAAAATAACATTAAAGTCTCCTGCTAATAATAATGTAATTGAATCATATCTTGCAGATATTTCATCAATATTTTCAGTAAATATCTCAATAGTCAGAATTTTATTATAGTGAATTATTCACAAGCAATGTACATATATTATCTTCTCTGATATAATTCCAATCTATAAAAATCTTTTAACATATTTCCTATTATAAAAGTACTATAATCCTAATAAATTAATTTTTGAAAAAGTAAACCATAATCCCTTCTCAAAAAAATAAATAAATAAAAATACACAGTGTTCCAATAATTATATTATTCCTTTCCGTTAGCCATGAGGCACTTTTCAACAAATGTTGCAACTGTGCAACCAGACTTAAATTTAGAAATTCTGACATCCAAAACCTTCTGTTAATTAACATAATTATTATCACCTCTTGCTTCACATATTTTACTTCATAGTAGACCACGTTTCACACTTTTCTAACTCACTTCCCCCCTTTAGTCACTACAAAAGTGACTATCTTTCTCAATTCTATTTGGGTTCATATCATGCACTTACTGAATATTTAAGTAAGTCCATATCTAAGCGAAGTCTTAATCTTCTGAATAATCTCCTCTTTAACATTTAGATTGATATTGATTCTGTTTTTTCTTCTTTTTTACTGTGTTGCTCTTACTCCAAATATTCTGCAGCTATCTCAACCACTTGAAGATTATCAAAATTTAGCCATCCATGGTAAAATCATTTTTAGGTAGTTTTTCTTAATTCCTTATTAGTATTCCTCTTAATTTCTCAAAATTATCTTCTAATAAATCAACCCATGTAATTTTCTGATACTCTTAATTGGAATGATTTAATTTCGCTATAATTGGTAACTTCATATTTTTTCCTTCTAACTCTCAATCTATGCACTTTCCCTATACTAGTTGGAAATCTAGCAAACGTTGAACATTTTGAACAGTATCAATCGTAGCCAGCCATATTAACTTCCCACATCTCATTTACCAATCCTCTACACAATAAATATTAATTTGCTCTATCGAATTGTCCTTACAACTTCTTAATTCCAATTATAAATTAATAATTTCAAATTCATCAACTTTTCTTTAGGCTTGAGATTTCTTTTCATTATCTTCCCGGGCTATTGAAAAATTTCAAGTTTTTTATCCTTAATTCTTCACACACGTTAAACTGTTCTAAGCTGCAAATTGTCAATTGGGCAAACTCTTGATTTGTATGTATAGTCATTTTGTAAACTGTATATGACTATAGAAATTGTATTTTCTTGTTAAATATAATATATATTATTTCTTCTTTAGAAGCGTTGAAGGTGTGCCTTTGGAAATTGGATTTGTATCTTGGCCAATGGTACGTTACAAGAGAGAAGTTTTATTTGGATGGGTAGATCTTTTGGGTAAGTTTGACATTAAATATATTAAACATATTGGTTTTATTAAAGATTATTATGTGTAAATATCACTTTATTATAACTTACAAAACATATTTTTCTTCTTACAAAAAATGATATATTTTATAAACATATAAATACTTAAATTTTTCTTGCAAAAATAGTTTTTGTTTAGTGTCTTTTGGAGGCATTGCTGGTCTGTTCCTTGGCTTTAGCTTGTTAAGTGGAGTGGAGATTATTTACTACTTTACAATGAGAGCATGTTGCATGGTTTACCGTAACAAAGATGAACTTATACAACTACATGAAGAATATGAACAAAAACCAAAGCCTGCTATAAACTTGGATTTAAAACCATATTTTTTTGAAAATACTAAAATTTTGCCTGTTAAAGATGGAACATCTACTAAAAAGTCAGATATATTTTCAATTAATTTTGTGAACTAAGACCAAATTTTGACTATATATATATACCAACATTAATAACATTAAAGTCTCCTGCTAATAATAATGTAGTTGAATCATATCTTGCAGATATTTCATCAATCTTTTCAGTAAATATCTCTATAGTCAGAATTTTATTATAGTGAATTATTCACAAGCAATGTACATATATTATCTTCTCTGATATAATTCCAATCTATGAAATCTATATATAATAAGCATTAAACAGTATTGAAAGATACTAGACTGTATTAACAAACACCAATATTGTATAGTTACTAAATTAGTGGTATTTATAAGTTGCAATGACAA
Organism: Aphrophora alni; assembly: GCA_963513935.1. Lineage (NCBI taxonomy): Eukaryota > Metazoa > Arthropoda > Insecta > Hemiptera > Aphrophoridae > Aphrophora > Aphrophora alni. Next base: position 74,234,084 of record OY740766.1, read on the forward strand.
AGTGTTAGTGTTAACAGATTTATAATGAGTTTTGAAGTATAAAGGACTTTAATAGAGTCAATATTAAATTATTAACATTTTAATATACGGTATTATAATTTAAGATATCTTGATTTTTGTAATGTATGTTTATTATTATTTTATTAAATGTGAAAAATAAACATAATTTATCAATTAATTATTTAATTTATTAATATTAATTTTTATGTAACCACCTTCCTGTTTATGTAGGTACACTAGAATAATGGTTAGTCTATATATTTTGAATCAACAAAAATTATACTGTTATACAATAACAGCGAAAATAAAAATTAATAAATTACTTTTTAACTTAAGTATGATGAACTTTTTTAAAATTATTTTCTCTGATATAAATATAAACATTGTATTAAAAAATATATATACATTAACATTTGTTTCCCCTTCTATAGGTAGTATGTGAGAGTCTGATTTTCCCTTAATATTAATTATATTTTTCTATAAGTAGTCTATGTTTTAAAACATCACTACTTTAACCGAGTTGAGATTAGGCAGTTTTCTAATGATATATTGGTTTCAAAATGTTTAGTTTTATTATTTACTAAATAACTGTAGAACAAAATTAAATACAATTACCTAATAAGTTAAATAAGAGTAATCATCTGCTAAAAATTTTCCACTATAATACAATAGATCAGCTGGTTTCCAAACAAATGTTTATTGAAAAAAAAATTGTAATGTCACTCGAGATTAGGAAATGAAATGAAAAACACTTATATAAAAACTTTTTAAAATCAAAATTGGTTAGAAATCAGTGACATAGAATGTAGCTGATTATATCTACAGTGTCTATTCAAGGATTATATTGAAACGTTTGGCTTGAATTGAAAAATGTTTTTTTTAGATGATAAACTTTATGTTGTATTTTTCCAACTAAGTAAAAGAAAAAAATCTATTTATGTATAATCAAAATGCAACGTTCATAATATTAAACCAGTGTAAGGAGGCGCACAGACTACATGGATGTTTTTGCTACGCAATATTGCTTACTTTTCTTAAAAATCTATACTTTATGCCTTTTAAAGCTCAAACATGTGTAACCTTTTACTAGTGCGATAAATTACAAGTTTTATCTGGAGCAATATAAGCATATTGAGCCATCGTGCTCCCCTAGTGGAAAACTATTACAATATTGTTATCATCATACAAATTTATCAAAAACTGAACAAAGTTTGGTATTTCAGATAGTTGAAAATAACAAACACTAAGTATGACACATCAGACTACTTAGTAAATTAAAATATTTTCAAATTGCAGATTTTTCTTCTGTGTATCTTTTTTGAAAATAGTAAAATTATTAAGTATTTGAGGTAAATTTCCGAAAGTATTATATACTAAATGAATACGATTTTATCAGAGTATGATCAAACAATATTGTTAAAGTTGTAAACAAGAAAAGTGATTCAAACTTTTGAACATTAAGGAGGCAGTGAATCAACATTAATAGTTTTGTAATGTTTTAAATAATAATATTGGCATTACTACTTTAAATTAGAAAATTATAAGTGTGGGACGAATTGCTGAGAAATCAATTAATCAGTGTAATTGATTTCTGTAAATGAGTCAAACCTTTTACTTTGTAAAATATTTAATATTTTATCGCTTTTCTTTTATGAATAAAATTATAATGATGTATATTTAATCAGCACAATCTCAACTTAAAATATCACAGTAACTTTATTCTGTATAAAAACTATGTGAGTATTTACCGGTTATAGTGCACTTTCGGAAAATTAAATTTTTTTAAATCAGAAGTATCAAGAAATTAATTAGCTCATTGAACTCTCAAACAATTATTCAATAAATAATAAAATACTATATCACACTTTGGGAGTAATTTACAATTTTTACCAAAATTTTAACAACATAAATAATTCCTTGACAATTTGTCCTAATAATTAATAAAACAGCAAAATATTGAAATTTAATTACAAGGAAATGATAGTAACTGTATTATAACCACATTACAATTAGTTGTACTACAGCTATGTTTCAGTTACATGACTGAGCACAAGACCAATTGCTCAATTGGTAGAATTGTGACTTTCAATATGTCGGAACCCAAGTGGCAGATATATTTATTGAAGACATACCTAAAGTTCAATGGTTAGGAAAGAGATGTTATATAGAGTGATCATTAAAAAATTTCTTGCAAGTCAGGTAAGGATAAAGTATGATTGTTAAGCAATGGATTGTTTATTATTTAGATTAGGTTAGTTAATAGGTAAGTTAGTTTCCTATCTCTACAACATCATTTTATAATTAGTAAACTATTTGAAGTACAACACTACACTACAAACACCCAAACTCGAAGTTTGACAATTTAATAAGATGGTAATTGTAAAAATAATAACTACTACATTAGACCTTGAAATAAAGACGCCGAAGTAATAAACTGATAGATTGTGTTATGCCATGAATGTGTTAATATAGCTCTTTGAAAAATAATAAAATCTGCTAAATAAAAACAAGAACACTTAACAACATATAGCACAAAAGAAAATATATCGTCAAACAACCTACTTTCGCCAACCTATCCTTTTTTAAAAAATAATTAGATTTTTTATATAGATTAAAATTATAATTTTTAAAAAGAACTAAACAATTAATTTCACAAAATATCAATTTTTAATAACATCATATTCTAGTAATTTATCACTTAATACAACAACGTAAGAAATAATATTTTTTATCTGTGATTTAATTTTTAAAATCTTTTTGAATTATTAAATTGCTTTCAGAATTACAAAAAAAAAGTTAATTGGATGTTTAGAAGGATCAATCAACCAAAATTTATTTTATTTTTTGAAAACACGAGGATTGTAATACGTATCAGAATGTTTATAATCATGATACATTTAATACAATAACTTATATTTTCCAAGTGATATATTTTAATTTTGTAATTCATCAGAATAATTGTAATAACGTAAAAAATTAAAGTTTATTGTATGTTTGAAAGACGCGGGTGAGTAATAGCGGATAGGCTGTTTAAATAACATTTCGTATTCGGTAAATTCATTTATAAGATGAAAATAGATTTTCAAAACAACAAAATAAATAATCATGTGTAAATTTAGTATAAATTGTTTAATATAAAGTGTTTGTAAATTTGAGTGAGAAATAGGGAGTGTGTAAAATTTCTGTAACAGTGAACCGGAAAAAACACTTTCGGAAGTAAGATATCTCGTGGTTTGGATAAGGAGTCGAGATCAGAGCTTAGCGGAGTAAGGTTGTGTTTCTGAAGTGATCAGACGTATTTTGATAGAGAGAAACTTTTTCAAAATGTAACGAAAATTGTTAATGTAGAGTCCTATTATGACATGTGAGTCATTGAGAGACGTTTTTTTTTTGTCTAAAAGAAGTTTTAGAACATTGATAGTGATGATTTAACGAGGTTAGAGACAGTTTTTAACGTGGGTAGGCCGTAGTTAGAGTTTGAGGAGAGTATTGGACAATATCCTTTAATAAAGTGATGAATTTATTGTACAACATTGTGTACTTGAAAGGACAATTGAGCATCGAATATATGAATTGAGTCTACAAGGTGATTGCAACACAAGATGAGAGAATCCCACCACGAGGACATTTTCAACCTACAGGATCGGTTATGCGGTAACAAAGAATCATAGACATTTTTATATAAAAAGAACTTTTTCTATGAACCTTTTAAAATTGTTCTAATGAATAATTTTTGTATAACAATTAGTAAATTTAGAGTATTTAATTTCATTTTAATATAATCATAATCTTTGCTATGTGAGAATATAAAACACTCACTATAAAAAATATTTTGTTTTGAGTTGCAACTATTAATATAAAGTCTTAAGAAAGAATTTAGGCCTCTTCAAGGCAAAATATATTAAAAAATTTAAAAACATAGAGATTTTAAATATAAGTGGTAGGAAATGTGTCATGAATATGTATGTATAATTTTAATTCAATAAATTATGTTCAATTTCAGCTACAAATGTTTTCATTTCAAGGAACCAAAATCACTGTGAGTACACAAATAAAAGAGCTTACGACCCTGAGATAATAAATTCATTAAATTCATTTTTTTTATATGTTAAATAATGACGAAAGTCTGGCGCCCATAATGATAAAATAACAACTCATAAATTCACTTTTTCTTTAAGTAAAATAAAAATTAAGAACTCTTCAAGTTCATCATACTTTCTTTTGCTAAAGATATTTTCCGATAATTACATAATATGTTCCAATTTTATTCAACTCTAATATTTTTAACGTTCATACTATCAAATTTACTAGATTACTTTAATAATAAATTTTGGATTATAGACATTTCTATAAATATTTGTAGTAGTATCAAACATATAATTTGTACGAGTTAATCCATGTTCTACAACACTTTGCCAGTGAATAAAATTTAAAAAATACTTTTCTATTATTTCTAATTTCATTAATAAACTAAATTTTACTAGTTCTTTTAAACTTGATTATTAGAACTCTAATAAAAAAACTCAGTAATAATTATTTTTCCATCAGCTGGTAAAACAGCTCATATTGAGATGTTCCAGCTATAAATTGCATCATTATAAACATTTCTAATAATATAATAAAGAAACACCTTTATATATTGGGATTTTTATATCTTCAAACAATCTGTAACCAAGATGAGATAAATTACCAACATACTCAAATTTATCTCCAGCTTAAAAAGTGGATTAATAACCATTATAAATTTAAGAAGTAACTTCTGACTGAATATCTCATCATACTTTTAATTGTACTTAAAGAATTTTTTTTTTCATTTTCATAGATTAGGCCTACTTATTATTTTTTCAATTCTGCTTTTATGAAAAATAATGCAGTGAAATTATCAATTAAAAGTTGAACCAGCAATATAAGCCGTTCAATCAGATTTGTTATTAAAACCAGCTAAATAAATAAAAATTGGCTTATAGAACTGTAAAATGAATCTCCAAAATCTACAGCAAATTTGGTTTACTTAATGGACTCATTAAAATGTAATGTACTATAAGGACATAATTTCTATACACTACCCTCTTAATATCATTTAAATATTTATAATAGTGAAAATTGGTAATTTATAAAGACAAAATTTAAATAAATAATAATTAATTTTTTTATCTGGATTCGGATTAACTTTAAATTCTTCAATATCCTCTTGATGATCTTTAACAATTTGTTTTGAAATACTTTTGATATTGATCCTTAATTACTAAGTCACAATCAATCTCATCACTTAATTTATTGATGAAATTTTCCTTTAAGTATTTACAAATTTTATCAAAATATTCCCAAACAGTAGGCCTATTAAAAAATTCTTCTTATAATAATACTTTTTCCAATTAATTCTTTCTTAAAAATTCTCATCATATCAAAACATTTAAAATACATTTCTTATTTGATGTCCTGAAATTTCATACCAATAAAAATCATTTTGAAAATAGACAATAAACTAATTAAAATACTTATACTTATGATAAATAGATGATACTTAAAACACTGTGAGGAGCTTTACTAATCTGTATCCAAGGATCCATTTATATATATAATCATTTAATAAATCTCTTTTTTGAATGATTACAAACCGAGAATTTTCCTGATTTTGAAACCGAAAAATTTCCATAGAATAACATGACACATGACATATAATATCCTATTACACATGACAGTACCCAAGCTACATTTTTCTTAATCTTAACATCCTCCTTAAAAACTATTGTCTAAAAATACTTATTATAAAAAAATACAAAATAAATTTAATGTTCACAGTTCATTGTAATGTTGTGTATATTCCCTGACAGTGTGTGACTCATCAGAATGTTATGGTCTGTAACCCCACAACCGCCAAATATTTCAACCTCCTGCTTGGTCTGAATTGTTTTGCAGTTTGCTTATCTATTGCAAGGTCATCACTTTTGCTACAACAATAATACACTTGTCATAGTACCACAAAGTGATGGCATGTAGTGAGTGATCACGTTCAGTCTTAAACTCTGAAACAAGTTTGTGAAGCAAGGTGGGAAGCAAAGATAATTTTTTTTCTGTTGTCCTACACCAGTATGGTAGTGTTCTATGAGTACTTGATGAACTGAGTAAAACCATGACTGGTTCAACCATCTCATCAGAAGCGAAGTCATTGAAAATGTCTATGGTAGATTTTTCATTCTTGGTATGCCTGGTAGTGTGGCACACTTACCTTGTTAGTAAATCTCTTCAAAGTCAGTTTGCCAATATTTCTTTGGTGTTTATTCAACTATAAAATATGTTGATTTCATTAAGGGATAGTATATTCAAGGATTCAATCTTCAAAACCGAAGAGTTAGCTACTAAATTGGCACTGAAGATGTTCTGATAAAAAAAGACCGAGAACAAAGACGAAACGTTTTAAAAATAAAAGTAAGGATAAGTACAATGTGAGCCCTGGGGTTTGAGAAGCTGGGAGAAGTGATTGTAATGTAGATAACCCTCCCTTATGCAAACAGAGAGTCTGACAAAGTATAAAGGTCAGTCTAAGTAAAGTGAGCAACGAGACAAGACGTAATATTAAATTCATTGTGTCTTAACCCATATGACATGGCGCAGTCGGAAGTCAGTACAACGCAATAAAAGTGATTATGAAAATTAAAATATTACAAAGTAAGTAAAAATGCCAAGTGACAGTGAAACTGAAGAGGTAAAGCTGCAGACCACAGCCGTTTCAGTTCTACATGTGCCGAACATCAAAGTTCCGTCAGAACTCCAATGGTCATGAGTTGGAGTTGGAGTTGAGATGATATAATCATATGGGGTAAAACAAAAAGTGAACATGATAAAAGACTAAAAATAGTATTAAAAAAATTGCTATTTGAAAATATAAAATTAAACCAAGAAAAATGTAAAATTGGCGTTGACGTAATTTATTATCTTAGGCACAAAATATCAAAATACGGAATTACAATAGATGATAGCAAAGTAAAAGCAATAAACTGTATGGAAGCTCCTACAGATAAAAAAACACTAGAAAGATTTTTAGGCTTAATAACCTATGTAAATAAATTTATACCTAATGTCTCTGAATTAACAAACCCATTAAGATCAATTTAAAAAAAAACAAGTTATGTTTCAGTGGGGTTTTGAACAACAAGAAGCATTTAATAAATTTAAAAATATACTTACTAGTACGCCTGTTTTACAGTTCTTTGATGTAAATGTTCCTATTGTATTAACAGTTGATAGTTCTCAAAATGGTATGGGTGCTGCTATTTTACAAAATAATTTACCAGTAGCCTATGCATCAAAAGCTTTAAATGAAACACAAAAGAATTACGCACAAATAGAAAAAGAATGTTTAGCAATTCTATTTGGGTGTGAACGTTTCCACCAATATTTGTTTGGTATGTCATTTACTGTAGAAACAGATCATAAACCTCTAATACCTATTTTTAAGAAAAATATAGAACACTGTCCTCCTCGCTTGCAGCGAATGAGAATAAAATTACAGGCATATAATTTTGAATTAGTTTATAAAAGAGGTAAAGAATTGGTAATTGCAGATATGCTATCTAGAACAAACGTTGTCAATAATACAAATGATTTAGACTTAGATAGTGAAGAAATTGAAACTCATGTTAAGTATATAGAAAGTAATAATAATCTAGGCAATTATCAAAAGCAAAAGATAAAAAAATATAGCAAAAAATGATGATGAAATAAAAATACTAAAAAAATATATAGTAGGAAATAACTGGCCCAATCATAAAAATGCATTACCTGATATAATCAAACCATATTGGAGCGTTAGAAATGAACTAACTTGTTGTAATGAACTAGTATATAAGGGTTCTGCTGTAGTAATCCCTTTAATATTAAGAAAAGAAATGTTAAAAAGATTGCATGTAACTCACTTTGGTATTATAAAAACCCAACTAAGAGCAAAAATATTATTTATTGGCCTCACATAAATAAACACATAGAAGATATGATAGGAAAATGTGAAGCCTGCGAAAAGTATTCAAAAAATTATTGCAAAGAACCATTGTTACAACATAATGTTCCCAAACGTACCCTGGCAGAAAGTTGGAGCTAATTTATTTCAATTTAAAGACAAACAATATTTAATGGTAGTTGATTATTATTCAAAATATCCCGAAGTGAAAATATTATCTAATATGTCCAGTTCAAATATTGTAAATTGCCTAAAGTCAATTTTTTGCAGGCATGGAATTCCTAAAACATTAATAACTGCACATGATTCATGTTTTATTGGGGAAATATAAAAAAAAAATTCAAGTAGTTGGGAATTTGAACACATTAAAACTAGTCCACACTACTGTCAATCTAACGGAATGGTAGAACGGGCAATACAAAATATAAAAAATATGCTAAAAAACAGAAATGAATAAAACAGATTTTTATTTGGCATTACTAGAATATATAAATACCCCAATATCAAATAACATACCATCACCTGTAGAAATTCTCTTTAGCAGCCAGTTAAAATCTATTTTACCATATAACGATAAAATACTAAAACCTAAAGTAAGAAATGCAATAAGAAAAAATTTAATCTTGAGGCAAAAAGATCAAAAGAAATATTATAAGAAAACTAAACCTTTGTTAAAGCTAAAAGATAATGAATCTGTATTTGTAAAGCACAAAAATAACTGGATCAGATCAAAAATTATAAGTAAACGAAATGACCCCAGATCTTACAATGTTAAAAATCTTGAAAACAATAGAGTATACGTTGGAAATAGAAGACAAATACGTCCTTATCCACAAAAAACAGACTCAGATGAATGGCAAGCAGACGATTATTTATTGGAAACATCTAATATTATCAATCCTAAAAAATCCCCAGAAAAAATAACAAGTCACCACCTAAATCCACCATCAACTCAACCCAACTTGCATACTTATATGACAAGATATGGAAGAATTGTAAAACCACCAAATAGGTTTAAAATTAATAAAATAAAATTAGTTTAATGTAAATAGTTTCTAAGTAAGTTTATACCAAGTAGGTTTAAAATGAATTCCTAAGCAAGTGTATATTTTGTTTTAACCCTTTGCGCTCGAATAGGGTCTTTAAAAAAGTTCCTCTGGAGTCGTATGATCACTGGGAGTGGCCACGCCATTTTCTATATCAGCTTGGAATTGTTTTCGCAGTCTTGGTCCGCCCAGCTCGTATGGCCACTCAGAATGGCCAACACAAAATCTTGCGAACACTCGCTAGGCCACCGTGAGTGGACATAGCATTACGTATCTATGAATAGCTTTTTTGTATTCTCAAAATTATATTATTTTCTGTGGAAAGTGCTGGAATCTGTAGGGAAACTCTTGAACTATATGAACAACGCATGATTTCTTTCCCTCCTTTTATAACAACTGTGTTGAATTCCATAATATAACCTCTATATTTTCTCTCAGTGCTGTGCTAGTCGTTGTTCTTGGCGTGATAAATTGTTGATAATTTTAATATTATAAAGTTACGAAAATGGATAATTTAAATTCAGATGAAATAAATATAATAATTTGAGTTATAAAAAATAAATAAGTTATAATGTAAGTTTGAACGATTTTAAAACATTTTCTATATTGTAGTTTGTCATCTGTTATTTATATAATAAATATAAAAATATAACGTCTTTATGAGGTTGAAATACTATGTAATACCATGTTTTCTATTTCAAATAAGTTGTATTTGTCAATAAACAGAGCTTATTTATAAAATATTCATGTTTGCTCTTTTAAATAGTTACCTAGATGTCAAGTGAATTCAACAAAACAATTCCGAGCTGGTGATGCCGTCCGGTCAAAATGGCAGCCGTGTAACAGCCGACGAACGATAGGCCACTCACGGTGGCCATGCGACCTGAGAGGACTAAGATCACGGGAAATAATACAAGGTGTCTACGAGTCGGGTGTGGCCACTGGTAATGGCCTTTCGAGCGCAAAGGGTTAATAAATAAGAGAATTTGATGTTATTATATTTTTTTTTTAAAAAGAAAGAAAAAAGTTTTTATTTATATTAAGAAAAAGGAAAAAATATATATATTTTTTAAATAAAAGGGAGATGTAATGTAGATAACCCTCCCTTATGCAAACAAAGAGTCCGACAATGTATAAAGGTCAGTCTAAATAAAGTGAGCAACGAAACAGGACGTAATATTAAATTCATTGTGTGTTACCCAAAAGTTGATCGGTAATATCTACAGCTTTGTCGCAAATTCTCCTGCTGATAGTGTTATTGGACAGTGGTAGCTTCAAAAGCTTATTACCGACATCCTCCCCAAGCATAATTTTTACTATATCGATAGCAGCAGGTAAAATCAACTCTTCTGCAATTGTATGAGGCTTCTTACACTGGGCAATTCTATAGGCCACTTTATACTATGCCAAAAGTGCATTACTGTTGACTTGGGAATGTTTGGAAAATGCAGACTTTTGTTTGCTGCTGTTAATTTTCTTGCGAAAAAGTCCCTTGGTTTACCAACCATACTTGGGTGAAGAGTTTCCAAGTGCTTCTTAAGTTTACTCGGAAGCATAGATTCAACCGGTAACACCATCATACAAAGAACACATTGAGGATGCTCTTCACCATTGACATTGTTGAAGCGTGAGTTTTGAGAAGTGTTATTATTCCGGAGGACCAAATGTTGAAGCGTGGGTTTTGTAAGATTAAAAAAAAAGAGAATTATGTAGGACAAAGACTGAACATAATAATAGGAAATCTGTGTGCTAAAGATTTGAGTAACATAAATTGTCCTTTACCTTGCCTGAAGAAATGTCCAAGCGTCTTCCTGGTGATCGGCTTCCACAGTGCACTGGGTCTCACTTGTGATGCTACAAGTAATGTTAAATGTTACTCTTAAACACACAGATCACTTGACACATTTAAAGTTAGGGTTTGGCAGAGCACTACGGTAGAAATATATTGAATAGCACAAAAGCGTAACGTGGGCAACTTATGGATAAGCAACTTATGAACGAGAAAAGATAGAAAGAATTTGTGAAGAAGCAATCAAATGTACATTTTGAGAAGTACAGAGTTATCATAAAAGAATGGTGTGGTTTCATTAATTCATACGAAGAAAGTAGATATATTGTGTTGTCTTGTAGTCTATTGGTATCGCTGATAGCCTATTACCCAAAAGTTTGTTTATCAGCTATTGTATCCTCAAAATTAGTTCTTGCATTGTTGTGGTTCTGTGTTTTGTGTTTTCTGGAGTGTTCTATGTGGAGTATGTTACTAATAAAGAAAAAGCAAAGTGTGTTTTGTTGCTTGCTGAATTCAAGTCTGTAATTTAAGTGCAACATGCATTTCGATGCAAATACAAAAAAGATCCACCACATGAAATAACATACAACGTTGGTTCAAACAATTCGAAAAACAAGACGCAAAGACAATATGTTATTTCAGATTAGGCAGGGCAGATTAATGATCACTTTATGATTGATGTTCAAGGAAATCTATTTCCTAAACCCAATGACTCTTATGAAATCCTCTCGCCTCTATATATAAAATAATAAATTTTGTACAGACTTTATAGAGGGAAATCAATTCATCTTGAAATATATCCTAAGCATCTCTCATCTATAGAGACCTTCAGGAATCTCCCTTTAATTGAGACCTTCAGGAATGACACCGTTTACACACTAAGTAATACACACAGAGTTGTCCTCATACATAATCCCACCCTCACTCTCCCAAAAATTAAAGTCGAAGTTCTCAGCGTAAGAGGAGTGGGATACGAGTTTCTATGTCACCACCCTCCTTATATCAGTTTTATTGATATCGATAATCATAATTTTCCTCCTGATATAAGTATTAAAACTTCAACTCTGTCCCCTTATTCACGCTGCAACAAACCTATCTATATATCCTTTATAATAGAGTAAAATAAACAAATTTTAAGTAACTCCCGTACACTAGAGTAGTAAATTGTAATAGGCTCAGCCTGAACGACTATATTCCCGGTCTCTCTGGCTTACAAGGCCATTGTACTAACTAAATCCTTCATGAACTTAACTTTGCAGAATAACTCGGTTGGTATAGTCTCAAGTTTAAAAATCATACCAGTAGACTAAACAATTTTTCACTGGCAAAGCGATAGACCGAGGTTGCGACGTCTGAAAAAATGTTGGATAGAGGAGGCAAATGTACATGTCTAAAGTCAAGCAGTGAAAAACAATAAGGTTGAGGATTCTGTCATGAATTTCACGACTCTCGTGACAAAGATGATGGTTGTGACTGAAGTCATTGCACTGTACGCTAAAATAACAAAATAGATAGCCTAGTAACCCATTTTACGCTGAAAAACTGGATAGCTGATGGTTAGGGCTCAAGTCGTTGCATTTTATATTAAAAACCCAGTAAGCTGTCTGTTATATCACAAGTCGGTGCAATTTACTGTAGCAAAAACAAAACAGTTGGCAGTTGTCACAAGTCTGTGCAGTTTACTCTAACAAAAAAAAAGATGGCGAACTGGTAGGTCGCAATTTGGTGCAATTGACATGACAAAATGGAGGATTCTCATTGGTCGAGAATAAATCCATAAGAGCACTTGTTGGGGCTCAATCCCTGCTATGTCCTACTAATGAATGGTAAGGAGTAAAAACGTAACAACAAAAAAAGTAATAAAAACAAAACAAAATAATAATAACCCCCCCAACAAATAATTTGGGGACCACATTTTTGTAATGGAGTAGTGGTCACAGCGAATAGCGATGGATTGGAGCTATTTCTACAAGAGGCTAAGCTCCGGCTTGTGGGCTCGAGGAATGGCTTCACTGTACCACATGTCAGTTCCAACCCCGTGAAAACATAGAGGACAAATCTATTTTGTTTTAGTCATAAGCTATTAAGACGAGAGAGAAGATGTGGACTGATAGTTTATATTTACAAAATCTACATTATCCCGAATACGCAACATACACGGCATGATTGCAGTCACATTTAACCTGGACACACCCCTTGTCACCGAGTAAATTGGCCGAAGTAGGTTTTTTATCTAAGCGTTAAAGACCCTACATTTTGTTTTACTTGTGGATTGGGTCTTAAAACCCATTACAGCCCTACGGGTCGTTTTCGACCTCAAGGTAAATAATATGAGAACATAGTATGATGATAGCCAGATGTTGAACTGAATACTTTTGGAGTGGAGTGTACAGTACAGTTGACCTTGGGAACAGGTTTGGAGCCAATCCCCACCCCTCCCTACTCAGTAACATGCAGTTGTATCCACATATCAACACAGCATCATGTCAGCTCCTAATGGAAGGTAAGTTTTAAGCCCCTATTGACTTTTTTAAAATAAAATATTAGTTGATAAATTATTTGGAAACATGTAAGAACTGACTCAAATAGTTTTCAAGTATAAATAGTAGAAATATTATCATGCTATAAAGCAAAACAATGGAAGAGGGTCGAAAACGACCCGTTGGGATCAAGTCAATATGGTAGCCTTTGGATGTGATACTCGTAAAATAATGAATAAAGAGGGCAAAATTTAGTCTCTTTGTAACAATAAATACTGTTTTCTATACATGCATAATAAACTATGTGTGTTAGTAATCAAAAAGATAAATTACAAATTATAAAAGTAATATGTTGGATGTTTCTTTGAAACATAATTAGGAAACATTTTTCTCATGATTTATTTTTGTTTCTACTAATAAATGACTTGTATTACTACTGTTTTCCTTTTTTCAGATTGCATAATCCACTTACATTGAATCAAATTATTGAGGCATAGGAGGACCCTGATTTTGCAGACTACACTTCGGCTGATATTTACATCTGTCCTCCTGACAACGATCCTAACCATTTGACGGATGAGGACTCTGGAGATGTAGATGCCTGTCAAGATCCAGATCGACTGTCTCATTGTCAGCTATCAACGGAGGCGGATATCAAACTTAGAGGTTCCAATACATTAGACAACGATACCTTGGCTTCAGATGATGAGCAAGTAGCTAGTGAGAGCATGGAGATTGAGGACAACCAGATTGAAGAAAGTAAGTCACTAAATACAGATAATCAAATACCTCAATGTTCCACAAGCGCTTCTAGAAAACGGAAACTGTCCAATACAACTAAACATTCTAGTTATAAGAAAACCCTAAACAAAAAATTCCAGTTCGAAAGTGGGAAAAGGGAGATTTACAAAAGAATATTGATCAAAACGTGGGACCCATCAGAGATGTAGAAAGTAAAATGGGTCCTTCGGTTACTACTTTGACTAACGAATCTCATCCACTAGAATTTTTTGAGTGTTTCATGCCACCCGATCTTGTTGAGGAAATTGTGAAGTTTTCTGTAACTTACGCTGTGTAAAAAAACTTTCCAAATTTAGAACTTGATGTTGATGAGTTTTACACTTTCTTAGGTATTTGACAGGATATGTACCTCTGAATATGTACCTAGAAAATGTACCTAAGGATATGTACCTAGAAAACGAATTTATTGGGAAAATAGTGAGGATGTCCACAACACCGTGGTTTCTAAGTCAATGAGAAGAAATAGATTTGATGAAATACTACGATTTGTACATTTTTGTAACAATGAAGACATAAAGTTGGACAATAAAATGGCAAAGATACGTCCTATTTTAGACCAAATCAATTCACTCTTCTTATATTTTGCTCCAGCAGAGGACAAAGTATCCGTGGACGAATCCATAATCCCCTATTTTGGGGGGCACTCGTGTAAACAATTTATAAGGGGTAAGCCTATTCGTTTCGGCTTCAAGCCGTGGGTTCTTGCAGCACGCACAGGTTATTGTATCCAAACAGATATTTACCAAGGATGGAAAGGATCAGACTCTACACCAGATGGATTGGGATTGGGAGAAAGAGTGGTTCTTGAATTCAGTAATATCTTGTCTCAGAGATATCCAGACGTAAAATAATTTAACTTTTACATTGACAAGTTTTTTACAAGTCCCAGGTTGATTGCTAAGCTTAGAGAACAAGGAATGAGTGGTACTGGTACAGTACGTTCAAACAGAACTGTGCAATGTCCATTGCCTGACAAAAAGAGTATGAACGCTTGTGAGCAGGGAACCTTTGAGAGCTTTATTGACAAGGAAGCAAACATCGTAGCAGTTACCTGGAAAGACAACAGTGTCGTAACATAACTCTCTAATGAACACGGTGTGATGCCATTAGGAGAAGCAAAGAGATATTCCATGTCAGAAAAGAAAAATATAACTTTTCCTCAGCGATCACATATTGCCCATTACAATCGAATATGGGGGGAGTAGATTTGTTGGACAACAACGTATCTAACTACAGAATAGCTGTTCGGGGTAAACGTTGGTATATGCCAATAGTGATGTGGCTTTTCGATGTTGTTATGAGCAACTCATGGTTTTTGGCCCGAGCTCATGGCATTACGTTGGACAGTCTAGGCTTCAGACGAAGTGTTGTTCAAGCATTGCTTCAAAAATATGGACGTCCACCAAAGGCAACGGGTCCAACTAAAGTCCTGAAAAGAAATACAGATCCTCAACACAAGCATTACGGAGGTCATCTCATCGTAACGGGACAAAAAAGAAGGAGGTGCACTGTGCGTCGAAACAAAACTGTCAACGATGTGATGTGCCTCTTCATCACACATGCTTTGCTGAGTACCATATCGAGTAAACTTTTTAAAACAGTTTGGTTCATGTATTAGGGACTATTGTTTGTAATAAAATCCATTCATAAAAATTATTATTTGTAATCAAATATGTTCATACAAATAAATGGTAGTTTCAATAAGGCCCTGATCTCAACAGGTCGTTATCGACCCAAGCCAAGAAAGATACATAAACATAAAAAATCTCTTAATCTGTGAAATAGGCTATCTGGTTTTTAAAGGTACTAACTAATAAGTTTAAAATGACAAAACAAAAATTTTCAAAAAAAAAGTTTTGGGCTTTAATGGGTTGATTGGGAACCGGAAGAAGACCCTATGTCGAGCATTATAAATCGCATTAGGTAGATGTGGTTAAATAAATACTCAATGTTTTTGTCTAGTAAATACTCCCACTACCAATTTCCCCGTTGTCACCCTCACAGCCTCAGCTACCACCACCACTACCACCACTACTACTATTACTACCACACACAACATGAGAATTATGCTATATAAAATTTGCTACCAATTAATTGCAAACAGAAGTCGCATTTTTACCTTGTGGACATTTATTAACCTGCACAGCTTATTCACACCAATTAAAGGATTGTGGTTTGTTTAGACAAAAGGTAGCTAGCTCTGTTCGCATATACTTTACATAATGCATCATTAAAACAAACTTTACAAGCAGTTTTGGCTAATTTTTTTCAAATTTTACTTCGAACATAACCCAGAAGTTGATGTTGTTTGGGGGCTTTGAGAACTAAACTGGGTTTTAACAACACATTCACTGTTACTAAATCTCTCCATTTTTTTGCCAACCAATATCCGAAACACTTTACACTGTATGGTATGAGGACATACAAAGTAATTTGATTTTTTACAAAGTTACTGACCAAAACGTAATATGATGCACATTGATTATTTGCGTCATGTTACATAGCTCCAATACTTCTTTAAAACCTATTAGCCTAATTACTTACTCTGTGTTTTTTCTACCATCTTTTGTAATTTTGCAGCACTTAGATTGTAAAATACAAACAGCTGTTTATAGTATCAGCTGGTTGTACTCTTTGTTGTCTATTTGTGAATGTTATTTGTTATAAGTTAGTTCATTTAGTTTGCTTTCCATGCTTAATTTATTGTGAGTTATTGAAGTGACAAAAATCGTCTAGCTGACAATGTAACTGATCAATTAGCTGTTTATTAAGGAAATGCCATTAGAGGCAACAGCAACAATTTACTGAACATAAGAAAGGCCATATGGGCTGTTTGGAATCATAAAGCCAGTTCAGATGACAATCCGCGGCACCATTTTTTCCCAAAAGGGCCATAATCTTGGTGTAAATACCAAAAGGCTCTGGAAAACAAAACAGTTCATGAGTTTGTGCATAAGAATACCATACCAATGGCAATAATGGAATTTATAAATCCAATTTTCTTAGACCTAAGCAAACCTGACTTGTTGAATAAAATGCCTAAAAGGGAAAACACAAAATGTGAACGAATCGTTCAACAGTGTTTTATGGAAAAATTGCCCTATAACAGGTTTTGTTGGTAAAAGGGTTGTGGAAATTGCTGCTTATGAATCAATCTAGTGTACAATGAAGGCTGCCAAGCAAAACTGAGAGTTTTGAACCATTTGGGGATTGTTTCTGTTTAACACACCAAAGAAGCTATTATGAAAATTGATAGAGGGCGATTAAAAGATGCAGAAAAAAGGGCGCAGCTGAAAAACCTGGAAGGAAGAAGGGCAAGAAGACAACTAAGAATTGAAAATGAGCAGAGAGCAAAAGAATTGGAATGAGTTACATGTGCTGCACGGGAATTTTGAACATTTTAGGTTATTATATCAGTACAATAAACTTTATCGTTGATTTCCAGAAACCTACGTTTTATTTCACATTTTACAACTTATTACAAAAAGTACAAGAGCTACAAATCCCAAATTTTTACACTGTGTGGTGCTGTACATGTCTCATCCGGTGAATATCAAGTCTGAAACAAAAATGTTATATCAAATAAAAAACAATTCATATAATAATAGGTTTAGGTCGTAGCTTAATTATAAAACATTAAAATTATAAAACTTAAAATTCTGAAACTGAAGTAGCCCTACTTTTAATTTTAATTTTAATGTTTTATAATTACGACCTAAACCTATTATTAGGCCTATATGAATTGTTTTTTATTTTATATAAAATTTTTATTGGAAAATAGATATTTACTGGACGTGACGTGCAGGCTACAGCACCAAAGGATGTAAGAATACTTCAGTTCTAGAATTTTAAGTTTTATAATTTTAATGTTTTATAATTACGACCTAAACCCCTATTATTATGTGAATTGTTTTTTACTTGATATACCATTTTTATTTCAGACTTGATATTTACCGGATGTGACGTGAACAGTACCGAAGGAGGTAAGAATACTTCAGTTCTAGAATTTGAAGATTTATAATTTTAATGTTTTATAATTACGACCTAAACCCCTATTATTATATGAATTGTTTTTTACTTGATATAACATTTTTATTTCAGACATGATATTTACCGGATGGGACAAAAACAGCAACCAAAGGAGGTAAGAATACATCAGTTCTAGAATTTTAAGATTTATAATTTTAATGTCTTATAATTACGACCTAAACCTCTATTATTATATGAATTGTTTTTTACTTGATATAACATTTTTATTTCAGACATGATATTTACCGGATGTGACAAAAACAGCACCAAAGGAGGTAAGAATACTTCAGTTCTAGAATTTTAAGTTTTATAATTTTAATGTTTTATAATTACGACCTAAACCCCTATTATTATATATGAATTGTTTTTTACTTGATATAACATTTTTATTTCAGACATGATATTTACCGGATGTGACAAAAACAGCACCAAAGGAGGTAAGAATACTTCAGTTCTAGAATTTTAAGATTTATAATTTTAATGTTTTATAATTATTACGACCTAAACCCCTATTATTATATGACTTGTTTTTTAATTGATATAACATTTTTATTTCAGACATGATATTTACCGGATGTGACAAGAACAGCACCAAAGGAGGTAAGAATACTTCAGTTCTAGAATTTCAAGTTTTATAATTTTAATGTTGTGTAATAAATTACGACCTAAACCTATTATTATATATGAATTGTTTTTTACTTGATATAACATTTTTTATTGCAGACTAGATATATACCGGGCGTGACGTGCAGGCTACAGCACCAAAGGAGGTAAGAATACTTCAGTTCTAGAATTTTAAGTTTTATAATTTTAATGTTTTATAATTACGACCTAAACCTATTATTATACGAATTGTTTTTTACTTGATATACCATTTTTATTTCAGACTTGATATTTATCGGACGAGACGTGAACGCCACCAAAGGAGGTAAGAATAGACTATTCTTAATTCCTTTGGTGCCGTTCACGTCACGTCCGGTAAATATCAAGTCTGAAATAAAAATGGTATATCAACTAAAAAACAATTCATATAATAGGTTTAGGTCGTAATTATAAAACATTAAAATTATAAAACTTAAAATTCTAGAACTGAAGTATTCTTACCTCCTTTGGTGCTGTAGCCTGCACGTCACGCCCGGTATATATCTAGTCTGCAATAAAAAATGTTATATCAAGTAAAAAAACAATTCATATATAATAATAGGTTTAGGTCGTAATTTATTATAAAACATTAAAATTATAAAACTTGAAATTCTAGAACTGAAGTATTCTTACCTCCTTTGGTGCTGTTCTTGTCACATCCGGTAAATATCATGTCTGAAATAAAAATGTTATATCAAGTAAAAAACAATTCATATAATAATAGGGGTTTAGGTCGTAATTTTATAAAACATTAAAATTTAAATCTTAAAATTCTAGAAAAGAAGTATTATTACCTCCTTTGGTGCTGTTTTTGTCACATCCGGTAAATATCATGTCTGAAATAAAAATATTATCAAGTAAAAAACAATTCATATAATAATAGGGGTTTAGGTCGTAATTATAAAACATTAAAATTATAAATCTTAAAATTCTAGAACTGAAGTATTCTTACCTCCTTTGGTGCTGTCTTTGTCACATCCGGTAAATATCATGTCTGAAATAAAAATGTTATATCAAGTAAAAAACAATTCATATAATAATAGGGGTTTAGGTTGTAATTATAAAACATTAAAATTATAAATCTTCAAATTCTAGAACTGAAGTATTCTTACCTCCTTTGGTGCTGTTTTTGTCACATCCGGTAAATATCATGTCTGAAATAAAAATGTTATATCAATTAAAAAACAAGTCATATAATAATAGGGGTTTAGGTCGTAATAATTATAAAACATTAAAATTATAAATCTTAAAATTCTAGAACTGAAGTATTCTTACCTCCTTTGGTGCTGTTTTTGTCACATCCGGTAAATATCATGTCTGAAATAAAAATGTTATATCAAGTAAAAAACAATTCATACAATAATAGGGGTTTAGTTCGTAATTATAAAACATTAAAGTTTGATGGTGTTAAATTCACAAAAAAACTGGTTTTGAGGTTGTCAAAATATGCTCCTCAGAATGTAAATTATATTTAAGTTTTAAACAAGTTAAAGACTAATTTGTTAGTACATTATGATGAAAAATATTGCTTTTTAGTATGAGTTATTGACAGTGTATAGTAAAAAATAACTAGTTGGCCTATCATAATGTTTTGCGTTTTCTTGACTATTACCAATTTTTTTTGTGGTAATTATATAGCAGAGTAGCCTCACTTCAAAATCAATTTTTATGGGTTTTATTCGTCAAATAAATGTTGGAAAAATATTTTACTATCGAAAAAAAGTGTCGGATAGATGATTACATAATACAATAATACAATTACACAAGTAATTTTTTCGTGAAAAAATTAACTCTGTGTTATCTTTCATACTCATGACATTCACTTCAATAAACGTACGGAAGGTTTGGCCAGGTGGTTATATATATATATATAGCAACCTGGCCAAACCTTTCGTGACATATAATAATACAGCCCTACATATGCGTACACTGAAGCACATACGCAGACAATTGAACGTCAATGGAGGGAGGTGCGAGGAAATGTGCCGCGATATGGAAATTCAAAACAACATTTCCATGGCCATATAGCCGAATTTATGTTTAAGAGAAAGTACAATGAGTATAATACTCGTTTTCATCATTTATGGCGAATTACGAGTGAAATACATTTAAATTCAATAAATTCCTCTTCTACTGAATTTGCAGCAGAATTCGACTCTGATTAAGATTTTCTTGTGTAATTATATTGTTATCATCTTTCCGACACTTTTTTTCGATAATAAAATATTTTTCCAACATTTATTTGACGAATAAAACCTTTAAAAATTGATTTTGAAGTGAGGCTACTCTGCTATATAATTACCTTTTTTGTTTTAGGGTTGTAGAAAAAACTTGGGTTTTTCAAGTTATAGAAAAACGATAAACCTTTTTTTATTAGCCATTACAAAATATAAATATTTTGTCTCCTGTAAAATATTCGTAAAATTTGCGATTTCCGAGATATTTGACTTTATAAATTATGAACTGTCGCCATTTTTAATATTGACATGGTAAAGTTTTATATTATGGTATACCGATTACAAATAGTATAAACAATACGCATACTAAATTTAAACTCATAACATTTATAATTTCAAAAGTTACCATTATAATTGTTTTTAAACACAAAATGGCCAACATAAGGAAAATGAAGCATTTCAGGACCTATGTTTAAATAAACTTTTTTTCTTATTTTTAACTATAGAATCAGCTTCCGAAATATTACCGTGCAATTATAAATCACCCTGTATTAGTTTGTATAATGAGCTTATATAATATGATAGCCTAGATCCATTGGCGAGTGGATCCCTCCTAGAATTGGTAGATTGTTACATTTACATTGAATTGTTACAAGAATTTGATTTTACATTGTTAATTCTCCTTTCAGATTAAATTCATCCATTTAATATTTAACCAAAATTGACCAAATAAAATTACAATTCTCTAAAATTTCAATAATGGCCTAATAACAAACTCGAAACAGGGAGCCAAAGGACAATTATTAACTACGCAATATAAATGTCATTTATTTTTTTATTACATTCCATCATTAATTTTGTATCATAATTCACTCATCACACACCCTTCATTATTTGTTATGAATCAAATATCCTAATTGTTTAGATTTTTATAGTATTTATTTTGTGCACTCAAAAGTGTTGTAAGAAAATTCAAGGCAAGATTGAAGGACTATTCAAATTTAAACTGCGAGATTAAGAATAGGCAACTTTTATAATAGAATAATTTTAAAAAACAAACTTATTTGTAAATAAATAATCTTGGAAATACTTACCCAGGATTATAATGATTTAGAAGGTTTATTGGTACAAACAAAGAAAGTTTAGAACTATATTTAATTTTTTTTTTTTTTTTTTCAAAGATGCCTTTCATTCTACATTTCCATTTTTGACTGACCATTACTGAACTATTTTTTTAAGGCCAAATAACTTTCATTGGTTATTATTTAGATTGTAAATGGGTTTCTGAAAAAGTTTGTGCAACATTTTCTTTTCCAAACACATATAAATATACGCGTATTTGTATTATTAGGTTTAAGTGTGCAACCAGGTTTTACTGATTGCCCATTTCAACCCATAAATACAAACTAAACCCAAATAATAATACTAGACATTATCTTAGTTATAAAAATAACTTACATAGACAAGACAAATTCAATTTAAAAAACTGTGTTTTTGAAGAATCAGATCTGAAACAAACAACAATTTGTTTATTTAACAAAATTATCTTCCAGATATCAGTCGTATGCAACCATGAAGCAAGATCAAAGTTGTTATGTGCCCATACCTTATATATCTCGTTAATTTTGTTTATGACACAAAATTTTATATTAACTCCCGATTAAGAAAACAACACGAAATTACAATATTATTTTTAAAAAATATTACATTTATTTATAAATATCTGTACGTAAATTAAACAAAAATATAAGTGAATATTTAAAACAAATTTTCAGCAATTCGATTTTGTTTTATTTCAATACTTTTAGCACTCAGATTAAAAGTAAAAAGGAAGTGAAATTATGAAATCAATCCAAAATCATTAGCAACATAAAATTTAATAAGGATGGAAAAAGACGCTATTTTAGTTGAAACTTAAATGTTTTTATATAAAATTATTATTTAGATGTGTTCAACCACTATTGTGACGTAAATCTTTTATTTGTGTAGTTTTAGACAATTAAGTAAACTTTTTAAGTCTTTGAAATCTGATAATTATCCCAATAGATAAATTAGATAACTATTTGTAGATAAACTGCTATCACTATAGGCTATAACTTACAGAAACTATATTTAACAAAGTTAAACAGATATAAACTTGAACTTACTAGCATCGTATCTGTTGACAGATGTATAAATTTTACAAACTTCGGCCTTTCGGTTATTAAATTCTTCAATAAGGCGTCTTCTATGAAGAAGAAGCTTGTCAATGCATAACTGTAACAAAAATACAACCACTTAATCCCGAAAGTATATAACGCTAATTTTTGTTGTTTAAAAACCAATTTATTCAATGAAAATCAAACACTTAAACTATTAGAAAAACGACATATTCTTTTATTTAATTTCCCAACGTATTACATGTTTATGTGTACAAATAAGAACTTGGACACATTTCATGGCTTTGGTGTAAGGTCACACCTTCAGTTAGGATAGCTCAGTTGGTAGAGCATTGTCACGTCAAGCCAAAAGTCCAGGGTTCAATTCCCAGCTACAGTATGCATTTTTCATTTTAAAATAATTATTTAAATAATAAACTAGCTTTTTAAAAAATATATTAGCGTTAAATTCAATAAATTAATATAGGTATAGTCTATATATATATATAGAGAGAGAGAGAGAGAGAGAGAGAGAGAGAGAGAGAGAGAGAGAGAGAGAGAGAGAGAGAGAGAGAGAGAGAGAGAGAGAGAGAGAGAGAGAGAGAGAGAGAGAGAGAGAGAGAGAGAGAGAGAGAGAGAGAGAGAGAGAGAGAGAGAGAGAGAGAGAGAGAGAGAGAGAGAGAGAGAGAGAGAGAGAGAGAGAGAGAGAGAGAGAGAGAGAGAGAGAGAGAGAGAGAGAGAGAGAGAGACACTATACCTATATTGAGAGGGCATGAGCTCTAAAAAATGGTTAGTGGAAAGATGGCTATACAGGTAGGACAAAGTTGAGAATTTTTTTCAAATTTTGTATGAGGGCAGATTTCGGTATATTTTAAAACAGTTTTGTGTTTTCAATATTTTCTATAACTCAAAATCCCATAATAAAAAAAATTGAATATTCCCATTTTATCAAAATCAATAATTCAAATATAACTTAAAATTTATTCTCAAAAACCCAAGGTATTAAGTGGTTCAGAAGTTACCAGTAAAATCAAATAATCGTCAATAAGGATAGGTAATTTCTAAAAATCGATTTTAGAACCCAAACCCATTACAGTTCAGGAATAATTTGGGGAAATAAAACAAAACTTGATCACCGATTAAAGGCCCCTCCAGAGGACAAGTTTATGGCACAAGCTAAGCAAGTCTAGATCATTATTAAAACATATTTATAAGACGGCGTTAAAAACATTGACAATTACCGAACGAACTGACATTTTTACTGATTAGTTTTGGTTTGTATTTATTTACTTTTTGTGACACTTTGGGAAAAGTAACGAGGAATATAATTTTTGGTTTTGTAAATGGGTTTAACAAAGTTAGGCTGCACCTTTATTTGAAAGCGGCGGAGTAAAAGAAAATTTCTTTTTAGAATTTAAACTTGTTACTATTTCGCAAAACTCATCAAACAGTTGGAACTACAGCATAAAACGGTTCAAACAGCTACCATTTTGCAAATATATGATATTTAAATCCACAATAACCATTAATTAAACTTACAGTACATTACATTTACATTCTATATAACTGAACGTTTGCTTGTTAATTTTATTATGTTATTTATGATCTTTTTAATAGTTTTAAGCTAAATATAGAGATTATGAAACTGTAATTGAATGAAATATCTTTATTAGTCACTATATACATATACATGTTCAGTTTACAAAACTTTACAAACCTGAGACTAATAAAGCCTGACCCCGAGGTTTATAAAAAAAACCTGTTTGGGGTGATACACATGAAACTAAGAATCTATGACAAGAGCTAGAGATAAAGGTGGCGGCTGATCGGTTACATTTGATGATTCACCGAACTTTGTTAAAATTTCATCTCTCAACATGGAAGAAACAACTAAAGACAAAGGCTACTTATTATTTATACAGGACAAACAATTTTTTTTTTTATATATATATATATATAAATAATATTAATTATGCCAAAATAGAAAATATATAGGGCCTATCTTAGTTAACACAAAAAAAAACAAAAACAAAAAAAAAATCTTACCCTAAACAATTAAGTAGGCTATTCTTAAACCTAACAATAAAACAACACAAAAAATATTCCTTATAAGTCATATCTTATTCTAAACAGTCATAAAACATAGAAATATTATCATGAAACAGAAGATATGTTTTTAACACTCTTAAGAATTTACTTAATTTTTTAACAATTTTAATTTGAAGGGGCAAGTAATTATAAAATTTCGGAGCAAGATAGGTGAAAAACTTTTTATATAAAGTAAGTCTAGGTCTTGGAACATACGCATTCAATCTATTTCTAAGGATTACAGTAGGATTTCGAATATCTTCTCTTTGTTTGTTACTCTTATTATAATAAACTTTTAATACCTTATAAATATACAAATTCTTTATAGGTAGAATCTCAAGTTTTCTATAAATAGGTAAAGCGTGTTCTAATTTTGATTTATTATCTATAATACGAATAAATGAGTTTTGTTGAACAACAATTGTTTTCATTGTAGTATTATAAGTGCCGCCCCATAATGTCAAAGCATACTCTAACTTCGAATTAACAAAGGCAAAGTACAAAGTTCGTAATAGGTCCTGACTACAAAAGGGTCTAAGTAAATAGAAAATCCTTGTATTTTTAATAACCTTATCTTTTATGTAATTTATATGAATCTTCCTGCTGTCAACAAATAATCCTAAGTATTTAATTTCATCTACAAGAGTAATAGGTAAACAGTTGCAGTTTGGTAATGTACAGTCAACTTCATGGTATTTGAGTAATAGGTTTATACGTTTTTTGTCACTTAAGTTAAAAATTAACGCTTGGGTTTTGGGGCTCATTGCTAAACAATTTTCGGTAAACCAAAGTCTAAGCAAATTAATATCGTTTTGCATACTGTTTTGTAAATCTTGGAGAGTTTTAGATCTGTAAAAAAGTGAAGTATCATCCGCGAATGCTGTTAACATTCCTTTAAAGATACCGTCACATAAACTATTTACATATATAAGGAACAATGGCCCTGATAACACAGATCCTTGCGGAATTCCATAGATTACTTCAACTTCCTCACTGAGCTTATCTCCGACTTTCACTCTCTGCTTTCTTCCAGAAAGATAAGATAAAAACAATTCATATGCTACTCCTCTGATTCCTGCTTTATACATTTTATCTAGGAGAATAGTGCGATCTACTGTATCGAAAGCCTTCATCACGTCCACGAAAATTCCAGCACAAAAGTCACCGTCGTTCATTCCTTCATAAACCTTCCCAAAGAAATCCAAAAGGGCATTTTCAGTATTCTTTTTTTTTTGGAATCCATATTGATTTTTACTAAGGAAACCTTCTTTGTCTAAAAAATTTACCAATCGAGATTTTAATATTTTTTCAAGTATCTTAGAAAAGATTGAAAGCAAAGCAATCGGTCTATAATTACTAGGGCATAGTTTATCCGATTTTTTATACAAAGGTACGACAATAGCATTTTTTAAATCATTTGGGAATTCACCTGAGGACATGCTAAAATTAATGAGATAAACGAGGTGTTCAATTATATTTTCTGCAATACCTTTAACTATAACCGGCGTTACTGAGTCATACCCCGGAGCTTTGCGAGCACTTAGAGTGTTAATAATATTTTGAATCTCGGTACAGTTAGAAGGATATAAAAATAGTGAATTTTTTGAATATTTGTTTTTAGCGAAATCTAAATTAGTTCTTGCATTTCTAATAAACGTTTTGTGTCGGTTTATATTCAATCGTAAATCATGTGCTACTGAACTAAAAAAATTGTTAAATATATTCGCAACCATTTTTGGATCTGATACTACACTACCGTTTGTATCTCTTACACTTAGCTGAGTTGATGGACTCGTAGATACTCCTATAAGTTCTTTAACACACCTCCACTGGCGCCTGGGATTTAACCTATTGCTTCCGAGATAAGTTTTATAATATTCATTTTTCGCATTTGTGATATCCCGTTTCAGTAACGTTTTGATTCTTACATAACGGTCTTTTAACAGCACATTTAGTGGTTCTTTCAAGCAATCCTTATACAATGCATTCTTAGTGTTTACTTTAATCAACAACTCCTCAGTCATCCACGGTTTCAATTTTTTTAAACTTTTCTTATAATTTGGAAATCTAAAAGATGATTGAATGCATGATGTTTAGTATCTGAAAATCAATGATACGTTTACCAATGTTAGTTTCAAGTCTCTTGAATCGTCGATCGTGTTTAATACTTAAAGAAGTCATAAAATGATCAGTAACCTGGGAATCAATAACCCATGTTATCATTTCATTTTCTAAGTTAACATTCCATCTGACAAACACATGATCAATTAGAGAAAAAAAATTTTATTTTTAAAACTTGTCGGTTCTTTAACCTTACTATCGAGACCATGATTAGCCATAACCATCAAATAGTTATTAACACAAGTTGTAAATTCCAACAAATTTATATTTATGTCTCCACAAATTATCATATTTTTATTTTTAATTAAGTGTAAATAATTATCTAATTCTATTGTAAACCGATTGGGGCTAAACTCTTGTAATCTGTAAATTCCTAGAATTTCTACACATATATTATCTGCTAATGTTATCCTGAGATGGACACAATCAGCTGTAACTAGAATGGGATTCTTTAATATTCGAATACAGGAAAGATATTCCGCCACAAATATTAATGAACCTCCTAATCTTTGTAAACAATTACATTTAGAGTAAGAGCAAATTATACATCCAGGCAAATTATACATATTCGATTCATTTTCATCAATCCAAATTTCTGTTAGTATTATTACCTGAGGAGGAACATTTACATTTTGTAGTTTAAGTGCAAATTCATCAAAATTCTTCCTTAAACTTCTAATGTTTTGTTGAAGAATTATAAGATTTTTACCAAATGTGTCAAATATATCCCTATCTAAAACTCTTATTTCTATGTTTTAACAGCAAATAAAAGAACTACTTTTATTGCTTGTTTTCAAAATCGATCATTTAAATTACACTTAACAGAGTTAAGTACAAATTTCAAATAATGCTAGCAAAACTTTAACATAATCACACATTTTTTTTTTTTTTTTTGTCACACTACCTTAGTTTTTAAGATCAGCTACTTGATCCATGTTCGTTAGTATGATGGCCTTGCTCCCTTCATCCTTCCTGAGGAAAATCTTCCCGTTTTTAACCCACACAAACGTGAAACCTTGTTCCTTTTTGAAAGCGCGAGCTGCATTCAACACCTTACGTCGTGCTGGGCTGAGACTCTCGTTGATGTAAACAATTTCTGCTGGGCCGCTGGATATTCCAATATCACTTGTATTTAGGTTCCTTTTAATTTTTCTTTTACGAAGTACTTCCTCTTTCACATGACGCCTCACAAACTTAACGATAATTCCTCTTTTTCTGCCTTCCTGCTTTATACCCAGGCGATGACAGGCGTCGATATCCTCCGCTAAAACAGTGACTCCTACGGTGTTACCGATGGTCTTGATTATTTCTGTCACGTCCTCGTTAGTAGCCTCAGGTATACCGTTTATCTCCAGGCAGTTAATTCTTGAATATTGGTCTGCGTCATCTAGCTGTTGTTCCAGACTTTTTACTTTTGTTCGAAGTGTTGAGTTTTCTAGTTTTAAGGCTTCAAATGATTTTTCGAATTCCTTCAAAGTAGTTGATTGTTTATTTACAGTTTCTATCAACTCGATTATCTTCTCATGACAGTTTTCAACAGATTTACCTAAGTCGGCTTCGAGAGATTTTAACTGTTTATCCGTGTGACTTTTGAGTTCCTCTTTCATTTCACGCAAAAAAACCATCATATCTTCATTGGAAGTTCTCCCTACAGCAGTTTCAAGGCGCAAGCTGGATCGACATAGTTTCTGACATGATTCGCATCTCCAAATAGATTTTTCAGCCGCAAGGAATTCAATAGCTTCCTGCGACATGTTGACACAACTTCCGTGGAATATTCCCTTACAATCATTGCACTGAATTTTGGTTTTCGACCGACTTGTAATGCATTTGTCACATGTACCGCATTTATCACTCATTTTAATAAGCAATTGTTTTTTCCCAAACAAAAAGAACACAAACTGAAACTGTATTTTTTCCCCTTTTTTTTTATTTTGTAGACAGCAAAAATAATAAATAGTATGGATAAGAGAGAGGGAGTTACATTGAAATTCAAATAGAGACCACACACACCGCTATCTTATCTAAAGAGATAAGGGACCGAACAACCTGCATGACCTACCTGCCCGAGCTCTGAATCTAAACTCAGCTGAATCTAAAAAATTATTGAGCTGTCAGTTGTTATATAGGCTAAGTGAAAAATTATATAGAAAAATTGATATTTTTTGATAGAGAGGAATGTGAGATTTCTGTATAATTTATCGTTTAAACAGGTGTAAGCATGGGATATCTCCATCCAATAATAAATCTGTAGTTGGTAATTGTAAATAAATGTAGTATAAATGATTATTCTAGGAAATAAGAAACAATTGTTTAAAAAATAATAATCTTAGAATTTTTAAAAAATGGTAAAAGGAGAAAGTTGTTTTACAACGATGAAAAGAAAAAGTGAAAATAAATTAATATATTGTAAGCGGGAAGATTTTATGGAAAAACAAAGACTCAGTATGGCGTGATGTGACATAAAAGGACATGATTTCGTTACTTTTAATGTGATTGGCTCAGGACATAGAAATTCAAACAATATTAGATAAACCGAATCTAACCAAAACGGAAAAGGCAACTTGACGGAATTTGATAGTCACTCGCCAAAATTTTGGCGAGAGTGTTGGACGTAAGAAACTGTTGTCCTCGAAGTAATGTTGTATTTCAATAGTAAGGGAAGAAAAAAGTGTTGAACGATTACATTGGAGTTATGTACCTATAAACCTGACTGAATAATTAGAGATGTGGATGACGCGAAACTGTGAGTAGGTCTATATAAACTGTGGTCATTGATATAAACAAGCGTAATACAAAATTGTTATATGTAAGATGTGTAAAAAGTAGGTTTAAAAATTTTTTTATAACGGATTAAAGAAAACTCGCCACATACAAAAGTCCTTGTGTTACCAGGCGACTTAAATTAAACAAAAGGCGGAACCAAATGGTAACAATGTTTGAAAAATAAAAAAAAAAGACAAAGACAAATTTAGTAATTAACAAGGCTCAAATTTATTAAACAAGAAAGAAATTTCGACGGTTCAGATTTTACCATTTACAAAGCTGAAAAACATCCTAAGATAGATTATTATAAGCAAAAGCTTGCTAATTAAAAAAAAAGATTACAATTAATCTTAAAAAAAATTATACGCCCTTAATGTAAAATTACAATAAAAAAAAAAAAATTGATGAATAGATTGTGATATTTATCCCCCCTTTAGTTTATATAAACTGTTACAAGATTTAACAATAAAAAAAAGATTCTATATAAGTAAGATTGATATTTTAAATTCAAAAAAAAAAAAAATATTAATTCTAACAAGTTCATTATTAGATTAGTTATTACATATTATGATTTTGTTTGTTAAATTTCTTAAAATACTAAATTGGCCAATATATATATATATATATTTTTAAAATAAAAGAATTGGTTTATAACATAAGAAGATTTTTTAAAAAAAAAAGAAAAGGAAAAATTTAGAATATTGAAATTTTTAAATTGACGTCAATTTTATTAATTTAGAAAAAACCTCTTGGAGGTTGTTAGGGCCGAAATATTGCATGCAGCACCTCCCACTTATTTTTCATATAAATTATAAATAGCTATACAAGATTACATTTAAATAATAGTTTCAAGAACACATTTTGCTAAACCAGATTAGGTACATGTACAATATATATATTTAAACAAGGTTCTGTAAAGTCAGTTTTCAAAAAAGAGTCACTTTGTGCACTTGGAAATTTCTGATTTGTTACATGAAATATGTTTTAAAGAACAGGCAGAAACATGCTATACACTTTTTGCTGGAGTATGCAAAATCAAGCAAGATTGGTGTGTTTCTCCGACCAGCATTAGCTAAGGCAAAAAACACGTTTACTAGCATTTGTACAAATTCAGACATGTTGTAGCATTAATGTTCTTTATTAAAAATATCTGGTTATTTGTCAAAATTAGAGAATATTGATTGCATCACAGAAATTCATTAAGCTTATAATTAAATGCTTCTTAGATGGTTATAAAGCTGTATATAAATACTTGGCTTTGTTTAAAATAAAGCTTGTATGAAACTTGAAAATCTGTAAAAATCTGTGAAACAAATATTCTGGTCTAGAAGAGATTTCTTTGATTAGTTTTATATTTGACATGTTTAATAAGATATTCTGATTATTTAAAGTTTGTTACCAGTTTGCACTAATTTCACATAACTGCTCAAAACTTAAAATCTGACTGGTTAAGGTTTTGTAAACTACGTTTCAAGAAATGCAAAAATTTTTATAATTATTTAGTTTCTGAAAAACTTTGAATATTAGATAAAACATGAGATACATATCTTAATGAATAAATTTCAAAACATTAACAAAATTTATAATATGGTAAAATCTGTAAATTTGGTTACCTGGAATCCTGTCGAAAGTTCACGTGAACATGTGCCGTGATATGTGAAAATTTAGACAACTATTTTATTTAGAACACCAAAAAGAACACATCACTGAATTAAGATATTACATTTTTTGAAACTGAAGTATTACTTTATCATACTGTAACTTTAAATTAGAATTAACCAGTGCGATGAAAATTTAACTACATGTTGAGAATCCAAGGACAAGAAGTAACTACGTGTTTTAATCAAGGTAGGCTCGCTAGCCGTTGTACCTTGAACTTAGATAGATCATGCGATAATTTCTGGTGACGGCAACTATGCGGCAGCACCTGTCAAGGGCCGAAAGTGCTGTGGTAGGAAACTGAGTAGATAATTTATTTACAGATTTTATTTGGGAGTTTTAGAATGCTACACTTGGACAAAACCAGACGTGATGAGATAAATTATTTATCCTAATAACTAATGGTCACTTGCTGCGATAGTGTACTCAACAACTTTGTTAGGGCTGAAACTCATATTACATCATTAAGTTTTAATCATATGAAGTGGTTATTTATTTATATTAAATAACCTACCTCATCCCTATCGAGCATTATAGATTCTTCTAAAATTTTATTTACAAAATCCAATAACTCCTGGAAAAATAAAGAAAAATTCATATATTATTTTGGTGATACGAGAACAATAATTAAATATTATATTATTTAAAAATACACAATTTGGATCAAAACTTAACAACATAAAACAAATGTTAGATAACGTTTATAGAAATTCAAAATGTTTTAGTTGTTATTCTAAATGTCATCATATATTAGACACCTTATAAAATAACAGATTTTTAATTCTAAAATATTTTACTATTGTTTCTACGATTGTTTGTCGTTGAATAAAAGTAATTTTACTTGTGATATGCATGTAATGCCTGTACTAAACCTCCACCTAAAGACAATATTGTGTGAAAAAAAGTAAATAAAAATAACAAGATATGTGTATTTAGAGGTTCTCTGGATAAAAAAAGTATTTTCTCTAAAGTGGCGGGAGTTAGACCGACCGAATTAGCTAAAATATGGCTTCAACCCTGTATTTCTAAGATGTTTCAAAATCAAAGATACCAGTTATACACTCGAATACTAAATTAATCTTTGGATTCAAAATCGGATTAAGTGATTTCTTTCATATTTGAGAACAATATAACCAATTTTTACCCAAACTGAAAACAACAACTTAGCACAATTGACAAAACATAAAATTATTTTAAAATTTACACATGGAAATTTAGTTGATACAAATGCAAATTAAGTGAATGAAAACAAAATTTGATTACGCCTAACTCAGGTTTTGCTTATTACTGCATTGATCCTAACTAACCATTGCATTAACATGAGCTTATTTATAATATTAAATTAATAACAACTTTTAGTTTTGAAAGAACCTATGTTTTAACAACAAATACTGTTTGATGAGAGTAATCAAAAAATTGTTCGTGTACAAATGTTTATGCTTTCATTTATTTGCAAATTTGTTCACTTTATCGCTATTTTTTATTTGACTGCGGTTACAATTCATTAAGGCGAAGTCTACAAACCACTGTCGATGAAGAGGGAACAAAGTACTAAGAGTCTGTGCAGAGATGTGTTTCGTCAGAATGTTTCTAATTGGTCTATTAATTCAACCAATTCTAGTATTTTGAGGTTGGAATTCGTTAAATTTTTGGATAGGACTAGCTCTTCTTCGTCCAAAGAGTGTAATAGTGTTGACTCTCTCGTCACTGCAGGAACCTCTCACCAGGCGGATTGCCTCCTACCATTTTCAAGAGCGACGTTTCAACAAGAGTTATTCAGATAAAAACAGTTTTAACCTGAATTTAAATACAGTCAGTGATTACGTCCTGGTATAGATGCCTATGTTAAAACTTTAACAAAACTAAAACGTTTCAAAATAATACAAAGTCTTTAACATTAATTTTGTAGATATTAAGTGTAAGAACATTATAGACCCAGATGTCATGTTATCAATTTACCGATCAATATAGTGACTTTCATTATTTTTGTCATTGGATAATTTGTATGTGCTCCTCTTTAAAATACAATCAGATAGATTATGATAAATGTTTTAATGAAAAACATTATTATAAATTGTTAAGATATGAAAAGAATTGGACTTTTACAATTTATCCATTTGTATGTCATGTCATAGTATTTAAGGATTGCTAAATATGTATGTTTTTCAGGGGCGCCTCCGATTAGATTTCAATGCTATTATTTTGTATGTTAGTTTATAAGGAAAATATCAATATTCAGATACATGACTGTGTATTTCAACCAGGTTATTAAAAATGGTATTTCCAAAGAGATCTGTAGTTTGTTTTTGACTAGAAAGTAGGCCTACACTTTCCTAGATCTCACGATCCCCAAAATTTAAAGTATAAGTGTCTATGCTTATTCATAGAATCACGCCCATTAAACTATAAATTACTTTTACAGTTTTTTTTTATCCACGAGGATTGAAAGGTCACAGCTTTAAATATGACATGCTGAGAGTACAAAGCCAAACCTAGTGATTTGACTTTAATATGAATCAAAGTAATAGTTAATAGCCTCCTAGTTAATAGGTAGCTAATGTGGTCCCTCTTGATTCTGGGTAGAATTAATAACTCAGGTATGTTTAACAAAATGGCGTGTCACCAAGTTTTATCATTAATTTCCTTAGTAATCCAACCAAATAATTATTTGTTCAATTTAAACTCATTCGTTGCATTCTTAAAAATTCACCTAATTTAAACAATAAATTTATAAAACTACGTTTTTAATTTAGAAATAACATATACAAATATATATAGACTTTTAAACATTCAAATAACAAACAGAATAATTATGTAACATCAATATAAAAATTTGAATCAAGAAGACGTTTAGACTAAATGAAAAATAATGCAAGAAGTCTCTTGTTTTTAAAATTAAAAAAAAAAAATCAATTATACTTAAAAAGATCTATCTCTTGACCTGAATTTTTCATAAAAGTAACTTATTTGATAAATAAATAGATTAAAACAACTATAATGTTTTTTTTTAATGAACTAGCCTATATATCTTAATGTTTAACTTACTTTACGTTCAAACAGTTCTTTGTCTATTAGGTATAAGTATTTAGTGTTTTCATATAAGTGATTTGGGATTTCTTTTTGTTCTTGAACTGAAAAAAAAAAAAAAAAAAAAGGTAGTAAATTATTGAACAGGGACAAAAGTTTTTACTTAATAAGCAATTCAGTAGCCTATATAAACTAAAATTAATGTATAGTGGAATGTCAATCACTTCTTTTTTCTACCTTCCGAAGTAAAATAATTTTTAACTTTTGATATATTACAGTTCATCATTAGATGGTTTGAATAAAACCAGTTAAAATCCAGAGTAAAGTGTGCAAAAGTTTGTTTCTTTTCCTTATAAACAACCTTAAGAACCTCATAACCTAACAATAGTATAAGTTTTTGTTTTTTTGATTATGCTATTTTCTACTTTAACCAGTATGAACATCTCCTACACTGTGTCGCTCACATTTCATATTCACATTTCGCGAGTCAGATGTTTTATTGTTTTCTTTCTTTTTTTAAACCAATGAAACTAATGAAACTTTATGTTTAAAATAGTGTAATATAGGTTTCATAGATTAATTCTTCACCATAATGGTGTTTATTCCATTGATGTCATATTGTAGCAAAAATTTCATAAAGTTTTATTTAGAAAGGTTTTTATCCAAGTTTTAAATTTAAAATCAGTAATTTTTCAACATAAAATTTAATTTGTTTGTCGACACAACTTCCTACAAAACAGTGAAATTTATAGAAAATATAATGAAAAAGGAAGTCAAGTTCACAAAAAACAACAGCCTAGATTTAATTGAAAAAAAAAAAAAAAAAAAAAAAAACAATATTCCCATTCAACATGGTAAAACATTACTCTCTTTCAATATATCTAACCTTTATACTAACGTCCCCATCAAACAAACGATAGATGTTTTAAGACAAAACCTAAACAATATAGCGAACTTAGTACAGAAGCAACAGGTCAACTAATTGATCTATTATCGACCTGCCTTACCGAAAATTATTTTAGATTCCACAATAAAACTTACTTGCTGAAAGAAGGCCCCAGCTAGTATGGGATCTCCCTCTGCGGGATAATGGCCGAAAATTTCCTTAAATGAAATAGAAAATATACATATCATCAGTCGAAGAAATCTGTTTCACAGAAAAACAATTTATTATCATAGATATGTGAACGACATCATTTATTTTGTATTCGAAGGCACCGAAAGACAAATCAATAAATTAACAAGGTTCATAAATAGTATTCATTCTTCACTAAAGTTCACTACTGAAATTCAAAACAACAAACTACACTTTTTAGACCTCACCATCACCAAAATAATAACAAACATACATATTCAATCTTCAGGAAACCCACTCAAACCAACCCCTCGATACACAGTATACCTAATCATCCGTTCTCACACAAACTTGCAGCTTACAACTGCTCATCCACAGAGCTATCGACCAAGAAGACTTCATAAATGAAATATCCTCAAAAAAACACATTACGTTATCTAATGGATATGATCAAACATAAGAAAAAATAAACAAGCCTACATTTATAAATGAAAAACCCAAATATATATATCAATAATAAAACACATTGCATTATCTAAGGGATATGATCAAACATAGGAAAAATAAACAAAGCTACATCTATATATGAAAAACCAATATATAAAATATATATATATATATATATATATATATATATATATCAATGAAATACAGTCACATTCTTGAAAAGACCATTAGCAATATCTTCCGTGGACACGGCTACAAAATCGTTTACCACTCATCAAACAACCTAAATAACTTCCTAAACAAAAAACTCAATAACTATAACAAATTTGAAAATAGTTGAATATACAACTTTCCTGTAATGACTGTAACAAGATCTATATATTATATATATATATATATATATATATGCCAAAACGGACATTCTTTTAAACAAAGATTCAAAGAACATCTTCCCAACAAAAAAAACAATATAACAGTTAAAAGACTTAAAATTACGCAGAACATCTAATTAACGAAAATCATACTTATGCAGGTAGCCTATTGAAACAAATTTAGAAATATTACATAACACTAAAAAAAGGAATTTCAATTAACATATTAGAAGAACTCCAAATTTACAAAGAATATAAAAATAGTCCAGACAAAATGTTAAATGACAAATTGAACTTCACGTCCTATGATAGAATCACCAAACTAAAGATACAAATATCCACCCAGTGGACAAACTTTAAACCCTCAAATATGAAATTCAGTTTAGCATCACTCGTTAGTCGTTACTCCCATCCAGTCGTCTACCCTGTCGCAAGATAGGAAGAACCATAATGTGGCAACAGACAATTTTTAATTTCAATGACGAAGAGTTTTACTCAGATTATATCAAATCTACAAGTGTTTGTGTTAGTGCAGCTACGTCTACATAACGAACTGAGGACAACCTAATCAATGTATTTATGGTATATTACTGAAACAGTCTAAGGCAACAATAGTAATAAAAAAAACTAAATCAATAAAACTGAGTTTTTACTCACTCACTAAAATACCCTCCATTTCATCAGCTAATAGAGGGTATTCCCAGAACTCTCCCCATGCATTGTCTGTAACAAATACATACAATATTAGGTTAGGTTAGGTTAGGGTTTTTTACATAATACAAACTATATACTTGGGCGTTCGAAAGTCATTCATTAAGTCAGAAACATATTAATCTGATGTTTTACAAATGTTTTCTGGACAAAATTTAACTAGTTTTGGCGGTAATTCACACCCTCCAGAGGACATTGCTATTGAATTCTGCCTTTATTATGAATACAGAGTGTCGTAACGTTTCGTCCCCGGTAACATCTCGTTCCGGTAACATCTCGTCCCTGGGTTAGGGATGAACTCTCTACTTGCCCACTAGTAACATCTCGTCCTGGCACATACGCTAGGTTAGGTTATAATATAGTATAAAAATAATTGTTTTTTTACAAATTTTAAAAATATGTTAATAGTAATAACACTTCTCGTATAAAAATGTTTTTATCGAAATTGGTAACACTAGATAAAATACTTTTAAATTTATTCCTCAACCATTGTCAAAATTTCGTCGGGACGTAATTGATACTACGAGATGATGTAATTAGTTTGTTTAATCATTTGTAAAACTGAGCTGGACGAAATGTTCCTTTTTTCCAGGAAATTTTCAGCAGGACGAAATGTTACTGAACCGAATGCAGTTACAACCAGAAGGTCCTCTCATCCACTTAACCTTATGTAAAATAAATAGTTGCATGTAATAAATACATATTGAATATGAACAAATTATAATACATAAAAATAAAATTATTCATATAAAACCTCAAAATTAAAAAGAAAACAAAAATAAACATAATAAAAATGTAAATTAATTAATATAACAATATAAATAATAAAGGAAATTAACATTATTATAAAAGAAGTAAAACCAATAAACAATATGAAAAACAAATAGAGACAATAACATCTTTTGTCACTTTCTCACTTTCACACATTCCTTGAATGTGATCATTACATTACACTCGGAGTAACATCAGTCCAATACTATCTGATCCATATAAAAAGCCTTAAGTGATTTTCCAAACTGGGCACAGCTGTGAATAAATTTCATGTTCTCCTTGAAATTGTTGAAAATTTCAGATTTCCAAAACCACAAACAGATCAAACGGTCCTATCAATATTTGTACGGTAGGAACGTTTTGATACAAACAGATAATCACACTTTAGCGTATTTTTTTCACACAGATAAAGTTTACCATACATGTCCGTAACATGTATGCAACAATATGCTAAGGAATTCTATTAAGAATTGACCTTCCAAAGCTCATGTGAATTATGATTCCGTCATTATAAAAAAACCTATCAATTGCTTTTAAAACAACAGAGAGAAGCTGAAATTATTATTTAAATGAGAGATAGTTTCTTGCATTTAACAAATTAAATTCCTTACAGGTTCATTACTTTAGTAACAAAGTCTCTTAATATGCAGACCAAAAGTGTGAAACAATTTTATTGAAATTTGATATGTGGGGATATTTTGGGATTTTTATTTTCATTTTTCAATTTTAGGCATAACTGGTATAAGGGAAAATACTAAATTACAATTTTCTTTAAATCGGTTACAATAATTTTCATTTAAATGTGCTCTAAGCACTTGTAACCGTCTCCACTTCTTTTGACCAGATGGAAGCTCCGGCTGGCTGGAGACCGCGTACACTTTAGCCGAATCTTGTCAGGATGGGTTAAGGAGTCGGGTTAGGACGCTAATGAACGCACGCAACGCAAGTGAAATTTAAGGTTATATTTTATTTTAGTGCCGAATTAAAAGATTACAAAAATGTTTATGATTTATTAAAAAGACATAACGGCAAGATAAAGCCTTAATAGTGGCCGAAAAGCATACCGTTTAAATTAACTAGCACGTGGCCGAAAATGGACTGACCTGACCTCGTCCCGTAGCGGTCTTCCGTCTCGCGGCTCTCGGAACAGACTCTCGGTCGGCTCGCTAGTTCAAGCCTTCCACTCCTCGTCTCTCCCCCCTTCTTCTACCTCATATTGCACTGCTCATCAAAATCGCAAGTGCCAATTCATATTTTATTATTTAAAAATCCCTTTTCATTACATCCTAATTTATAATTATTATGATTTTGGTTTGGTGGGCTCCTTGGCTGGGCCACACACTGAAACAAAATATATTAATCAACATTACTCCAAAATTGTTCTACATATTTCGTTCAAAATTTAGTAAAATATGAACAAAAATGACTCAAACCGGTGTGAAAAATTGCAAATACAATAATATTTGTGTACAGGTAGGCCAATAATTATCCTTGACCACCGGTAATTAAAAGCTCGATTTACGAGAGGACAAGTGATTTGATGGCACAAGGGAAAACAGATTAAACCCTATTTAAATATATCAATATTAATTCAAAACCGGTGTCCTGGGATAAATATGCCTTTTTTTATTAACAACTACGGAACTGACATTTGGTTTTGAAAGAGAGTTGCTGCAATGTTTACGTACTGTCTTCTTGACTTTATTGGTTTTTGTTAACTTTGTAAATATTACTGTCGTTAACAGCATCATCAAGTTTTCAATACAAAATGAGAAATTGTGCATTTTAATAGGAATCATTAAAGATAGTGACTACAAATCGGGCAAAACTGAAAGGAAAACTGTATGATACTTTTAATGGAAGATACTAAACATTATATACTTACAAATGCTACTCTTAATTTCTTCTCTGATATGTTCTAAATACATATAGACGTGAATTTGAATGGCCAAGTCGCATAACTCCAATGTCTGTATGGAGGCGGATAGGGGTAGAGTAGCTGGGACAGCTGCTGGAGTTGCTTCTAGTGGATCTTCGGAAGTAGTTGTTCCTTTGTATCCTGCATTTAAAAAAATTTATAATTATTTTGATATTCAACATGAACAGATATATTCCATTCAACCAAACCCAACTGTTCGTAGCCTACTCTACAGCCAAGCGTCAAAGGTGTGTGTACATTTCAACGTTATAGTATAAAGATTGATAGCCTAAGTAGTGTTACAACGTATGTTTTATTAAAAGATTTGTCCTATTTTGTAGCTAGAAATACAAAACTTGTAATTAATTGTGAACATTTCAACAGTATAGTGTAAAGATTTGTAAGTAGGCATACAACGTATGTTTTATTAATGGATTTGTCCTATTTTGTAGGTAGAAGTCAAGGAAATATGTAAACTTGTAATGAATTGTGTACATTTCAACATTATAGTATAAATATTTGTAATTAAACTTACAATGTATGTTTTTTAAAGGATTTGTTAATTTTGTAGCTAGAAGTCAAGGAAGTATATAAACCTGTAATGTATTGTGTGCATATCAACATTAAAGTAAAAATATTTGTAAGTAGACGAATTGAGTGTTTTATAAAGGATTTGTTCTATTTTGTAGCTAGAAGTCAAGAAAATACGAAACATTGTAAAGAATTGTGTATGTCTAACAGTATAGTATAAAGATGTGACCGTCTCGACTTCTTTTGACCAGCTGGAAGCTCCGGCTGGCTGGAGACCGCGTACACTTTAGCCGAATCTTGTCAGGATGGGCCAAGGAGTCGGGTTAGGACGCTAATGAACGCACGCAACGCAAGTGAAATTAAATGTTATATTTTATTTACTGCCGAATTAAAAAGTTACAGAATTATTTATAATTTATAAAAAAGACATAACGGCAAGATAAAGCCTTAATAGTGGCCGAAAAGCATACCGTTTAATTTAACTAGCACGTGGCCGAAAATGGACTGACCTCGTCCCGTAGCTGTCTTTCTTCTCGCGGCTCTCGGAAAAGACTCTCGCTCGGCTTGCTAGTTCAAGCCTTTCACTCCTCATCTCTCCCCCCCCTTCTACGTCATATTGCACTGCTCAACAAAATCGCAAGTGCCTATTCATATTTTATTATTTAGAATTCCTTTACATCCTAATTTATAATGATTATGATTTTGGTTTGGTGGGCTCCTTGGCTGGGCCACATCACCCCCCTCCATACAATTCGAGCCGCACCACTCGGCTCGTTGTAAAGTGGTGGCTAATGTGACACTCCACTCATAAGCAAAAACAAATTAAAAAAATCGCCAAAAAAATATACCACAAGATTTCTTTAAATTTTGAAAGGAGAGAGAGAAAATACGAACATGAGGTCAATTCATTGCTTCTCCCAATTTCACTAATTTATTAACTACAACAAAAAATCCTATTACTTCTTTCAAGAAAAAAAAACTATCAATAGCTTTAAATCAATTTTACTTAAATCATTAAACTATAGTATCTCATCTTAAAATTTTACCTTTTCAGGCCCTTCACAGAATTCATAACTTTGTTGTATTAACCTCAAAACTTTATTTATTTAAAAAATCGTCGTTCATTTCGTCGTAAAAAATTATTATTATTTGCAGAACTCTGTTCCTGCCGTAGAATCGTCGTTATTTATTTTTCTTTATAAAAACTCGTAGAACATTATTTATCATATATCTCGTAGATTATCATCGTAGCATATTATCTCATCGTAGTACTTCATAAATAAACATTAAAAAAAATCATCATTATAACTTCTTAATACAACTAATTACTTCTTTTCTATAAAAAACTCTATAAAGCCTTATACTTCAACTTTGATACTATAGCCTCTTTCATTATTTATAAATTCATTAATATAAACTAATCTTTACCACTTATTTTTTCTCACTTCTTTTATTTAACAAATCAATTATGATTTTAAACTTTATTGTATTTCTTGCAAAAAAATATATAAATCTCTTATTTTAACACAAAATCTTTAAATTACATTATATTTCTCAAAAACTTCTTATAATTTTATTAACAAAAAATTTCATTTATCACATATGAAAATCTTAATCATTGAACCTAGCAATTAACATGCTTCATTTAGAGCAACAACTTACAACTGCAATTTAAAACATACCTATCTCTTAGGATTAATTAACAAACTTTTAAAATTTTAAATAAATTATGACTTTTTCCCTCAACTACATAAATTTATTCTATTAAATTATTACTTAAATTATTGCCTAATGGTTTTTGAGTTTTCCAAACTTTGGGGATTTGTCCTGAATCATGGAAAATTTTCCTTTTTTTTTTTTTAGAAAAAAATATCCTTGATACGCCTTTCCCCTTATGAATGATCTCTAATCCTTCATACGTTTGGAAAAAACAAATTTTGTAAACTTAGAGTTAAAAAAAATTGTACATAGGAGACGAGGTCAGTGAAATATATTTACTTAAAAAATAGAGGAATTTTAAATTCTCTCTCTCTTTTTTCTACATAATTTAGAGCGTTAATTTTAGTTAAAGTTCAAATAAATATTTGTAATTTCTTACCTGAGTTGCGCTCGATGTCCTCTCCCAAAACAGAGACGGTCGTATCCCACTTCTGACACCAGTTGTGACCGTCTCCACTTCTTTTGACCAGCTGGAAGCTCCAGCTGGCTGGAGACCGCGAACACTTTAGCCGAATCTTGTGAGGATGGGCCAGGGAGTCGATTTAGGACGCTAATGAACGCACGCAACGCAAGTGAAATTAAATGTTATATTTTATTTACTGCCGAATTAAAAAGTTACAGAATTATTTATAATTTATAAAAAAGACATAACGGCAAGATAAAGCCTTAATAGTGGCCGAAAAGCGTACCGTTTAATTTAACTAGCACGTGGCCGAAAATAGACTGACTTCGTCCCGTAGCGGTCTTTCTTCTAGCGGCTCGGAAAAGACTCTTGCTCGGCTTGCTAGTTCAAGCCTTCCACTCCTCGTCTCTCCCCCCCTTCTACGTCATATTGCACTGCTCAACAAAATCGCAAGTGCCAATTCATATTTTATTATTTAGAATTCCTTTACATCCTAATTTATAATTATTATGATTTTGGTTTGGTGGGCTCCTTGGCTGGGCCACAAAGATTTGTAAGTAGGCTTACAATATATGTTTTGTTAAAGGATTTGTCCTATTTTGTAGCTAGAAATCAAGACAATACAAAACATTGTAATGAATTGTGTACATTTCAACAGTATAGAATAAAGTTTTATAAGTAGGCTTACAATGTGTTTTATTAAAGGATTTGTCCTATTTTGTAGCTAGAAGTCAAGGAAATACATAAACTTGTAATGTATTGTGTACATATCAACATTATAGTATAAATATTTGTAAGTAGACTAATTGAGTGTTTTATTAAAGGATTTGTTCTATTTTGTAGCTAGAAGTCAAGACAATACAAAACCTTGTAATGTATTGTGTACATATCAACATTATAGTATAATATTTGTAAGTAGACTAATTGAGTGTTTTATTTAAAGGATTTGTTCTATTTTGTAGCTAGAAGTCAAGAAAATACGAAATCTTGTAAAGAATTGTGTACATTTCAACATTGTAGTAAAAAGATTTATAAGTAGGCTTGCAATGTGTTTTATTAAAGTATTTGTTTTATTTTGTAGCTAAAGTGAAAGAAAGACAAAAACTTGTGTGTAGGTCTATTGTATGTTTTATTGTACTATTTGTGCTACTTTGTAGATAGAAGTCAAGAAAAGCACAAACTTTAAGGAGTTGTGTAATTTCAACATTATAGTATTAGATCACTTATTAAAATGGAAGCAAACTTCTAAAAAAATTTTATATTTTGTTAGTTATTTATAATTTATTTCTCATATTTAAATTATGGGATAATATTTATGTTTTATTTATAAAATTTTTACAAATTCGGCTTTTTGACTATCAATATAAAAACTGATTTACTTACTATACCACAAATATGCCCCAGCAGCGGCTACCCCTATGCCGGCTCCAATACAGCCAACTTGGCGCCACGTTAAAAATTTACCGGACTTTAAGAAATTTAAACCCATGACCGAAAGAATGAAAATCTAAAATATTTTAATTTGTTTTTATTCCGTTTCTATAGAGATTAAATGATTGTTGCAATTAAATCAAATATATAAACTTTTTTTAATTGTTAGTTTTTTACCTTCTTTCTAGTGAAAATATTTCCAAGAATTTGTTTATCAAGGTAAAGTGCTTTTTCTTCAATTAAAAAAAAAATTCATTTGACTCTTGTCATTTTTTCATACTATATATTTTTAACAAGATTTGCATAAAAAAAAATTATTAAAATCTTATTCTCAATCATGTAACAAATTTGTATAAAAGAAATTTTAACGACGTGTTTAAATTTCATAAATGTGCGACGGCGTTGTCTAGATCCGGCCCCGATTAACTTCCCCACCACGTTAATAAGTTATGTGTTTGTATCAATAACTGAAGACCAATAACTCAAACTATTTTGAAAAAAATTCAAGTAAAAAAATAGTAGCCTACTATTGACGAATAACTGATCAAAACAAAAATGAACCTTGAAAACTCGATTTAAATTAAATAAGTGACTTCATTAAATATCTAAAATAAGTATATACAGGGTTATCATAAAAGAATGACGGAGTTTCATTAATTCATCCGAAGAGAGTGAGAAATTTGTGGTGTGGTATTGGTATCGTGATAGCCTATATCCATAAGTTTGTTTAACAGCTGTTGTAACCTCAAAATTAGTTATTGTATAGTAGTTGTGGTAGTGTGTTTTGTGTTTTCTGGATTGTTCTTTATGGAGTATGTTATAATCTTCTTTAATAAAGAAAAAGCAAAGTGTGTTTTGTTGCTGGCTGAATTCAAGTCTTTGTTTCCAGTGGAATGTGCATT
This sequence comes from Aphrophora alni, assembly GCA_963513935.1. NCBI lineage: Eukaryota > Metazoa > Arthropoda > Insecta > Hemiptera > Aphrophoridae > Aphrophora > Aphrophora alni. The sequence goes on from OY740766.1 coordinate 74,279,083, forward strand.
TCGACGGGAATACAGAAAAGATCCACCACATAAAAATAACATGACGTTGGTTCAAACAATTCGATGAAACTGGATCAGTTCAAAAGCAGAAATCATCTTGCAGGCCAAGTGTATCAGACGAAAAAGTTGAACTTATTAGACAATCTGCAATCAGGAATCCTAAGAAGTCAATACATTGACAAAGCCTAGAGTTAGATATTCCATTAATTAAAATCCACCAAGTTTTATACAAAAGACTGAAATTACATGCATATAAAATCTAGCTATTGGAGGAATTGAAACCTGATAATGGTGCAAAACGTTTTATTTCGCTATTGAAATGTTGAACAAGATTGATGAAAACCAATCATTTTTAGATGATATAATTTTTTCCGACATAGCTACATATCCATATCAATGGGTCAGTTAACAGACGAAATTCACGCATATGGGGATCTGAAAACTCACATACAATTTTTGAAAAAATATGTGACTCGCCTAAAGTTAATGTTCGGTGAGGTGTGATGAAAAATCGTTTGATATGGCCTTTCTTCTTTGCTGAAAAGACAATGGAATTGTGTATCTCAATATGTTAATCAATTATTGTTATCTTTGGCTGGATGAATTCAAAAACAACAACTTCATTTCCAACAAGATGGCGCACCCCGCGTTTAAGGGCATTTGTCACAGACACTTTGAATGAAAAGTTTGGACATCGATGGATAGGCCGGCAAGGACTTAGATACATTAGCCTCCAAGGAGTCCAGACCTGACACCTTGCGATTTCTTTTTGTGGGTGTACATCAAAAACACTGTTTATCGAGAGAAAAAAAGTGACCTAAATCACTTAAGGAACAGGATTAATGAAACCATGTCAACCGTTAACAAAGACATGTTAACTAACGTTTGGGCAGAACTTGATTATCGATTGGACATTTAACAAGTGACTAATGGCGCACATATCGAAATTTATTAGTTATGTGAAAAAAAAAAAACTATTTTTAGACGATGATTTAGATAAATAAACAACATAAGCTGTAAGTGATTCTGTTTTCATTTAAATCATGTTCAAAACCCCACCATTCTTTTATGAATATATTTTCTGTATATATTCTCAACATAAGACACTTTACAACAGTGAACAATGAAACTAAATGGCATTTCTTAGCCATTATTTAGCTTATAATTTTATCTTGGACAATTATAGCGAAACAGTGTTTCGGGTTTCATCAAGTAAAATAAAATTTAAATTAATATTTGTTCCTTTCTCTTTTTTTCTTTATTAAAATTAAAAATAAAAAAAATTATAATAAAAAAATTAGGTTGAATGGATATTATTAACATTGTGTAGAAGAGAATGAAATTTTCTTCCTTTGCAAAATTCTCATGATGTTTAAATTTACAATTGAAATTGAAATATGAATTAAATTATGCAATCAAATCTGTTTTAAAATTATTAAAAAAATCTTTTTATTGTTTGAATGTTTTTTTTAATGTTATATTGCTCACAGCTAGCTCTTAGAAACTCATATCTTATGGTAAAATAACCTTATGGGTATTTGTGCTGCAAATTCCTCGGGAAAGAGAAAAATACATTTATCATAAGCTATTTTATGAAAAATTATTAACTACTAAACATATGAAAACTATTAAATTAAAACCGTGAAATAAAATGAAGATATATATATATATATATATATATATATATATATATATATATTTATGCGAAAGAAAGAAAAGAAAACTAAAATATATAAGATATCAAAAATTTAGACTAATATCTTGAAAATGAATAATTGTTCTATAAAATTATTTAATATTTTCTCCCTCTAGATTGGTAAAAGTCAATGTTAAATTGGAAATAAAGAAATCACAAAATTGTAAATATTTCTTTCAGGTTAAATTGATTCAACTTATATCCTTATTTTGTTTTTTTTTTTAATTGTCTATATTGGTAGTTCTCAAAGTTTATATACAATAATATACAGTAATATTTGTTTTTTCTTAAAGTATTTGAAATTAAGAGTTTGGCTTTGTCTCACCCGGTCTCACACTTTTTTCGTGCGTTATATTTATATTTGTTTACATACAAGCGGTTTTTAAATTTTATTTGTTTGTTCATGAAAACCCTTTTGATTTTTTAAATGAAGAAAATCCGTACAGGGATCAAATTAAACTACTTCTCTCTTGATTTTGCTGGAAACTGTAGCTCTAAAATTCAGTGTTCGCTTTGGATTGACTCCCACACCAAACTGAGCGCAGTTTTCCTTTTGTGTAACAATCACACTTTTTAAAACTTTGTTATCACTACGCTTTTTGAGCACCCTATACTTGCATGTTATTTTAAATGGGACATCACATATGTTTTCACAATGGTCGACGTCTTATTTGATATCTTATATACTAATTACTAACTAAATATTTTTGTTATGAATTTGGAATATAAGATTTGGAAGAAATGGATTAGAATTAGTTTCTCTTTTACGTATTTTTTATAAGTTGAGATAAAATATATAATGCGGGAACTATTTCGTATAACGTGTTTGCAGTCAGTGACATAAGTCCACAATAGGAACTTGGCTGTGTACCGCTCGACCAATGGTAAAACAGTGGGCAGTCGTGAAATATGGTATTTGTTGTAGCTTCTTGAATTTTAATAGTATATTTCATAACAAGAGTGGAAAGTGGGTTTTTGCATGTTCGAGACCATATGTTTGAAGTGCGAGATTTATCGAGCACTTCAAACATGGTCGATAATATGCAAAACAATTTCGCTCGTGTTATGAACCATACTTTTCACTACACTACGGGATAAAAACGAGACATCGTTAAAAAAAAAATTAAACGGATCTTGGTAGTTTACTAGAACACACTAGAGGTTTTTTAAATCATATTTAAGGCCTATATGTTAAAGGATATTTTACAGCTTATTATTTTTCTATGTAAAATTTAATTCAGGTGGACTTGTTGTAGAGGACATATTGGTTTGCTATTATGCATTAAATTAATTTTTTTTTATTTAATCTTGGTAATTTACTAGAATACACAAGAGCTTTTCTTTATCATATTATATTTATTATCCGTTGAAAGATATTTTACGAGACATCGGTAAAAAAAAAAAAAATTAAACGGATCTTGGTAGTTTACTAAAACACACAAGAGGTTTTTTAAATCATATTTTAGGCCTATACGTTAAAGGATATTTTACGAGATTTCAACATCATCTGCTAGTGCAGAAAATAACATTTTCCAACAGTTACCTAACAATGTACATGTTCTCTCACTGATTTGAGAAAGCAAAGTGGCCAATTCGCTCATCAGTGAGACAATGTTAACATTGTCTCACTCTAATTACTTTGTCTCACTCCAGATTTGCAACGTGAAGGCACGAAATAGTGAACGCGTAACATGCAGACAAGGTCGTATGCGCGCGAAATACGTTGGCAGCACTGGCTGTAAATCAGCTGGTCAGCTGTTATACTGTTGTATTTGTCACAACACTTCCCGTCATGGCAGAAGCCACCATTTCATTTATTTGCCATTTGTAAACATTGAAGGTGGATTTGCTGTCGCAAAATGGACGTTAATGACGATTTTAGTAATAATAGTTCACCAGAAGAATCTTGTACTCCAGAAGAATTAAAAAATGTGGCGAGGAATGTGTCTCTAAATCTTCTTCCAGAGAAATCAAAACATAAATATGAAAAAAGGTATGAATTGTTTACTTCCTGGTGTGAAAGTAAGAATGTAAAAAGCCCAACGGAAAATGTACTTTTAGCATATTTTGCTGAAAATTCAAAGATTAATAAATCTTCTACTCTTTGGGGCGTTTATTCAATGCTTAAATCCACAATTCAAATCAAACATAACATTAACATTGGCAGTTACAAAAAACTTATAGCTTTCTTGAAAAAAACGTCCGTAGGTTATGAACCTAAAAAATCAAAGATTTTGTCTAAAGATGAGGTTGAAACATTTCTTAAGACTGCTCCCGATGACATTTATTTAATGATAGCATAAATTTAATTTTAGCATTTATTTTTTGTTTTATAATTTTGTTTCTGATTTATTAATGCTACTTTCACATTAAATGTCATATTAAAAGTTCACTTCTGTGTAAAAATATGTTACGTTTCTTTACCAATTTATTTGTTTTATGGTAACTGTAGGAAAAATATAATGTGCAACTCGAGTGCAAAGTGCAATCGCCTCACTCGAGAAACCATTCCTCACTCGCCTACGGCTCGTGAGTAAGGATTTCTCTCGAGTGAGGCAAATGCTCACTTTGCTCACTAGTTGCACAAATAACTATTTCCACTCTAGAGTGGGAAAATCAGCTGTGGAATCTCGGCTAAAGCCTCGTGCGTAAACTCGATGTTTCTCAGGTTGTAAACACATAACGAAAACAGCTGAACTCATAGTAGTGTAGTGAAAATAATATTTCCCTTTTACTTCGAGGTTTGATTTTTATGTCAGTTGTTCTTTGGAATGTGTATTTTCTGTAAATAATTTTACTTTATTTAGATATCCCGGATTACTTTTGATGTTTAGTTGGGCCGTGTACCGTCAATATCGACGTATTGTGAGGATTAGGGGTTTTGTTTACCTTCCTAATTTATTATGTTACGAATTTCTGAGGGGTGTGAATTTTGTCGAATTTATGGATATTTCTGCTTTGATTGATTAACTTGATTTTTGAAAGTATTGTATAATTTTCATGATATTTATGAAATTATAGGGTCATGTCGTGATTTTTTCCCGTCGTCGGCTATAGAACATCTTTGGTTTCCCAATCCCAAGTCTCCGTTAGATGTAGCGCATGTCTCTGTTTACAAGTACCCTCAGACTAGGAGTGTGTTAGGTGTAATGGGCGTGTCCTCCCTTCAACTTGCTTTCTTAGCCTGACTCGACGGTACAACCCATTCCAAGAAAACTAGGTAGGCCTACACAAATTACTGCTTAGCTCTAATATGTCTTTAAGTGTCCATCTCTTTAATATGCACCTTTCTGTACTTTTGTAAACGTTTTATTCTTATTTACACCGATAAAAGAAACAAAAGTAAAGTAGGCGTTAACACAGAAGCATTTGAGGTCTATATTTTTTGTTTGGGATTGTACTGCTGAAAACAAATGCAAAAAACGAAGTGTGGGTGGCCCCTCTTTTCCTCTCCACCACAGGCACATTCCTACCTTGAGGATAATGTACATCTGATTTGTTTTTGTTGTGAAATATTGTTGAAGCTTTTAGTTTAATTTAGGTTAACTCTGTTTTGGTTATGTCGAAATTATTGAATTATTTATTTATTTATTTGAGTTAAATCTTATTAATAGATTTACTCTCATGAATACAAAACATTGCACTAGATTATGGCTCTAATGATGTTTACAATAATAGAAAAATATTCAAATATACAGCACTAGCTCTCTCACTTACACATATACAAAACCAACCAAAACAATACAAAATGTCAATTCTTTTAATTAACAGTAAAAAGTATAGTCCCCAGATATGGTAAAAAAATTGCCACATTAATTTGATTAAAATTGGTTCACACGTTTGGGTTAAGCTTATAGAGTACAGCTCAGACTATAGCCAGAGATATTTGTGTCAGTGTATACAGGGTGATTAAAAAATAAACAGTTAGTACTTCTGTTTGCATGAATTAAAACAGCTGATTGTTGTAAAAATGGAAAGGGCATGTTTATAAGTTTGTTTTGTTAAGGCTGTTTCGTCTTGGTTGACTAACAATCAAATGGTGTTTTTCTTTCTTTAAGAATAAAACAAAGATGATGTCTTTTCGAAGAGCCCAAAAATGATGGAATCCAAATTGCTTAACTTACTTCTTATTTTAATACAATAGAGCATATCAAGATAGCCTATTTACATGTCTTAATTTTTACTACAATTAACACTGCATCTCCCTTCTAGTTATTTAAATTTGGTTATATTAATATTTTATATTAAACTTCTTTATCTATCCTTTATATTATTAATTATTATAAACTATTTGTTTTTGTTTTTATATATTATTCAAAATTTTATATTCGCAGTATACATTAAGTAATTGCATATGATCTAGTTGTATTAACTCAGCTGTTATAATGAAACAGATTTTGATTGGTTTAGCATGTTTTCAATGACATCATTGGAATTTGCAAAATAGCCTCTAGTCAAAACTCAAAATTTGTTGTTCACATTTACAACTTTATTTGTCGTTTGACTCTACAATAATGGTCAATGACATAAAACAAATGAAAAATTTGGATGCTTGATTTGACAACCGTTTGTGTGGAGAATTAGGTAGTATGAGAAAGCCTAACTTTCCCTTAATATTAATTATATTTTCTATAAGTATGTTTAAAACATCACTACTTAGAAGTTGAGATTAGGCAGTTAGGCAACACGTTTCTAATGATATATTGGTTTCAAAATCTTTAGTTTTATTATTTACTAAATAACTGTAAAACAAAATTAAATACAATTTCCTAATAAGTTAAATAAGAGTGATCATCTGCTAAAATTCTTCCACTATAATATAATAGATCAGCTGGTTTCCAAACAAATGTTTATTGGAAAAAAATGTTACCGTAGCGGGATGGTAGTGAGAAGTGAAAACTTTAAGTGTCAATTTCAAAAATTAATAATATTTTAAACTTTCAATAAATGCAATACAATTGTTAATTATATTTTGTATTTATTATTAGTGTGACTTGATAAGTTTTTAGTTTTAATATATATATACATGTGAGAAAGTATGTGCGATATTTTTGCATTGATTTTAGTTTAACTATGTATGTGAATTTTGAGAAAGTTAGTGCAATATTTTTCGTAGATTTTAAGTTTTAATATGTATGGGTATGTGAGAAAGTTTGTGCAATATTATTGCATTGATTTTAGTTTGACTATGTAGGCCTATTTGAGTTTGAGAAAGTTAGTGCAATATTGTTCGTAGATTTTTAGTTTTAATATATATATTATATATATATATATATATATATATATATATATATATATATATATATATAGGCTCATATATGGGTATGTGAGAAAGTTTGTGCTATAGTTTTGTATTGGTAACTAGTTTGTGTCTGAAAACGTTATAAAACAAATAAAAATTACAAAAAATAGTAATTATTTATTAATTGGACTTTTACTTTAATAAAAATAGTAGATTATTTAAATACGCAGCATAACCGTTGTTGTACGTTGTACGTATACTGTTATTATTATTTTCGTGGCGATTTTTCCTTTCACCGCATCGATTTAACAGCACCAAAAAAATTGCCTACCGGGCCTAAAGAAGCATTCACTTCAAAAAAAATTGTAATGTCACTCTGGAGCAGAGAAAATGAAATGAAAAACACTTATATAAAAACTTTTAAAAATAAAAATTGGTTGGAAATCAGTGACATAGAATGTAGCTGATTATATCTACAGTGTCTATTCAAGGATTATATTGAAACTTTTGGCTTGAATTGAAAAATGACGTTTTTTAGATGATAAACTCTATCTTGTCATCTAAGTACAAGGAAAAAATCTATTTATGTATAATCAAAATGCAATGTTCATAATATTATGCCAGTGTAAGGAGGTGCACAGACTACATGGATGTTTTTGCTAAGAAATATTGCTTACTTTTCTTAAAAATCTATACTTTACGCCTTTTAACGTAATTAATAAATGAGATCATAATAACTCATGTAATACCATCAGCCAAGCTCAAACCTGTGTATCCTTTTACTAGTGCGATAATTAATTTACAAGTTTCATCTGGAGCAATATAAGCATATTGAGCCATCATGCTCCCCTAGTGGAAAACTATTACAATATTGTTATCATCATACACATTTATCAAAAGCTGAACAAAGTTTGGTATTTCAGATAGTTGAAAATAACAAACTCTAAGTATGACACATCAGACTACTATAGTAAATTTAAATATCTTCAAATTACAGATTTTTCTTCTGTGTATCTTTTTTGAAAATAGTAAAATTAATAAGTATTTGAGGTAAATTTCTAGAAGTATTATATACTAAATGAATACGCTTTTATCAGAGTATGATCAAAGTTGTAAACAAGAAAAGTGATTCAAACTTATGAACATTATGGAGGCAGTGAATCAACATTAATAGTTTTGTAATGTTTTAAATAATAATATTGGCATTACTACTTTAAATTAGAAAATTATAAGTGTGGGGTGAATTGCTGAGAAATCAATTAATCAGTGTAATTGATATCTGTAAATGAGTCAAACCTTTTACTTTGTAAAATATTTAATATTTTATCGCTTTTCTTTTATGAATAAAATTATAATGATGTATATTTAATCAGCACAATCTCAACTTAAAATATCACAGTAACTTTAGTCTGTATAAAAACTATGTGAGTATTTACCGGTTATAGTGCACTTTCGGAGAATTAAATATTTTAAATCAAAAGTGTCAAAAAAAAAAAAAAAAAAAATAGTTCATTGAACTCTCAAACAATTATTCAATAAATAATAAAATACTATATCACACTTTGGGAGTAATTTACAATTTTTACCAAAATTTCAACTACATAAATAATTCCCTGACAATTTATCCTAATAATTAATAAAACAGCAAAATATTGAAATTTAATTACAAGGAAATGATAGTAATTGTATTATAACCACATTACAATTAGTTGTACTACAGCTATGTTTCAGTTACATGACTGAGCACAAGACCAATTATTGCTCAATTGGTAGAATTGTGACTTTCAATCTGTGGGAAACCAAGTGGCAGATATATTTATTGAGGACATACCTAAAGTTCAATGGTTAGGAAAGAGATGTTATATTGAGTGATCATTAAAAAATTTCTTGCAAGTCGAGTAACGATAAAGTATGACTGTTAAGCAATGGATTGTTTATTATTTAGATTAGGTTAGTTAAAAGGTAAGTTAGTTTCCTATCTCTACAACATCATTTTATAATTAGTAAACTATTTTAAGTACAACACTACACCACAAACACCCAAACTCAAAGTTTCACAATTAATTTAATAAGATGGAAATTGTAAAAATAATAACTCTACTACATTAGACCTTGAAATAAAGACGCCGAAGTAATAAACTGCTAGATTGTGTTATGCCATGAATGTGTTAATATAGCTCTTTGCAAAATAATAAAATCTGCTAAATAAACAAGAACACGTAACAACATATAGCACAAAAGAAAATATATCATAAAACTACCTACTTTCGCCAACCTATCCTTTTTAAAAAAATAATTAGATTTTTTTATATAGATTAAAATTATAGTTTTTAAAAAGAACTAAACAATTAATTTCACAACATATCAATTTTTAATAACATCATATTCTAGTAATTTATCACTTAATACAACAACGTAAGAAATAATATTTTTATCTGTGATTTAATTTTTAAAATCTTTTTGAATTATTAAATTGCTTTTAGAATTACAAAAAAAAAGTTAATTGGATGTTTAGTAGGATCAATCACCCAAAATTTATTTAATTTTTGAAAACACGAGGATTGTAATACATATCAGAATGTTTATAATCATGTTTAATAATTATATGTTCCAATTAATTCAACTCTAATATTTTTAACATTCATACTATCAAATTTACTAGAATCCTTTAATAATAAATTTTGGATTAGAGACATTTCTATAAATATTTGTAGTAATATCAAACATATAATTTGTACGAGTTAATCCATGTTCTACAACACTTTGCCAGTGATTAAAATTAAAAAAAAAATACTTTTCTATTATTTCTAATTTCATTAATAAACTAAATTTTACTAGTTCTTTTAAACTTGATTATTAGAACTCTAATAAAAAACTCAGTAATAATTATTTTTCCGTCAGCTGGTAAAACAGCTGATATTGAGATGTTTCAGCTATAAATTGCATCATTATAAATATTTCTAATAAAACCTTTATAATTAATTGGTTTTACACCACCTTTATATATTGGAAACACCTTTATATATTGGGATTTTTATATCTTCAAACAATCTGTAACCAAGATGAGATAAATTACCAACATACTCAAATTTATCTCCAGCTTAAAAAGTGGATTAAAAAAAATATTGATTGGAGAAGTAACTTCTGATATGTCACCATACTTTTAATTGTACTTAAAGGATTTTATTTATTTATTATTTTTTTTTTTTTTCAATTTCATAGATTACTTATTATTTTTTCAATTCTGCTTTTATGAAAAATAATGCAGTGAAATTATCAATTAAAAGTTGAACCAGCATTATAAGCCTTTCAATCAGATTTGTTATTTAAACCAGCTAAATAAATAAAAATTGGCTTTTAGAACTGTAAAATGAATCTCCAAAATCAACACCAAATTTGGTTTACTTAATGGACTCATTAAAATGTAATGTACTATATGGACATAATTTTTATACACTACCCTCTTAATATCATTTAAATATTTATAATAGTAAAAATTTAATGAAATAATAATTTATTTTTTTATCTGGATTCGGATTAACTTTAAATTCTTCAATATCCTCCTGATGATTGAAACAGTTCAGTAATTTGAAACAGCTCAGTATTTACATTTCAAATAATTAAACAAATCCCAACCTAAACAAAAACAGAACACTACCGCAATCTATCCGCGGAAGTTGATAACTCAATTTTAACATTGTAAATATAGGAAATATGATTTAGTCCCATCAGAAGGAAATTAATAATAAATACGCAAGGGAAAACCGATAAAAGAAAACCTGGCCTATTGAAACTTTAATATGTTGGTTATCTACCATAAAAAGCCCGAAACATAAACCAAAGCCGTTAAATAAATAAATAAAGGGATAAGTTGACAAACACGATACCAGTGAAAGCACGACCTAGCCAGTACAAATAAGGCATAATACCGAATTATTCCAAAATATCGAAATATACTGTGGGATGAAGAATTAAATTATCTTTCCAATGGTTACCTCACAATTTTAGTAAAGGTCCGTTTAATTAAATGCGAAGTCTTCAAAGGTGATGAACGCAGGGAAATTTACCAAGTCAAATTACAGATAAAGCTAAGCCCCGCCTCCAGCATGCTTTGTGATTGGTTGACGCCATTCACGGCGGCGATATTCAAAATAAATAATTGTCTTAGAGATTAGCAATTTTCTAAATTAATAATTCAGGCATAAATAAAGAGTTTGTTTCTCAAAAATTAGTTTTAAATTAAATAGAATTAGTTAAAACATGTATATTAGGATATAACCATCATATCATAAAATAATTTTCAGTCACCAAAAATTGTATCCATTAAGCCCATGCAAATAATTGGTACCGTACTAACGATTTTGGTAATGAGATTAAAAGTGAACCCTGATTTATGTAAACCCTTTATAGGGTACTGGGTGAATAACTTCGAACCATGTTTTGTTTGAAATATTTATCTTTTTGACCTAATAACCATTGGGATAAAAATGATTCCCACTTTTAAGCTATACATGCACAATACATGTGGCATATGTTTCATGTGTTTTCCCCACCTCTAGAATTTCAAACAGTTGACTGAGACAGCTGAGAGTATTAAAGTGGGAAAATATTATCCCACTGCTCATCTGGTTACACTAAGGTAGCAGTGTTTGAGTTAGATTATAAAGTTTACCGCTTTTTGAACTATTATCCTGCAGACTAAGAAGATATTAAATGTAAGTATGATTAATTATGTTTATTTCTCTATTAATTTAGTATATAACAATATGTTTTTACTCAAACATTACTTGACTGGATGAAAAAATATTGGGCTAATTCAGGCATGGTTTTTGAAGGTTAGAAAATTTGTGAAAAGTTTTTGAATTTTTTTTAACATTTCCTAAATATTTTAATGACAAACTATATGTTGGTATAATAAAAACACTCTTATGAATAAAAATATAATTTTACTTTTGAGATATAATGAAGGGCAAAGATGTTCTGTTGCTATAACCTAAACCCTGAACATTTCATGACTAAGCTGTTTTGCATACTGAAAGGGTAGGGAGTACTAGATACATTTTTTTGTTTCATAAACCATATCACAAAAATTTAATTAAGACTAGCCTATAGTTACTATTACTTGTGTTTTATTTTCATATAGGCCCTATTGACATTTTTGGCTGTAATTATTCTGATTTATTACCAGATTTTCTGTTTTCCGTCTACACATAAATTGTTTGCTAATATCTAGATTTCCATTTGAGTTGATTATTTTGGAAATGTTTTTGTTTTAGATTGAAATGGATGCTAAAGAAATTTTACACTTGCTTGACACAGAAATTACCGAAGACCAGGCTTTCGACTGAGAAGAAGGAGGAGAATCTGATGCAGAGGATGTTACACTTTTAGGCACTTCTCTTTCTTCGTCAGTAAATTTAGATCATTCATATTTACAAAGTTCTTCTTCTGAGGTAAATATTTCAATTCCCAATCATGATCCGATGTTAGCTGAACCATGTACAAGTAGGCCTCGAAGTAAACGACGCAGATTTGAATATAATAAACAGTTGGGCTTTTGCCCTAATGACAGTGATGATGACGATGATATTGATGTGGACCCCACATATATGCCTACTAAATGCCATACAACAAATCCATTGTTTAGAATAAAAAATAGATTTCCATTGCAAGAATTTTCAAGTGACTCTAGTGATTCCAAAAATAACATAGCAGAGGAAGAACTTACATTAGGCCTAACTGAACAAGGTTGTGGTGATGGGGGCATGCATTGGTGCAAAAACAGTAGCGATCCCCAAAAGTTCTTATCTTATATTTATAATCAAAACTTTGGAACTAACATACGAGAGAGTGCACTAATCCTACCTCAATATTTAAACTTTTTTTTGACAATGATATGTGTCAAAAAATTGAAGACAAATCAAATTTATATGCAGTCCAATGTGGCACTATCCTAGACCTAACACAAGAAGAGCTCGATGCTTTCTTTGGACTTATAATATTCATGGGGTTCCATTGGTTATCTTCAGTTCCTCTTTATTGGTCTTCTGACGAGAACATTCATGTCAATCGTGTTTCTAGAGTGATGTCAGTAAAACAATTTTTGAAAATCTTGCGACATGTTCACCTAAATGATAACTCGAAAATCCCTCCTCTAGGTTCCACTGATTTTGACAAACTCTACAAAGTTAGACTATTGATAGACCACTTGAAACAAAAATATTCGAACATTTTTTCACCATCCCGTTTTCTGGCGATAGATGAGAGCATGGTGGGTTTCAAGGGAAGAAGTTCATTGAAACAATACATGCCACGAAAACCAATAAAAAGAGGTTTTACAATATGGGTTTGTGCCTGCTCTGTCACTAGGTTCATGTTATCTTTTGATGTATATACAGGGGAAAAAGCCAATAAACACCCAGAATTAGGTCTAGGAGAAAATGTTGTGATGAAGTTGTCATCAAATTACATTGGAATGGGCTACTGTATATTTTTTGATAACTTTTTTAGCTCCGTAAAGTTAATAAAAAATCTGTATGAAAACAATACATTTGCGTGTGGTACTATTCGTCAAAGTATAAACGGATTCCCAACTGATAATTTGAAAAAAGATAAAATTATGGCTAAACATGAACATGATTTTGCCCAACAAGGTGACATAAGCATAGTTAAATGGAAAGATAGAGGAACAAAATCTGTGTCAATAATTTCTAATATGCATAACCCCACCAAGGTCACAAATGTTCTCAGAACAAATCCAAAAGGAGAACGTGAAGAAGTGATTTGCCCTATTGCCATTGCTGAGTACAATCAGTATATGGGAGGAGTCGATCGGTTTGATCAGCTTATGGCCAATTATAGTGTGGTTCAGAAATCTAGAAGATGGTGGTTAAAACAATTTTACTACTTTTTAGACAGTGCTATAGTAAATAGTTATATACTATATGTTCAGAGTATCAAAAAAGAAAAAACATAAACCAATAACACACCTTCAGTTTAGATCACAACTGGTAAATGGACTTATTGGAAGTTTTACTTCCCGAAAGCGGAGGGGATTTGATTTGCACCAGGAAGGGGATGTGCCAGAAAGAGAAACGCACCAGGGGGACGGCCTACAATTGAAAATACCATCAGAATTCATAATGTCGGACCATCTACCTAAAAAAATTGACAAATATAGACGGTGTGCATTGTGCTCTACAAAGAAGATTGAAAAAAGAAGAAACATGATTTGTGTGACTTGTAATGTAGCTTTATGCAAAATCTGCTTTGGACCAATCCATTCGCCATAAGAAGGACACATTTTGGTATCTAATAGAAGTTGGGTCTACATATTTATTTTTATTTACATGTTATGTTTTTAATAAAAGTGTGTTCTATGATTAAAAACTTAGACTTATTTATTTCCTTATAAACAATAAAAAATTTCGAATTTTTTGAAAGTGGGAAGATATTATCCCAATGAACGACATACAAATGTGATACCGTAGAATGGTCATTGGGATAATATTTTCCCATCCAAAAATATGTAATTTTTTTCAAAAAACTATTATTGTGTTGTTATTAGGCTTACATCCTAATATCTATTGTTTTATCAAATAAAATATAAAATATAATATGTCCCAGACTTTTGCCCTATAAAGGGTTAATTCGCTAAAAGGACGCTATATTCATTCCTAAGCAGACGCTTGACCAGGACGGACGCATAAAATCGACGCCGGCTCTCTTCATTTTATTTTGACTGCTAAAACACTTCAAAACGTCCAGAAATCATTACTAGGAAGTAGACAACAGATATTGGGTGAGAAAAATCAATTATAGGAACATTTCATGGTTATAAACTTCTATTTTCATTAAAATTAATAACCCAAAAATCTCATAGTGATCCAAACTTTTGTGTATCAAAGCCTACAATGATAAGACACTTTTGAACTCTCTTTTAATAATCATTCTCATCAATTAATGTTCTCACTAGATTTAACCCTTTGCGCTCGAATAGGGTCTTTAAAAAAGTTCCTCTGGAGTCGTATGGCCACTGGGAGTGGCCACGCCATTTTCTATATCAGCTTGGAATTGTTTTCGCAGTCTTGGTCCGCCCAGCTTATATGGCCACTCAGAATGGCCAACACAAAATCTTGCGAACACTCGCATGGCCACCGTGAGTGGACATAGCATTACGTATCTATGAATAGCTTTTTTGTATTCTCAAAATTATATTATTTTCTGTGGAAAGTGCTGGAATCTGTAGGGAAACTCTTGAACTATATGAACAACGCATGATTTCTTTCCCTCCTTTTATAACAACTGTGTTGAATTCCATAATATAACCTCTATATTTTCTCTCAGTGCTGTGCTAGTCGTTGTTATTGGCGTGATAAATTGTTGATAATTTTAATATTATAAAGTTACGAAAATGGATAATTTAAATTCAGATGAAATTAGAAATGAGTTCGAAAGAGATGTTGAGTTAGATTGTGGTGAAAGTGGCTCAGTTCATGAAAGTGACATTGACTCTTATGTTGGTGAAGAGTACGAGGCATTGCTTATCGATGAAATACGTGATGAACAAAGTTATATTGAAAGTGATGGACACATATCCGAAGACGAAAATGATGCTCAGAGAGATGTGAATGGAATTCTAGATGTCAAGTGAATTCAACAAAACAATTCTGAGCTGGTGATGCCGTCCGGTCAAAATGGCAGCCGTGTAACAGCCGACGAACGAGCGGCCACTCACGGTGGCCATGCGACCTGAGAGGACTAAGCTCACGGGAAATAATACAAGGTGTCTACGAGTCGGGTGTGGCCACTGGTAATGGCCTTTCGAGTGCAAAGGGTTAAGTTAGTTAATAGTTAATTTAAAGATTTAAATGCAAACTGTAATTAACTGTAGGTGTGGATGGATCCGGCCGAATACCCCTAGCCTGAGATTTGTAATTTAAGTTTTTTAATATGAACAAAACCACTGAGACTATTATAATTTATTCTTTTAATAACCCAATTTGTACAAATGATATTGGTAATATTTTAATAGAATTTCAAGTCAATTTTATGTATAATTCAGTAATTGAAAATCCCAAGCTAACCAAACTAACATTCAGTGAAGAGATCAGA
Organism: Aphrophora alni; assembly: GCA_963513935.1. Taxonomy (NCBI): domain Eukaryota; kingdom Metazoa; phylum Arthropoda; class Insecta; order Hemiptera; family Aphrophoridae; genus Aphrophora; species Aphrophora alni. The sequence continues at coordinate 74,295,135 of OY740766.1, forward strand.
GACAATAACAGATTTTAGAATAATTAATTGTAAAGATTTGAATTTTATTTGTGAACCATAATTATTTATGTCATTAAAGTTTTCTTTCTTTTATGGTTATTGTGTAAAACATATTTGGTGCTTATTTCTTACTATAAATTAACCTAAGATTTTAGGTAAATTTTTCAAAAGAGATAACTTAGATCAATTTAAATCAAAGTAACTCTCCATATAGATAAGTAAAGCATTCTGAGATTGAATTAAATTGATTTAACCAAAGGTTTTAACAATATTAAATCAGTTTACCATAGCCTGTACATAAAGTGTGTAAATGAATTGTAACTTTCATGATCTTTAACAATTTGTTTTGAAATACTTTTGATATTGATCCCGAATTATTAAGTCCCAATAAATCTCATCTCTAAATTTATTGATGAAATTTTAACTTAAGTATTTAAAAATTTTATCAAAATATTCCCAAAGAGTATTAAAAAATTCTTCTTATAATAATATTTTTTCCAATTAATTCTTTCTTAAAAATTCTCATCATATCGAAACGTTAAAAATAAATTTCTTATTTGATGTCCTGAAATTTCATACCAATCCAAATCATTTTGAAAATAGATGATAAACTACTTAAAATACTTATACTTATAATAAATAGATGATACTTAAAACACTATGAGGAGCTTTACTAATCTGTATCCAAGGATCCATTTATAAGAAAAAAATTATATTTAATCATTTAATAAATCTCTTTTTTGAATTACAAAAAGAGAATTTTCCTGATTTTGAATCCGAAAAATATCCATATAATAACATGACACATGACATATAATATCCTTTTACACATGACAGTACCCAAGCTACATTTTTGTTAACCTTAACGTCATCCTTAAAAACTATTGTCTAAAAATACCTATAATAAAAATACAAAATAAATGGTCACAGTTCATTGTAATGTTGTGTATATTCCCTGACAGTGTGTGACTCATCAGAATGTTATGGTCTGTAACCCCACAACCGCCAATTATTTTAACTTCCTGCTTGGTCTGAATTGTTTTGCAGTCTGCTTATCTATTGCAAGGTCATCACATTTGCTACAACAATAATGCACTTGTCATAGTACCGCATGACAAGTGTTGGCATGTAGTGAGTGATCACGTTCAGTCTTAAACTGTGACACAAGTTTGTGAAGCATGGTGGGAAACAAGGTTAATTTTTTTTTCTGTTGTCCTACACCAGTATGCTAGTGTTCTAAGAGCACTTGATGAACTGAGTAAAACTATGACTGGTTCAACCATCTCTTCAGAAACGAAGTCATTGAAAATGTCTAAGGTAGATTTTTCATTCTTGGTATGCCTGGTAGTGTGGCACACTTACCTTGTTAGTAAATCTCTTCAAAATCAGTTTGCCAATATTTCTTTGGCGTTTATTCAACTACAAAATATGTTGATTTCATTGAGAATTTAAGGGATAGTATATTCAAGGATTCAATCTTCAAAACCGAAGAGTAAGCTACTAAATTGGCACTGAAGATGTTCTGATAAAAAAGACTGAGAACAAAGACGAAACGTTTTTTAAATAAAAGTAAGGATAAGTACAATCTGAGCCCTGGGGGGGAGGGTCGAGAAGCTGGGAGAAGAGATCACTCAGTTGAATGTCTGGTCATTCCCCCAATATCAGGGGTACGTTATGTCCGTACTCATGACCGACGTAGTAGGGCGCACAAATAAGTTGAAGCCCCGTGCAATGAAGAACTTCATCTTGCTCGTGGTGGCTCTGCACTGGACAATTAGCCCAGACTGAATTAATCGGATCTAGGGGAGTAAACCCTGAATTAAAAATCCCTAATCCCAAGGTGTAAACTACCCATACAGAAGAGATGAATGGCACAGGTTATGTTTCTCTGACGGGTAAAGCACTCTGCGATACCAGCTACCCTCTCATAGTATTTAAATTTATTGGGCATGCGGGGATCTGTCCAGGTTGACCAATAATCCCTAGCTATTCGTGAGATTTTTATGGGAACCATAAAATCCGATAAATATAGCAAGACTGGAGAACCATCAGTCAAGGTCCAACCTGAGATCTCAGTAGAAGGCTCCAGCGTAGGAATCAAGGTAATTGGTCCTGAGACATCTGTTGGCAAAAAAGGACCAGGAAGCATGGGCGTACCCAGCTGCTCCCCCCCTGGAAGCAAAAAATAAATCTTTATTATTCATTTTGTTGCTGGAATTTAATACAATTCTTGAAATAACTATTTTAATAATCAATTGTATATTGAATGACCATGGCTTGCCCCCCTTGCCCCCCCTAGTTTTGATCCTGGGTACGCCCTTGCCAGGAAGGTTTACTGATGGTATTTTTAGTAGATGACAGAGATTAGCTCTGATTACTTTTAGTGGAAGGGTCAAGGTAGTAATTCAAATAAACCTACAGTACAGTAAGGCTGCCTCAGTCTGTATTCTGTCAGTATTTCATTAAGAATAGCATCGACATAGCTCTCATCCAGGAACCGGGCTTGGAGATGCAAAAGGTAAACTTATTTATGGCCATTCCCTACCTAATGTTAGAACTTTCATAATTGTAGGTAAGGGGATACATAGCTTTCTGTTAATGGATTTTTGTCCCAAAGACATAACCACAGTCCAGGTCAGCTGGCAGTAAAGGGGTAAGAAACTGGGCCTAATAATGAGCTCCATGTACATCCCTTATGATGCCAAGACATTACCAACACAAGGGAACTAGAGGTGATCGTGAAATATAGTGCAGTTGGCACCAGGCGGCTACTTATTGGCAGCGACATGAACTCGCACCATCAAGCGGGCTTGGGAAACAGTGATAAACACCCTAGAGGTGATTCTTTACTTTGCTGTCTTTTCTCTAATAATCTATGCGTGTTAACCCTTAGCACGCGTATGACGGGATTTCACGTAACCCTCAACTTGACTGGTAACGCGTATGACGGGATATCTCGATTCAACACTATTTGACTTCTGCAGGTATTTTTAATTCATTTAAAGTCCAATAGAGTGCAGGGAAATGTCTTATTGGTATAACGTGACACTCCCACTATGGTATTTGTTCTCGATCATCTGTCATTGGACTTTATTTGGTTGTTATAGCAACCAGGTGCCATTTTGTGTTCTGCCCTAGCGCATATAACATGATTTCTCGTCTCAGTAAGGTATGACTGTCAGTTGTGAAATGTTTTGTGTCGGCGTTATCACTGCTATAGCTCTTTATTGTTGATTTGTTTAGGCCATATTATTTATATTTTAGGTTATAGTATACATTTTTATTTTGTGTAAAATAGGCTAGTTATAAAAATGGCAAACCATCAGGGATTTGGTCAATCCCGTCAGACCTTGGATTTGATCAATTTATCGATGAAATAATGAATGTATCTTTTTCAACTACAGAATACATTTTGAAATATAGACAGTTTCTATGGACACAGTATTATTGTCAAATATTGTTTGTGGTTTATATGTATATTTAGTCTATATCAGTAATTTTTTTGATGTCCTGAATGTAGGTAATTATTATGAGCAGTAGAAAGATATTTTTGATACGATATGTTGATTTTTCTCAAAATCTTTTATTAGTAAAATTTATTTGTTTGATGAAATTTAGGTTATTTTGAATTAAATAGTAGGCCTACTTTTATATAAAATAAATTAATATGATTTATTTGTAAATATAATATATATATATATATATATATATATATAATCTGTTTCATAGGGCGGTCAAAAATGTGAAATTAAGTATTTTTTCTTGTTTTAATCTGTAAAAAAAATTTAAAAAATAATTTTAAAGCCAATCTACATTTTTTTTTTTTTACCAAATATATCTGTAAGAACCCAAAATCAAATAGAACTTTAAACAATTACAAAAAAAATTTTTTTCCTAATAGCACGTTATGAGTAAATAGCCTAAATTTTTATTCAGCGTGCTAAGGGTTAAATTTTGGTAACAGGTCTATTTCAAGAATAGAGTGAGAGAGGAAGTTATTGATATTACAATATGTTCTGGAAATGCTAACACTGGTCAAAGGGCGGCAAGTCCCACACTTACAGACCATAAGTATATCCAGACACAAATCTATGTATAATCCTTTAGAAACCTATGAAAGACTATATGGTCACATATAAAGATGACCTTGCCAACAGGCTTCAGTCATTAGACTAGCCTTTGGACCTGGATAAGGTGGCGTCACAAATTGAAGACAGCATTATAGACTGCTATAAAAATAATTGCCCGGTTAGCATCATAACGGTGAAGAAGTGGGCAAAATGGTGGAACATAGATCTAGAGCACCTGAGAAGGTAGTCTCAAGGTCTTTTTATCAAAGCAAAACGCAGCCAGAAGTGGAGGGCGTATCATTTAACTCTTACGGCGTATTGAAACAGTGTGATGTTTGTTTTAACCCGTTTATTTCTTTTTTGACGTTATTCACAACAGAAGGTTGTAAATGGGAAATTGAACTTTGCTATGCAATTCCAATAAACCCTTAATTTTATTCAAGTCCCACCTTTGGGGAACTGCTTATTTATTAACGTCTTTATTCTACCAAACAACACAATGCTCCAAGAATAAAATACTGTCTTTAGTATTTATTCTTATATGTTAGGAATTACTTTAAAATTCCTTTATTATTTTTAATATTTAATCAAAACTAGCTCTCTTTTCTCTTATTGCTATAACTTTAAAACTCACTTTCAGGGAGTGTCATTTGAAAGAGTTATTTTGCAGAATCTATTTAAAATTATGAAATTTATGAGACCACAAATTATTTTAAAAAACACTCTTAATTTTAAGCTTAAAAACTACATAGGGTTAGTTTAAAATCCACACAACACAATGTTATCCCGAAATAAAAATTATATTTTAATTAAAAATTCCTTTTTTAATTCTATAAATTATTCATGATTTCAAATAATAAATTTCTTAACTTGATTTAATCACAAATTTTCTTAAAACATCTTACAGAAATTCAACATAAATACCAATGACTATTATTTCTCTAATTATTATTACAATAAATATATCTTTACTAATTGTTAAAATCAAACTTACTTTAAAATTAAAAACACATTGACTTTAAAAAGTACATATACAACATAAAAAGAATTTTAATTTGATAATTTTCCCCAGAAAGTTTTAAAATTTATTTTTGATTTCAAAGCGAATATTTATTCAAAATCGTAACTGTGGTACCTTGTAAACACATTTATAGCTGTTTTCGGCTCCTGTTAGGCAATGCTGATTAAAGTTGTTCTGGTGAAGGTTGACGTCAAGTTGATGTCAGCTAGCAGTCCTCAGTTACGTTGAAATCGGTTGAGATGTTTTTAAAGTTGAATGATTACAGATCTTAGAGATTGAAGATCTTGTAGTCGAAAAGTTTAAAAATGAAGTCCAAGTTTGAATCAGTGTAGCTGTCTGTTGTATCTCTGCTATACCATTTGAAATGCCAGGTCACTTCCAACAAAACGATCGGTATAGTGCTGATCACATAAAGATGATTGTAGATGACTCCCCTCCTGGTGCTAGTTAGAGTTGTTCTCTTACTAGGAGCTTGATAAAGAGTTGTTCTCCTTCTAGGAGCTGGATAAAGATTGAAGAAAATTCTGTTGAAATGGACCTCCAAAACTTATTCCCTGTTCTATGGTACCAATTTCTATGAACATTTCCCTTTGATTTATGATGTTTAAAGTTGATTAATTTGGTTTATTTCTTCAAAATTTCACTTTAGTTAGTTTTTTATTATAACCCTTCTGGTTATTTTATTGTTAATTTTACTTTAATTAGTTGTTGATTAACTAATTATTATTTAGTTTATTTGTACATGGGTTGCCAGCACTGCTTTTGCAAAATCCAAACACTTGACTCCTCCCCTATTGTGTGGTAGGGGTTGCTGCAGGTTGATTCCTGTAAAGTCTGTTTTCTGGAATTTAAATTGTAAACTTTCTTGAAAATTCTCATATCTCTGGTTCTAACAGGAATTCTGGAAATCTGTAAATTTCATTTTGTTCCTCTTGCCTTCTGGATTCCATACAACTTTGATTTAAAGTTGTAGGATGATAACTTTCTAAGATGTACCCTTTTTCGTTTTTCATGATTTTTTCTTTGACCAACTTTTGATCGGTTCGGAATTTCTTAATTCTTCTTTTTGGTTTTTGTAGCCTCTGCCTTAGAAATGAAGGAATTCTCTACGTTATTTATTTTCATTTTCTGATAAGTTATTCATTGTCGAACTTTGTCGATTTTTCGATGGTCAAATCCCCCCCAAAATTAATTATATATGTACTTATTTTGGTTCTCATTATATTATGTCACATATCCTTAACCTATTTCCATTATAAAAAATTTAACTTATTATCCAGAAGAAATTTTAGTTTTTTGTCTATGCATGTGTTTGCAATAACTATTAAAACTATTCGGTTTAATAAATATTTTCTTGTATTTCCTATGCTAACCAGTTATTCTTTATCATAATATGCTTTTATATTCAAAATTTAAACAATTTGAAATTTAACATAGGAGATTGCATGTGAAAAATTTTGTAACATGTGGAATCATAGTCTTGTTATCCATAATAATTGTATTTTATCCAGTCTGGACCTGTAATGTCACGTGATCAACCGAGCTATTGTTCTCAGTCGACCTGTTGGCTCCTCATGTTAGCCAGCTAGTCTCTCGCCCCACTTCCTTTACGCTTTGGATGTTTCATTTAATAATGAAATTGACAAAACTTTTATAATTCTACTTTCCTTCATATTAAACTAATTTTTTCTGTGCAGATTATTAATTATTTATGGATATTACCATTTATTTATGTATTCTTGATATTTATTATGTTTTAAATAAAATTTTATGTTTTACTGAGATTTTTGTTTTTGGAACGATTTTGGTGAAAAACCCAAACCGTTTCAGTATGGCAAAGCGATCAGAAAGGCTAAGCAAAAATTCTGGAGAGCATTCGCGCAAGAGGTGGATAGAATCAGCAGAGTGGCTTTTATTCCAAAGCATGATCGTCCAGATAATCCACTCCATAGGAATCAACATACTTACCAGTCTAGGAAGTCCTAAGAATCTGCTCTACATCAGTTAGCACGCAGGATTGAGGACACTTTAGCTAGGAAAGAGACGCCATGTGCGACTTCTTAGACATTGAAGGTGCCTTTGATAACATTTCAATTTGATACAATTGTGAGGGCAGTGTGAAGTCATGGAGTTGATCATGCAGGTGGATGGACTCTATGCTTTGCAGTAGACAAATAGTGTCCTCCTTGGGCCACGAGGTACTAGAGGTCAACTAAACCTGAGGTTGTCCGCAGGGAGGCATCATTTAGCCTGTTCTGTTGGCCCTGGTTGTGGATGGCTTCCTAAGAGATCTTAATGTGTCAGAGGCATATGAGCAAGGTTCCCCAGATGACAGTCATATGGTACAAGGCAACTTCCCAAATTCACTTTAGGAACTGCTTAACTACTATCTGTGTCTCACAACTGACTGTTGTTGGATGGAGTGACTCCAAGTCAGTCCCTTCAAGACGGTAATTGTCCCATTTAGTAGAAAGAAGGATACAAGTATTGGGAAGATATGACTTGAGGAAACTAGATTGGGTGTTTCACAAACAGTGAAATATGTGGGTGCAATCCTGAATAAGAAACTGATGTGGAACGCTCATCTGGTGCTTTTAAGCCTGCTACCTATAGATATTTTCATAGTGTTGGAGGCAAGAATGGCGGCTTATTGGCTACACATTCATGGTTAATGGAGGAGGAGCTACAGTGAGATGCGGCTCTCGAAATCGTCAATAAGATATTGAAGAACTTGGTGATGGATAGGCAATCTGATGGCATGCAAACTGTTCAGTATATCTACAGTTTAAAGTTCAGTTTCAAGATTATACCGTTTCAACCGGAAGTCTGAGATCTCCAGCTGATTTGGGGTATCCTTTGTCTCATATCAGCAGTCCAAGTTTCAACCTCAAACAGGTAGCTTAACGGTACTTCTTCATCCGCATACAATTCCGCATTTTCAGTTTTTTTATTGTATACGAATTTTGACACAATTCAATTATTTATGATTTAGAAACAATTGTCATGTTTAGTTAATAAGAAGAACTCAAGTGTTTTTTTTTTGTGTTTATGATTTAAATTGTACTTAGTTTTGTGCGTTTAGAGCAGCTGTTCTCGCGTGTGCACACGGGCAGTCTTAACGCCAGGACATTACGAAGAAAGGAACGACGCCTCTACAAGGTACTGTGACATTAGGTTTAACTAAACATGACAGCAAATTAATCAAAACCATTTTATTAGTTATTACAAATTTCAAAATGTCAGTTAACCTATTCATGTATTTTTCAATTCAGTCTTCTTCCCAATTTAAATTAAATTACTGAACCATCCGCTTATACCACAGTTGTCAAACCAACCGCAATATCGAACATTTTGGTCCTCCGTGAGGTCGGATTCATTGAATTCCGCTTTGGATTTAGGTATGGTAATTGTTTTTTATGTTGGGAGAGTCAATTTTCTGCAACTTCCGCCATTTGCATTTTTCGTAGTACATTCAATCTACTGCGCAGTCCATCTCACGCATACACTTACAGCGCTATTAGCGAATCTATTCTGAACATTAGCAACGCGCGCATTCTTAGTGGCACATTTCTAAAGTTCTTGAAGACAGCTGTTCAATAATAAAAACAATAACAAACAACATAACCTCAATACATACCTACATTTTGAAAATACAATATGTTGTGATGGTTTTACTTACTGTTTTTATATTTTAATCTTTCTATTTCATTGTTAATTGATAATAAGCAACTATTATTATCAATTTCGATTATAATTCAAACAATTTTAATATTTTTTCAACAAAAAACCCTAAGAACATAGTAAATATTTACATATCAAAATGCGTTTTTCAACTTTTGTAAGGCAATCTACTGGTACAAAGAATATACTTCTTAAGATTTTATCACTTATACAAACAATTTGTGATCCTGGAACAGATGTTTTAAATTTAGGGCAAAAAAATAAACTCACTGCATTAAATGAAGAGGCACAAAAAAGATTAAATGCATTCGATAAATCATTTGATCAAGTCTCTGTTGAGGAAGATCTGGAGGGGTTTGATGAAACAGAAGCCTTTAAATTACAAGATGAAATATCAGACATAGCTGTAGAAATAAATTCTATTCTTAAATGTGTATTTTCCACAGTGGAAGATCCAATTAGTTCAAATAATACACAGACCACTGAAAGTAAACAAGTGAATGTTTCTGTCAACTTACCTAAATTAGATTTAAAACATTTTAATGGCTGTTTGAGTGAGTGGACAACCTTTTACTATATGTTTGACAATAGTATTCATCAACATCAATCTTTAACTCTTGTTGAGAAATTTTCATATTTAATTTCATGCTTATCTGGTGAACCTTTAAATCTAATTCATAATTTACCTATTACTCCTGAAAATTATAAAATTGCTTGGGATATATTATGCGAGAGATATCAGAATATTCGCAGATTGGTTAATTTTCACATATCAAAAATTATTGACATGCCTTCCATTAAGCATCATTCGTTACCTGAAATACGTCAATACGTAGACACATTTCATGAGAACTCACAAGCTTTAACCGTATTAGGTTATGACATTCAAAATGAAGTTACACTTATTGTAATTCTATTAAGGAAACTTGATGACGTCACTCGTCAATGCTTTGAAAGCTCACGCAAAACCGATCGTCGGTTACCTACAATTAAAGAATTAATCAACTTCTTAAATATTAAGTGTGCACATTTAGAAGATGCTTTACCATTAGATCAAATAAACGAGCCATTTGTTAATTTTAAACCTTTTCTCAAAAAGGAAATGGCAACTACACCTATCAAAAATAAATCACCAATGAAAATAACAAAATCTGTGTTTCAGACTTCAACTTCCAAATCTGATCTGTGTCTAGTTTGTAAGAAAGATTCTCATAAATTATTTTCATATCCTGATTTTAATAAATTGTCGCCTAATCAAAGATATGACAAAATTAAAGCACTACAATTGTGCATAAATTGTATAGCTACACATTCCACAGTAAATTGTATGTCAAAATCATTATGTAAAACTTGTCAAAAGAAACATAATACTTTACTTCATTTTAACCGAAAAGTTGATGCAGCTGGTGAAAATAATTCTAGCTGACATAAACGTCATATGAGCTCTGATAACAATTTGGGACGATTTCCGCTTCCTGTCCACAATGAAACTCTTAATGAATCAATATCAATTCTTTCGAATACCGGTTCTTTAAACAATTTTCGATCAACTTTACTATGCACAGCATTAGTTAATCTTGCAACTCATGTAAATAAACCGCAGACCTTTACTGCTTTATTGGATTCTGCAAGTCAATCAACAATTATCACAAAACAATGTGCAAATAAGATAGGATTACAATTAACTCCTTCTACTATTCTATTAAACGGCATTTCTGCAATGTCAACACCTATCCTTGGTACAGGTAAATTAAATATTTACACCCTCAACGGTCAACTCTTTAAAGAATTTCATGAAGTCATTGTTGTGGAGCAAATTCAAGCCAATTTACCGTTTTTTGCAAAGTTACCTGAACTTCAGCGTAAGTTGAATCAAATTTCTCTCGCTGATCCTAATTTCAATAATAGTCCGACAATTTCGATTATTATTGGAGCCGATTTGTTCGGTCTCACATTGCGTAACCACACCATACAGTTAGGTGATGGCTTACCAACAGCAATTGAAACCATCTTCGGTTATTGTCTAATAGGAACCATTCCTACAGCTTCATACCATTTAAACAACATTTCTCTGCTCACCACATCGGACATGAGCTTACACAACCTACTCCAGAAATTTTGGACACTTGAAGAGGTTCCAGTTTCGACGAAAACCTCTAAGGAAGAACTCACTTGTGAAAATCACTACAACTCTACGGTTACGCGCAACGCTACCGGGAGATACATCGTGTCACTTCCTTTCGCACAAGATCCTCAATCACTAGGGGATTCCTTTAATACAGCTAAACGTCGTTTTTCATATTTGGAAAATAAGTTTGCTAATAAACCGGAATTGAAAGTTGCATATTCTGCTTTCATGTCAGACTATTTAAAGTCTAACCACATGTCACTATTACCTACTCAGGTTCCAGATACCGCACATTATTTTTTACCGCATCATGCCGTTGTTAAAACTACTAGTAGCACTACGAAACTTCGAGTGGTGTTTGATGGTAGTTCCAAAACTACTTCTGGTTTATCAATAAATGACATTCAATTCACAGGTCCTAAATTACAAACAGAGATTTGTGAAGTCATTTTACAATTTCGCATACACAATATCGTGTTTTCTACTGACATACAACAAATGTATCGTCAAATCATGGTTCATTCTGATGACCAAAACTTTCAATTGATATTATGGAGGGAAAATTCATTTGATCCTTTATCAACATACAAACTTAATACGGTCACTTATGGCCTGAAAAGTTCGCCATATTTGGCTATTCGCACACTGCGACAACTTGTTCAAGACGAAGGTCACAATTTTCCGTTGGCTGCTGAAGCTTTGCTTAATCACATTTACGTGGATGATATCATCACTGGAAGTAAGGACATTCCTTCCGCTCTAGAACTTCAGCGTCAACTCATCGCACTTCTTTCAAAAGGACAGTTTCAGCTCCGCAAGTGGACGTCTAACTGCTCCGAACTTCTCGCTGATATCACTCAGGAACATCGGGAAGTACCACTTCATTTCCGCTCACCAGATCAACCGTTGTTCAATATACTCGGCTTGAAATGGACACCTTCGAACGACGTGTTCTCGTTCACCATTCAGCTACCAATTTCGGATCATTCACCTACAAAACGATCTATTTTGTCCACAATCGCACAAATATATGATCCTTGTGGTTTTCTGTCGCCTACGACATTCTTTGCTAAGTGCCTCATGCAGCACCTTTGGACTCTTGGGATTAATTGGGATTCACCAGTTCCAGAGACCATCAACTCCGCTTGGAAAAAATTCGTTCAAGAATTGCCAAATTTGGAAGACATTTTTATTTCTCGTTGCATCAACCTTCATCAGTCAACGAGCATCGAGATCCATGGCTTCTGCGATGCCTTGGATAAAGGTTACTCAGCCGTCATTTACATTAGGACGACTACTTCAAACAACATTGTCAATACACAGCTACTTTTAGCCAAATCTAAGGTCGCTCCTCTCAAGCGCATATCACTTCCTAGATTAGAGCTTTGCGGTGCTCATTTGCTCGCCAAGTTAATGCACTATTGCATTCAATTTTTATCTACTCGGTGTTCTATTGACATCATCAAATGTTGGTGTGACTCCATGGTCACATTAGCTTGGATCACTACTCCACCATATAAACTTAAGGTTTATATAGCTAATCGCGTCAGTCAAATTCAGGACTGGACTCCAACTGACTGTTGGTCACATGTTCCATCTGGCAACAATCCTGCTGATTGTTCCAGCCGTGGTCTATCTCCTTCCGCACTTCTTAACCATCAGATATGGTTTTCGGGGCCTTCTTGGCTTAAACTTTCACACCATCAGTGGCCAAATTCACCTTTACAGGTGTTGGACACTGTCCCTGAACTCCGCTCAAATCCACTTCCAATTTATTTATCGTCGTCTCAAACTGAATGGAACATACTTTCAAAATTTTCTTCGTGGTCAAAAACTTTATACGTCATGTCATATGTTCTAAGATTTTGTCATAACGTCCGCACTGCATCAAGAGTGACCGGACCAGTAACTCTCACAGAACTTCAATTTGCAGAAATACAACTAATTAAACTTGTGCAAAATTCACATTTTCAAAGGAAATTCAACTTTTAAAGACAAACCCTACATCTTGTTGTTCACGCTTAGCTTCATTGTCACCTTTTCTTGATCACAGCGACATAATGAGAGTGGGTGGAAGAATTACGTTTTCTTCATTGAGCTACACTTCTAAACATCCTGCCGTTTTACCAAGATTAGGTTAGATTAGATTAGAGATGGGGTGGAGACCCTCTTCGAGAAGGTCTCCCTGCACGTCAACCATCGGCTTATTGTGCCCCCTATGTGCCGTTCCTGATGGATTAGAACCCTGTTCCTCGAACGAGCTTCAGGATTTTCTCTACCAAGTACGTGTCCTCTTCCTCTCCTGGTTGCAGGATACCAAAGAGCTCCCTCCTTCTGCGCTCCAGCATCCCACAATCAAATATGATGTGTCTTGCTGATTCCACGGCCTGCAGGCAGAGCCGACAGCTTTGGTCGCCTTCAAAGACTCCCACTGTTGCAAGATGTTTCCTGAACTGGCCATGTCCAGTGATAAGTCCTACTGCTCTTTTAAGCTGTAGCCTGTCTAACTTGATCAATGACTTCGTAAGGTTGTTACTAGGTCCATTGATTAGCTGTTTACTCTGTGTGAGCCCTGGAGTCCTATGCCATCTCTGGCGTAGCTCTTCCTTGGCCCAGTTATTAACTGCGCTTTTAGCCATGTTGCGGCTGATACAGCACATTGGTTCTGGCCCCATGAAGGGTGTGGATGCTCCTTTCTTAGCAAGGGTATCTGCCATCTCATTACCTTGGATGCCACGATGACCTGGCACCCATCTTAATTCCACCATGTTCCTTGTGGAGAGTTTCATTAGTGTTGAGAGGCAGTCCTTCACCAATTTCGAAGTGATTAATACTGAGTCTAGCGCTTTAAGTGCTGCTTGACTGTCAGAAAGAATGAGGATTTGTCTGTCTCGAAGGCCTTTTGACAAACCCAAATGGGCACAAGCAGTGATAGCTAGTATCTCTGCTTGAAATACCGTACAGTGCGTCCCAAGACTCACACTAATGTTAGTCCTTGGTGATGAGCTGTATACTCCATAACCTGAGTTTCCTTCCATAAGTGACCCATCCGTGTACCAGACGAGAGTCCCTCTGGAAGAACCTGGTTTGTTGTTTCCTTCCCAGTCTTCCCGGTTACCTAAGGTTACCGTGAAGGGTCTGTTGAAGACATACTCAGTTTGCATTGCGTCTGGCGCCATGTCTAGCACCGAGTTTTTAAGTACGGTGTCAACTATGTCAGAGTGTCCTGCTCCAGGCAAGCCCTTCCGCCACTCATTAACACACGTCAGTCTATAGGCGGATTTCCTTGCCTCTGACATTATGTAAATGTCAAGAGGCGGGAGTCCGAGAAGAACCTCCAGAGCAGCTGTTGGGCTGCTTCTGAAAGCTCCAGTTATGCACAAGCATGCAAGTCTTTGCAGGCTTGTTAGTTTGCTTCCTGCAGTGGTTTGGCAAGACTTCTTCCACCAGACCACCGCTCCGTATGTAATTTGGGGTCTAATCACTGCTTCATATAGCCAAAGGGCTATGTGAGGCTTAAGTCCCCAGGTAGTACCAATAAAGCGTCTGGCTGTCATTAGCGCCCATTTCGCCTTATGTATTAAATTGTCCAGATGTACGTTCCATGTCAGCTTTTGATCAAGGGTTATTCCAAGATATTTTGCCGACATGGACATATTTATCCGTGTGTTGTCCATGGATATCCTATCCAGGGCTGTTAAGTTTCTCCTCCTAGTGAAGGGAACTATGGTGGTTTTGCTTGGGTTGACGTTGAGGCCTTCCCTTGCGCACCACAACTTCACCTGTCTCAGATTCCTATTCATGATATCCGAGACAGTGTAGTCACTTTTTCCAATGACCAAGATTGCTATGTCATCTGCATAGCCTTGGATGTATGTTCCTGTTTGGCTAATTTCCGTAAGGAGATCATCCACCACCATGCTCCACAATAGAGGTGATAGAACACCTCCCTGTGGGCAACCTCTTGTGGCAGCGACCTCCAGCGAATTACCAAGCAGGGAGCTTTGAATGCGTCTGCTTGTTAGCATTGAATGAACCCATCTTGTTACAGCCGGGTTCACCTCTCGCTCTTTCAGTCTGCGCACTATTGATCCAAATAAAGTATTGTCAAATGCACCTTCTATGTCCAAGAAGGCGCACAGTGCTATTTCCTTCCTTTCCAGTGTGTCCTCGATCCTGCCCACAAGATTATGTAGAGCAGACTCACAGGATTTACCAGGTTGGTAGGCATGTTGATTGCGATGAAGAGGTGTCCCTAAGAGCACCCCTTCCCTAATGTGTCTCTCAACCAACCTCTCCAATGTTTTCAACAGAAACGAGGATAGGCTGATAGGTCGATAAGCTTTGGCATCACAATAACTTGCTTTGCCACGCTTGGGAATAAACGTAACTCTGCTGACCCTCCATGCCTGCGGAATGTAGCCGTATGCTACGCTGGCTCTGGAAAGCTTGCAGATCAGTTGGATCAAGGCGTCAGGTCCTTCCTGCAATAGTGCAGGATAGATTCCGTCTCCGCCTGGTGATTTAAACGGGCTAAATTTGTTTATTGCCCATTTTAATTTAGAAATAGTGACAATTTTTCTGGCTATCTTCCAGTCTGCCCGAGATGCCCTTGGCAAAGAGCTGTCCCCAGCTAGACTTAGACCGCCGCACAGTGGAGTATTTGTACGCAAATCATGGCCAAAAAGGCAAAAATTTTAATTTGCTCAATAGATGTAAAAGTTATATCGCCGTAAAGGTGACAAACTGGCGCGTCTGACTACGTCTACCTCGGGCGTCTGAGTCACATCCGGTGCGACCTACAGCCAGTTGAACATCAGTCACTGCTTGTTGTGGACGTGACTTTTTGAATTAATTGCTCAATTGCATGGTTTTGTAATATATTTTTAGTTTGACCATTTATTGACGAATCTCATTTAAACTTCGTACACCTGTTATTTAAGGTAAGTTCTTTAATTACATTAATCTTGGTTAGTTATATATTTCTAAATTCCAGTTTAAAAAAATTGCTTAAGTACAAAAAGCCTTAAGAATTTGTATTTTTTTCTCAAATTCAAATTTTAATAAGCTTTATGAAGGTGTGTCAGGCACTGTCGGGCACTTCTTTTACCAGAATCTGAACATTCATGCTCTGGTAAGACCAATGGAAAGAAAATAATTTGCGCATATATGTGCCATTTTTATTTGTGATTTTTTTTTAATTCAATGTTTTTTATCTACGAAAAAGTACTTGATTTTGATGATCTGACTATTCAATATTTTCTCTAGTAAAACATTAACCTAATACACTTTTATGCACTCTGTTATTTTTATGTGTGTAGTTTTATGTGTGTTATTACATGTTAACTTATATTTGTGTATTCATATAAAAAATTAGCTAATTTCCATAGGAAGAAAATTAGATATTTGAGCAAACTCAGACCTGATAGTGCAAAATGAGCACTGATCATGACATCTAGAACACGTCTTGTGCCTTCATTCATAACTATATTTATACGTGAAGAATTTTATTAAATTATGTATAAGACTTTTTTTAAATCATTGGGTACCAAAGTCATTAAAAAGTACGGTATGTGACACATTTATGATCCCATAGAATCTGTTAATGGATTACCTTTGTCCTCTTATAACTTATTTTTTTCTTTTATTAGACAAAATTAATTATTACTGTAATTAAATATTAATTCAATTTCATAGTTAACATTTAGTATATAAACTTTAAGTATAACTTTAATAAAAACACATAATATGAAGAGATTAGGAAATTCACACTTACACGTCAGCAATGCAGCTGGGTGTTGCAATTATGTAATACGTTTTAAATAAGTAACTTTTTTTACTCAATTTCATAAGCCAATAACTACCCAATATTCTTGTTTAACCTAGGAGTGTGTTATTATTATTATTGATTGCTTTTCAGATTTTGAAGATGGAAGTTGAGTATACTAGAAGGTCGCTTTACAACTTTTTCAAAGAATCTCCCGAACGAACAATAGAGGACAAGCTCCAGTTCATGGAAAGAAGAGTAGCTGTTATGACGAACTGCCCCGGTGACCAGCAAGGCTCACTCACTCGCTTATTAAGGTATTTTAAGTCCGATTTTAAAAGAAGGTGGTCTTTAGCTAACAGGAAAGAAGAAAGGTTCCTACAAAACAATTTTGATTGGCTGTCAGGAATAGTTATGATACCCAGTTTTCCATTAGTTAGCCCAGGCCCTGGCAGACCGAAAAAAGATTTTGTAGAGGCTAGTGGAAGGTCCAAACGCAGGAAAACGGAGTCACTACGGAAACATTCTACCTCTGAGCTTACTTATGCTGCATCGATGAGTCAGAGAGCTTCAGGAAATAACGATGCTGCAGAATTAATACAAAAAATTACTGAAACCCCCACAAAGGCAGCCAAATTTAAAAAAGCCCTTTCAATGAGTCAAAAAACCAAGGTTGCTAAACATACACCTTCACAGGCCCTTGCTATTTTTGTTGATGCAGAATTAACAAGAAAGCAATATGAAGTCATTCAGTCTGCCAACAAAAATGTGTATCCTTGCTACTCATTGATAAAAAAAGCTAAAAAGGAGTGCTACCCAAAAGAAGAGTCTATATGTGTAAGTGAAACATTAGCTGAAGTTAAGCTACAAGCCTTATTAGACCACACTTGTTCTCGTTTATGTAAATACTTAGAAGATGTCCTAGAAGTTTTACCTTTAGAGGAAAAGCACAACTTAGAACTCATGTTAAAATGGGGATGTGATGGATCACAGCAATCACAGTTTAAGCAAAAGTTCCAAAACCTAAGTGATAGTGATTCTAATATTTTTCAAAGTTCTCTTGTGCCTTTACAGCTAATTTCTAAGGTAAATGGAAAGAAACGAATCATTTGGCAAAACCCGACTCCTTCCTCCACAAGGTTTTGCAGACCGATCCGAATAAGATTTATTCATGAAACTACTGACGTAACTACAGAGGAAATTCAATATATAGAAAGATATATAGAAATGTTAAACAGAACCGATATACAAACTGATGACGAGGTTATGAAGATAAAACACACATTGTTTTTAACAATGGTTGATGGGAAAGTATGTAATGCTGCCACAGGAACAACATCAACTATGAGGTGCTATATTTGTGGTCAAACTTCAAAAGATTTCAACAAATTGAACAGGAACTTCACAGAAAACCCAGAAAGTTTGAGGTTTGGTTTGTCAATTCTGCATAGTAGAATAAGGTTTTTTGAGTCAATCATTCACTTGTCATATAGAATCCCAATTGGAAAATGGCAAGCAAGAAGTGAAGAAGACAAGAGCATAGTAGCAGAAACGAAAAGAAAAATTCAAATTTCCTTTAAAGAAGAGCTGGGATTGCTTGTTGATGTCCCGAAGCAGGGGTTAGGAAACACAAACGATGGTAATACGTCAAGACGCTTTTTTAATTCCCCTGAAATTGCATCGCGAATAACTGGAGTGAATGAAGACCTTATTAAAAGGCTAAAAGTAATATTGGAAGTCCTATCTAGTGGTCATCATATTGACGAAGTGAAATTTGACTTATATGCTGATGAAACTGCAAGACTTTATGTCAACCTTTACGGATGGCATCCAATGACTCCAACACTGCATAAAATTTTGATACATGGAGCAACGGTGATAAAAAATGCCATTCTCCCCATTGGTCAACTATCAGAAGAAGCTGCTGAAGCAAGAAACAAACATTTTAGGATGTACAGAGTAGCATATTCTAGAAAGTTCAACAGGGAAGTATGCAACAGAGATGTCCTCAATAGACTGCTTTTGAGCAGTGATCCTCTGTTAAGCTGCTCACGTTCGAAATCAAGAAAAAAAAGTCAGCCATTTTCAAGTGAAACACTGAAGCTTCTCCTTCCCGAGCAATCTGTCTACGACTCAGAAGAAGATGAGGATCTAGATGATGGAGAAGAAAAGGAAATAGACTTTGAAGAATCTGATTAGCTTCGCGCACAAAACACAGTAAAATAGGTCAAATGTACCATTATGACTTTAATTTCAATTTATTTGAAAATGTTACTATAAAATGTAAAATATTACAATGTTATTAAGATGTTTTTTCCCACCTGTAAATATTTATAAATACAACAATATTATTTTAGTATCTTTTTGTCTTTTATGCCTTTTTTGTAAGCACATAAAACTAAAAATTTATTATTAAAACTGTTTTACAAATCAAGCATTAGTAATAAATAAAGTGTAATAATAATATTTAGTGTACTTATCCGCAAAAACTCTGATATTAAACTAATTTTGGAACACGTTAATGCTTTTCAAACACATAATTTTTTATGTAAAAAAAAAAAAAAATAATAATTAAAAAAATATGTGTTTGAAAAGCATCAAAGTATGCGAAAAGTAGTTTAATATCAGAGCTTTTGCGTAAAAAGTACACTAAATATTATTAAATTCGATTAAAAATTAAAATCACTTAAAAAATAATTTTGGCCACGTTTGGAGGTCGAATACTCCACTGTGCGCCGTCCATATTATCACTACTTGTGCAACCAGGGAAGTGAGTTTCAAGTAGTAACTTGAGCGTCTCTTCCGCTGTTTTGGTATACTCTCCTGTTGGTTTCCGCAAGGTGCCTACAGGATTGTAAGGTTTAGAAGCCATAACTTGTTGCAGTCTTGCTGCCTCCTTCAGACTATTCACTTTTTGGGTGAATGCCTTCCAGGAATCAAGCTTGGCTTTTTTGATAGCTTTGCTGTATGTGGTGAGAGCTAAATGATACTCCCTCCACTCACCGCTCCGCTTAGAGGCATTGAAAAGCCTTCTTATTTGTTTCCTCATGCGACCGAGATCCTGTGACCACCATCTTGTGTTAGGTCTACCTGATCTCGTCCGCAGAGGACAGTTATCCTGATAGCAGTCCATGATGGCATCCCGAAGCGAGGACGCCACCCTGTCTACATCCGGAAATGTTGCAATGTCTCCTTGCATGGACCCCAAGTACCGTCGACAGTTGGTCTGAATAGGACCCCCAGTCTGTCGTCCTCGGGTCTCGAAAGAGAGATTGGATGGTTGATGCCTCTAGATGAAACATTATATATTTGTGATCTGAGAGGGAGGCTTCTGTTGAAACATGCCAGTTCCCAATCAGTTTTGCAATATTTTCTGTACAAAAAGTAATGTCTATAACCTCGCTCCTGATTTTATTAGAGAAGGTCGGTGTATTTCCTACATTAACAATTTGTAAGTTATTAGACAAGAGAAAATCAAATAATGACTCACCCCTTGTATTAGTATCAGTGCTGCCCCAGCCTAGGCGATGATGAGCGTTAGCATCACATCCCACCAGAAGCTGCTGCCGCCTGACAGTAGTTGACTCCACCAGGAGTTCCAGATCCCTAGATGGAGGAGGAGTTCTGACGTCATAGGGTAGGTAGACGGAGCTAAAAATTGGACCATCCTTTTCCTTCCCATTGCGCCAGTAAATCATCACCGTGGTGATGTCTCTAGAACAGAAATCCATTAGGGGCAAGCATTGCAAACCTCACCTTACAAGTATACAGGTACGGTTATTATTAATATTATTGCAGTATATAAGCCTACCTTTTGCATCGCCTAGTCCGGCAATCCGGCCTCGGTGGAGCCAGGGCTCCTGGACCAGAGCCAGGTCGATGTTGGACCTAATGAAGGTCTGACAGAAGGAGGCCGAAGCCGCCTTACTATGATGAAGGTTTACCTGTAGGACCCTCAGCATTGTCTTTTCCTGACAAGAAGACAAGAGAGACTTGCCAGAGTCCTACATGCGCCTTTTTCCACCTCCATATCCCCAGACTTTGAGCCCTGCTCATTGGCGGGCCCCCGTCCGGAGTCAGGAGGTGTTGGTTTTTCTTGATTTTGGATCAGTCCCGCATGCTCTGGGGCCGCTACTGATCCTGGGTTTGCGGCTGAGCTTCCAGCTGGTGGCTGGTACCCTGCCGTTGTTTGTATAGAATTATTTTTGGGGTTCTTCATAGAGATCCCACGAGTAATGCAGGGTTCTAAAAGGTCCACCACACAGAGCCCGCATATGTGGTAAGGCTAAATTGAAACCGGAGGTCGCCTGGTATCCGGAGTCCGCATACTAGAGTCTAAGCTCCCCCTTAGACACGCATCCTTCGGCATATGCTGTTCCACCTTGGATTGGGTCCACAGATTGTGGGGATAGTGGGAATTAAGAATAAATGAACGTCCACAAGAGCCTCAAGCTTCTTGGGACAGAAGACAGAAGAGAGATAGGACAGATTATAGAGAGGTCAAAGAATGGTTGACGACCTCATTTTGGTTGTGGTGGTGAAAAGAAGAGGCAGGAGGGGGAAGGGAGGGGGGTAAGACGTCTCATGCTTTAGCCGCCCTCGGTGCCGCCATCCGGCAAAGCATCAGGCCACACCGAAAACGTTGCCCATCCTGTACCGCGGGGAGGCGCATGAGTCCGCTCTTGCTGCCACCATCTGCATCCCCGGACCGAGGACCGCCTTCCAGCAGAAAGCCTTCCAGCAGAAAGATCCGAGGGTGCAGATTATGGCTGCTTCACAGGACCGTTTTACCGTTTTACTAAAGAATCACCACATTACATTCTTAATCATTGACCATTATCATCGTTTGTTTCTTCATGCAGGACCACAACTGCTACAATCACTCATCTCTAAAAAATTTTGGATCCTTTCAGCAAGGAGTACCATTAGAAAACGGATACACAAATGTATTCGTTGTTTCAAACTTAAACCAACTTCTCGTCCGCCTTTGATGGGAGTCTTACCACGTGAACGAGTTACCTTTTCTCAACCATTCAATAATACTGGATGCGACTACTGCGGTCCATTCACTGTCAAAATTCATACTTTGCGTCGTGCTCAAGATGTCAAAGTCTACTTATGCATTTTTGTTTGTTTTGCTACTAAAGCAATTCATATTGAAGTCGCTACTGATCTTTCTACTCAAGCTTTCATTGACGTTCTCACACGTTTTGTGTCACGGCGTGGACTTTGTTCTAATTTGTATTCCGATTGCGGGACCAACTTTGTCGGAGCTTCAAACAACTTTAAGAAAATTATTCTAACCATGCTGAATGAACCTCATTCTAAGGAGACCATAGATAAATTTACCAAACTGAATGGAATTGAGTTTCATTTCCTGCCTCCAGCTGCTCCACATCAAGGTGGACTTTGGGAAGGTGCCGTCAAAAGTGTCAAAACACATCTTCTTAGAACAATAGGTATCGAAAAACTTTATCTCATGGACTTCGTTACTTTAGCTACGAAAATTGAAGGCATTCTCAATTCAAGACCTTTAACTCCTCTTTCAGCAGATCCTAACGAGTTAGACGTATTAACGCCTGCACATTTCCTCATCGGACGACCGATCACCGCGTTGCCAGAACTATCTTATGAACAGATTCCTTTAAATAGACTAAAACAGTGGCAACGTGTTCAACGCTTCTCACAGCAAATCTGGAAGCGGTGGCATCTTGAATATCTTCATACATTGCAACAACGTTTGAAATGGAATCGTAGTACACCAAATCTACAGCCTGGTGACTTAGTGCTCATTCAGGATTCAAATCTCAAACCTCTTTTTTGGCCTACTGGACGCATTCTGTCTTCATCTCCAGGAGAAGATGGAGTCGTACGTGTTGCCACTATTAAAACCAAGGATGGAGTTTTCACACGCCCTGCTGTGAAACTTTTCCCCTTACCTCTCAGTAATTAAACCCTTATTTGTCACTAGAGAAACTTTTGAAATTCTACCTTGTCTTCAATTCTATCATCATTCTCATTCGATGTCTTCTTTCTTAAGCTGGATCATCTTCCTTCATCATTCATCCGTTTCAGCGCTTATTCCCTTTAGTGCTGGCTCTTTCATTTCTTCGTCTCTATAAACCGGTTGGTTTATAGTCGGGGGTATGTTCAGTATATCTACAGTTTAATGTTCAGTTTCAAGATTATACCGTTTCAACCGGAAGTCTGAGATCTCCAGCTGATTTGGGGTATCCTTTGTCTCATATCAGCAGTCCAAGTTTCAACCTCAAACAGGTAGCTTAACGGTACTTCTTCATCCGCATACAATTCCGCATTTTCAGTTTTTTTATTGTATACGAATTTTGACACAATTCAATTATTTATGATTTAGAAACAATTGTCATGTTTAGTTAATAAGAAGAACTCAAGTGTTTTTTTTGTGTTTATGATTTAAATTGTACTTAGTTTTGTGCGTTTAGAGCAGCTGTTCTCGCGTGTGCACACGGGCAGTCTTAACGCCAGGACATTACGAAGAAAGGAACGACGCCTCTACAAGGTACTGTGACATTAGGTTTAACTAAACATGACAGCAAATTAATCAAAACCATTTTATTAGTTATTACAAATTTCAAAATGTCAGTTAACCTATTCATGTATTTTTCAATTCAGTCTTCTTCCCAATTTAAATTAAATTACTGAACCATCCGCTTATACCACAGTTGTCAAACCAACCGCAATATCGAACACAAACTGAGTTCGTCTTCACTCGACCCTTCAACGTTCTCTCAAACAAGAGAGAAGACTGAAAAGATGGCGAGCTCCCGGGATATCCATGACAGCTTGTTTGGTATACCGATAGATCACTACATGTCAGTCTGGATACGGAGTATACTGTCAAAACAAATGGGTAACTTTCAGAGGTAGCCTTGGTAGGTACTGTACAGTTTTCCAGGCTGACATTTGTACAATCAAGGATTAGAAGAAGGCCTTAATGGTATGAACATTAGTATAATAATATATTATTATATTAATATATATAATTATATTAACATTAATTCTCTGAGATAGCCAAGCAGCAATTAAAGTTCTCAGTTAAGTAGATGTGTCATCCAAATCGGTAAGTGATTCTCTCTGTTTCCTATGCATCCTATCAACTGTCAACATGGTACACTTGGGATGGGTACCTGAGCATTGTCGGATTGAGGGTAATGAGAGGGCGGATCTGTTGGCAAAGAAAGGGGCAGCTGTCTGTTTTGTAGGACCAGAACCCGTTTGCGGGATCAGTCATTCAATGGCAAGTAGAGCGGTAAGAAAATGTACCAAGGAAGAGCACATCAAATGATGGAGACAATTTCCTAACCAGAGATTGGGTAAGCATCGGTTCTCAAGACCAGATCCTGCACTGACAATGAGTCAGTATGGTGATGGTTCAGTATGACAGGAAGTTCCTGAGACAGATCGTTGCCATGATTACTGGACATGGTCATATCCAGAGCCACTTAAAAAGGTGGGACAACTACAAGTCCCATGTAACTGTCATCTTTGTGTCCTCGTACCTGAGACCACACTACACATTTTGTTTGATTGTGAGGTCCTGGAGTCCAAAAGAAGGAGAACCTTTGGACCTCAGCAACCAATTTTGACAAAAACACCATGCACTAGGTCCTGAAGCTTGTTAGAAGCACTGGGGTCTGTGTAAGGTGAATAAAGAAAGGGGAGCTCAATAGGCTCATAGCTGAAGTGCCGAAGGCCAATAGAGCATCAGCAATTTGTCCCAATGTAAAAAAAAAAAAATGTGAGCGCTAAAGTTTAATTTAACCCTCTGAGTCCCAGGGCGATGATCTATCATCGATGGCAAAGTATGCGTAAAGTCCCATGGCGACGATATATCGTCGCCCGAGTGTTGTGCGCAAAGTCCCAGGCGCCGATCTATCGTCGCCAAGATTATTTTAGTCTTATAATTATGTAAATAACTTTTTAGATGTAACTTGGACATTTTTGTATACAAAACAATATAATCTACTAGTGTACGTGTTCAATTATTCATTAGTTTACTTCATTGTTGATTTTTTTACCGATTTAAGGAATGTCAGCTGACAATCAACAGCTGGCGTAATCTAACTGCGCAGTTTAGTTGTCACTCGTTTGTGTTTTGTTTACTAGAGAGTTTATTACATTCGTCTATCAATTTTGTAATGTTCTTTAGTGGAATTAAATATTTAGTTATTTAGTGATCTATTTGTTAGTGTTAAATAATAATATTAATGATATTGATCGCCACTGTCAAAATATTGTATGGACGGTCGTGAACAAAGTGAAGTTGTTTACCATGCCTTTCTATTGAGGTTAAAGTTTGTTTTTAATTTGTGTGTATTGAAATTACAATTTATTTGTTTAGTTAGTAATACAGTTTTTTCTTTAACATTATTATTTTCTTCTTTTTTAATTTGTAATAAGAAAGCTGTAAAAAAATGGACCAAGAACATATGACAATAAGTGAGGTTGATAGACATCTTTATGAGTCTGACTCCTCATTAGCTTCTGAAAAATCATTTGATTTGTTTGGTGATGACAGTGACAGTGACCCGACTTATGTACCCGAAAATGAAAATGTAAGTGTTCGTCAACATATTTTTACGGATAAAGGCTTAGAACTAAGTTAACCTATGAAAGTAGGCCTAGGACTAACCAAAATTCCAATACAAGTAAACCAAGGACTATAAATAGGCAAGTTCTTAGTGAGAGTTCCTCATCAGATTCTTCTAACAGTGATAGTGATGGTGAAAATGAAATTTGGCAAAGTATAAATGAAAATGATGTTGAATTTATGCATAATTTTGATTTTTTAAAAACTCCAGGACCAAAACACTGCCCTCCAGTTACTTCAAAGCCCATAGATTATTTTTCTCTTTTCTTTACTCAAATATTATTGAAAAATTTTATCACTGAGACTAACCGATATGCAAATCAAGCCATTGCATCTAAAGGAAACACAGCTTCTCCCTATAGTTTATTTCGCACTTGGGTTCCTGTCACATTTTTGGAAATGAAGGCTTTCATAGCTGTCATTATAAATATGGGGCTTATTCGTAAACCTACAATAAAATCATATTGGTCAACTAATAGCTCTCAAAGTACTGAATGGTTTCGAAAAATGTTTCGGAGAAACAGATTTCAATCGTTACTGAGTTTCTTTCATATTGTAGATAATGCCAAACTTCCACTCACAAGTCAACCCGGATATGACCCAACACAAAAATTCCAACCTTTAATTGATCATTGCAATAATCTATTTCAATTTTACTATTCAGGACACCAACAACTTTCTATTGATGAATCTTTAATTGGTACCAAGAGATGCAGTATTGATACCTCCCTAATGCAGTATTTGCCCAACAAGCATCACCACAGATGGGGTATAAAACTCTGGGTTCTCTGCGACTCTGTTTCAAAATATTGCCTAAGTTTTTTTTGTTATAAAGGAAAAAATTCAAATGAAAATAGAGAAGATATTAAACAATTTGGTCTGGCATACACTGTAGTTTTGAAACTCCTTTCAGCATGTAACTATCTAAAAAAAGGTTACCACATTTTTGCAGATAACTTTTTTACTTCAATACCTTTAGTTAGTTTTTTGTACAAAAAGAAACATTCTTTACTGGAACAATAAGAAAAAACAAAAGAAGCCTTCCTGCTGAAGTCAAGCAAACATTGCAAATAGGCCAAAAAGTATACTGCAAACATAATCATATTGTGGCACTATCCTACAGGCAAAAACAATCCCAAAAAACCTGTATTATTGTTGTCATCTAAACCTACAGTGGGGGATGTAACATATTCCAAGAGAAGGCATGGAAGAGAAACTGAAGAATCAAAACCAGCAATAGTTCAAGAATATAATAAGTACATGGGGGGGGGGGGTATCAACACTTTTGATATGATGCTTTACTCCTATCTTGATGAAAGAAGAACAAGTAAATATTGGAAAAAAGTAGTATTTAAGCCCAGGATGGTTCTTAACTCATATGTTCTATATAAAGAGAACAACACAAAAAATAATTTAAAATCAATGACTAGATACCAGTATGTAGTGATTATAATTGACAGGATTGCTGAGGAATGGCTTTATCATATAGGTTTAGGTAGTGGTGGCGACAATTCAGGAGGACCAGGCATTGAGAAATTGCCTGGTAAACAAGAAAAGACTTGTTGGGTGTGTTATGAAAAAGGAGCTGGGTACAAGAAAGGAGGAAGAAAAAGAACAAGAACAGTTTGTGTGCAATGTAAGGAGGGGTGTCATGGTCCCTGTTTACCCAAACATAAGTGCAAGTAACTGATTTTTGTGTAGTGATATATAAATTGTGTAAAAAAATGTGTATATAGTGTAAATATTTTTAAATAAACTCTTTTCTTTGCAAAAAGAATGCAAAAATGAGGAAAACTATGTAAGTAAATGAACTCTCTTTTCTCAGAATGTTTAGTTACATAGCTTATGTTAATCTTTACTTTTTCATTTCGTGACATAGAACAAGTTATTATTTTTTATCTTTTTAATTTATTTATCAAATAACTTGAAATTTTGTTTACTTATGAAAAATAGTATAAGGATTTAATTGGAAATGTTACCCACGCTAAAATGTTTCTAGTTTTTCTTTCAAAAATATTTCAAAATTTTTTTGTACTTTACAAAAACAAACACAACATTTACCACGTAAACATGTATTTTAAAAAATAATAAAAATTTACAAATTAATAGGTCTTATAGACAGATTAGTTTGTAAAATTTTGATACCACAAAGTTTAAAATAGCTTGAGTACAAGGCGACTTATGATTTTTTTACCAAACCTCTACCTTAACACATTTTTTGGCCTGGGATTTTTCAGCATATTTGCTAGTATACTGGACATGACATTTTTTCCGACCAAGCATATTTTTGGCCTGGGACCCAAAGGGTTAACAGAGATGTGTTCTTTCTTCTTATTGATAGTCAGGATCGATAAATTTTCAAACCATAAATCAAAGTGGGGATTTTTGTTTGGCCTGAAGTATCTACCGGGAAAAGAAAAGCTTAGAGAATAATTCAAAAATTTACAAGAAAATCTTACTGTAAAAGGTGTACCAGATATTAATGGGCAGGGCTTGTAAAATGAACTACTTCATATAAACGTAATAACAATTGAGGAATCAAAAGACAAGCAGATGTCACCACTAAAAGCTCTAAAAATTATTAAGGAAAAACCTGAAAATATCTCTTCACCAATCTGTGGATTTCTCTTCATATTCTTCTAACCTTACCAGTTGTTGTGGCAAGCTGTGAACAAAGCTTCAGTCACATTTAGAATATCTATTTAATGAGAAATAAAGCACTTGACCTAAACAGTATATTTTTTTCTATAATAGATTGTAAAGTTAAGATTATATTATATTTCACTTATTTATAGTTTAATCTAAAAACTACATTTGAAGAGTTTTTTAAAAATTTTTATTTCTATAAGTGTTCAGAAAATTTGGTTGTTAGCTTTAGTGCCTATGAATTTCTTTCATTGAGCTTCTTGTAATGCAGATCTTATCATTAAGAATGTTAAGTATAATAAAAATTTAAACATACAGGCCTAAATAAAAAAAAAATAGATCATTTACATGCAATAATATAGATATTTTATAAATGTATATCTTAATGTTTGTTTTATATTTCATTCCTACTACTTGGTGAATTTGGGGGTGGGAGTACCTTTAGTCTTTTTGACCCAGGCGCCTCAATCTCTAGGGGTGGCCCTGTCATTTACATTTAACACAGTATACTATATCCATTTATATATTAAAATATTAATAACAATTTATTTCAATAATTTTGTTTTTAATTTATCTAAATGTGGATGTTATTACGTTCATGCAGAACGTTGTATTTACCGTCTGTCCTCTTTTCACGTAGTTGCCCTTTTCTCCGCTGGGCGGCAACTCCGTACAGTATCTACAGTTAGTATGTAAAAGCTTTGTCTGCCAACTGATCAGCTGTTCTTACTTTTTCTAGAGAGGTCGGCCATTAGCCTGCTACAAACTAATCTGTTAAGACTAGCTTGTAAGATCACCGGGAAGTTTTAGCTATGTCGTGACTTTTTCTTAATTAATTTAGTCGCAAGTCTTACAACTGTGCGTGGCTAATTAACATGCCTTTGTTATAAGTCCTTCCTTCTGAATACCAGGTATGTGGAGCAATATTGCCGAGTTAAAATGTTTTAGCTTTTCATTTTTGGTTATGACATGTACTCTTTGTAAGTTTTATAAAGTTAGAATTGCATTTTATTTTGTAAATAATATTTCAAGCTCATACAGTTTAATTCAAAATCTATGTAATTCAATTTTCTACAGCTTAAATTTTTAACTTTTACAGCCTAAAATATTAAATCTTATACATTTACCACACCCTAGCCTATTTTATCAAGGCCTAGCCTAAACAGTTATTTTCTGTACAAATTTAAAGCAGTGTAACCTAGAATATTTATGACTTTTAAAGAACTATATCCAATATTTATATCTCTGATATATTTTGTGTTACAAGCTAAGAACATTTTTAAGTTTACCATGTGCTCTGCTGACAGGTAGAAACATTTAAAAGTAACATGACAAGTCAACCTTGGTTAAGTCCTGTAGTAACAATTACCATCTTTTTAAAGTGCCTACTTGTCACCTTGTATTAAAAATATTATAAAGGCAAACTTTTAAAACTAACTGCTTTACTATGCTTTGTCTTAAAGCCTACTTGCATTCTAAAAAGTTGTTATTTTGTTTAATGCAGTTTTCACTGGTGCAAGTAATAGACACAAATGCAACAACTACTTATGTTCTGGTGTTAAAGCCAACCATCAACATGCAACTTTACTAAATACTTTTCTGCGACAATGCTCTTATTTATGTAGCTATGAACCAAAAATTTATAAATTTCTTAAAAAATCTGCAGTGGACTTTATAAGGAACTTTGAATAGGCTGTGTTCTTGTATTTTTGTGATAAAATTAATAATATATAAAATATGTCTTTTGTATTTAATAAAATTGGGAGGAGCAGCTATAGCATATTTTGGACCTCAGCCCTAAGGGCTCTATATTAGGAATTTTATATATATTTTTTTAAATAGAGAGACGTCTCATAATTCTTTATTTTTATTTATTTAATTATACTTAGCTTTACAGTTGGCCAACGACATAAAAGTTAATTATTAAACAAATCCATGGTATTACATGTTAATATTTTTGTAATCTTGTTTAATCAATCTTGTATGAATTCTGTAATCATTGCTAAAGGGGAGGGTTTTTGATTTTATTTTGGGGAGGGATTTTAAATTCAAATTAAATTTATATATGTAAATTTTGTAATCTGATGTTTTCCTTTTGTACTTAAGGGCGTATAATTAATTTGTTTTTGCTTGTCAATTAAGGGCGTATAAATCTTTTACTTAATTTTGGTTAGTAAACCTAAATTTATATCTAGTTCTTTGGTTTATTGACTTCCTCTAGGTATCTTATGAATTGTGAGTGATCGGCTGAAACATTTCTACTTTGGTGATTTTTTTTTTACTTTAAAGGTAAGTTTTGAACATGACCAATCTATGTGGCCCAGTATAGCTTCCGTTTCCTTATTTATTCGTTTTGTAAGATTGGTACAATGTATATTAAGATTATTTTTTATATTCAATTTATCTAAACATTATTTATACATCTAGAAGAACAACGAAAATACTTTTATAAAGTTTTAATTTATTTGTCCAAATTTTATCATCCAATTACTTTTCTATTTTTTGTAGTTGACTTTTACAACAACATCCCATTGCTAACACTACCAAAAAGTCTATGATCTTGTATTTGTAAATACCAAAAACCACCTTCTTTTTCAGAGTTAATAATTTTTATTCCATCAATTTATAGATTTAATTATTTGTTTACTTAATTTATCTTTTACATTGTCAAATTGACTTTAATAATCAAATCATTTTTATCTAAACCAGGATTTGCACTTACAATTCTTTTTTATTAGACAAACTAATATAATTTATACTAATATTAAAAATAGTTTTTAATTTAGTAGCGTAAATAGAAAAAAAGGCACTTTTCAAACTACTCGAAATAATGAAATACAATAAAACTATCTGTTTTAAAAGCACTATTACAATGCGCCAGAAATACAATTCTGGAGTATATCTACAATGTGAAAACAACTGTATAGTGTGTTACTAATAAATCATCTTTATGTATTGTGTGTTTGTAATTATAATATTGGAGTATTTGAATTTCCAATAAAGCATTTATTTTTGAAGAGAGAAGAAGAGGACAATACTCTAACTAGATTATTAGGCACACAAAATTTAGGTAACATTTTAACTTATTATTTTAATTATTATAAACTAACCAAACAGTTCAGAAAAAAGTTACTATATTCAAACCCCGTACATATAAACAAATTCTAATCCTTAATTTATTGTTTGACTTTTTTACCATATATTTTATTAATAGAAGGAAATATTGGAAGAGACAGGTAGGATTACAAGTAATAAGAAAAATTTAAAAGAAATAAGTGAGACATTAATTTAAATAACACACAGAGATAGAATTAAACCAAATGACAAATGAAGAAATTTATTAAAATTGAATGCAAGAATCCACACAGCTTACAGCTTTGCATTAGCGATCTCCAAATTTAAATTAATGAGGTTTAAAAAAATGGTAACAGCTTATAAGATAGATCTAGTTAGAAATAATATATAGCTTTTTTAAGTGCTTTTTTCAGGAGAGTATGACAATCTATGGAGCATTTAACAAAACAGATTAAATAAAGATTAACCTGAAACCTAAAGACAGTCCCTAAGAACAGAAAATAATAATGTGTGAAACCAGAGGTATTTAAGATGAATAAATAAAGTAGGGCTGTCAGTATTGTAGGTAGTGTAATAATACTTGTCTATCATTCTACAATTATATTCTTCATTCATTATATTTCACTAAACTATATACATAACAGTATTTCAGACCCTAAAAGTTAAACTAGTTATATTAGTCTAATTAATAGTAATATTTCCCAGCATTAAATGATGATTTATTTGATGTCGCAAAGTAAAGCCACACCTCGTAGTGTCCAATGTCTTGGATTGTTTTCTGTCTCAAAATCAATAGATCCAACATATTTTTGATCTGTTCTTTGTGGTTTCCTGTAGATAGGACATTCATACAGCTTAGGATCCTTTCCAGCTGTTGTGTTGATGGCATAAATATAAATAACAGGCATTTGCTCATAAAGGACCTTAGGTTTGCTTTCAATAAGTTTTCCAGATCGTCGGTCAAGACTTGCTCCTTCTAGAAACAATCCATGAACATAAACACCTTCTGGAGGAGAATCATTGAGTTCTTCCTTATTGTGGCGTGTTATTAAATTTTGAAGAACTACAGAATCCAAAGCCCAGCCTTTGTGAGCTCTTGTCACCTCCTGAAATTAAATATTCAAATTTTATTTCCATGCAATGTAAAGTTTTAAACTTATGACCATTCAACCGACCAAGACGGAAAAAATTGTAAAAAAAACCATCAACCATTGTCAAAAATACCATAAAGTCAGTATTTAACCACATAATTATTTGAAGTGTCTTTTTTAAAACTAAATAAGTCCTGTAGTATACATTTTCAGACAGGGTTTTATTGCTATACAAACACATTTTGAAATTTCAATATAATATATATTTATAAAAAGAGACAACTTTTAATACTAAGTTAAACGATATTTATTAGATGAACATTCATCAAATGATAAAGAGGAAACAAAATCTTTTACAAAATAGTTATTTACTAAACAAACTATGCTTTGAAAAATGAACGAACTATCATGGATGTATTTATTGCTTCTGTAACTATTACTGATAACAGATGTTTTGTAATAATCAAATATACAATTTAGTTAATGATTATTTGTATTTTATTTCTGAATAAAAAACAATACAAATTAGTAAAATAAATTTGTTGTTAGATTTGTATTAATTGATTTAATACTTTTTTTCCTACTAATCTAAACTAATTTGGCTTCCATCCACAAGAGTCACTAGGAACTTGCTCCTGTCTAACATCCCAGATTATATAGTGTGCTAAAGTCGGCCTGTGTTGTAAAATGATAGACTTTGTATAGTTATTGAGTGAATGCAGCACTCCCTCTAAGAACATATCCATTACTGTTATACATTTCAAACTCAACATTATAACAGTATAGATAGATGGAACATTTAAGGAACAGTGTTCTTGTTAAATACCTTTTTTCCAGACATTTAAATTCTCACCTACTCTCAAAAAGTAATAATTTATATTCACAGTTCATCATCTCGTGAAAAAACACTCCATTTGTAACTCCTGTCAATCCAATATCATATCGGATATTAGCAACTCTTGTTTGAATTATTGTTGTTGTGTAGCTATTGTTGTCTTGCAGCTATTGTTCCTATTATTGCCGTAAATTTTGCGCTGTCTAAAATACTACTTATTGTTAAGCCTTTTTTGGTTCATTGTTTGTATTATGTTATATGCAAGTTGTATTTTTATTTTATTTTTATTTGTAGTAATATCTAGAATCAGGATATGATTTTTACATTTCATTGTTCAAAAATCAACCATGGAAGAAAACCTGGCCATATTGGTTAAACTACAGAGTTCATTGCAAAAGGATATACATTGTTATAATCTCAAAAACATCCTCTTGGACAATAAGATACTGCCAAGTGATATGCAAACCATATATGAATAACTTTAATGTTTTACAAAAACAAAAATTGCAGCATTTTGAATGGATTTATGTATATTCATCGAGGTGTGGCAATTAAATAACCGGACTGGTGCTACAAAAAATTTATTGATACCAATTACTACAAAGTTTATCCCCTTCAATGAATTCTCCATACCGATACCTACAAACGCTCCATACGAATTTTCTACTGTTCAAAGCAGTCAGCTTGTTGAGAACCTCAGTTGCTTTTCTTTTACTGCTTTCACACTGTTAAATCTTGTTTCCTAAGTTAAAATTTGACCTCATTAAAATAATAAAAGTCACAGGGGTCCAGGTCAGATGCATATGGTATGTGGTCAAACTGCGCTCTTTATTTGGTAACATAAAGTTAATTGATATTAATGCTATTATGGAAGACGACCTAGGTAAAATATAAAGTATTTTTCTTTAGAGTCTAAATAAAAATATGGTATCTGAATGTGGTCAAGCTATTCCAGTTCATATACAACTTTGAAAGCACGTATACTAAACCTTCTAGAAGCAACAATTTTTTGTAACTGGCTGCCTCAAAACATGTAACATGGAAAACGCTAACGGTTTTGTCCCCAATAAAAGAGTGTCACCTGAGACAGGACTTCAGTTGAAAATGGTAACAGTTGCAATTGTTAATATCAAGCCATTGAAGAATAAGTTTGGTCAATTGGAGACAATCCTGAATACAAGTCGACAGACATCCTCTGGTTAAATGAAAAGTGGTTGAACGAGGAAGAGTTGCCCTTTTATATCCCAAATAATTTCACTATACCCAGTAGTTTCTGCAGGAGGTATTCCCTCTCATATGGTGATTCCACCATTTTTGTTAAGAATGAAGTGAAATTCAATGTATCTGATTTCTGCCAGAGCTTAGTTTGTGTAGCCTCGTCAATTATTGACGGACCTCAATTTTGATGTACTATGTGTATACCATTGACTCCAACTATAGGTTATATATTGAAAAAATCGGAAACTATTTTAACCTTCATCATGGTTAGACCATTTAAGAACTTTGTATTGGCGGGTGATTTTAATGTTGATATATTAAAATTCAGTATATCAGAAACACAAGATTTCTTTCAAATGCTTAGGTTGTTTAATTTATACTGTTTTAATCAACAACCAACAAGGTGTAAGTCTTGTCTTGATAATATCGCCACAAATATATAGAGTGGATTTTGTAAAATTACTTTATTGGAACAGGGAATTGTAACGGTTCATGCTTGTGCTTGGGCTAAACTTCCACTTGTTATCAAGCCCAAGCCTTGCTAATAATAGGCAACCACGTAGCAAGGTCTTGCATCACCTCCTATGAAAAATTCATAAACTCCTTAAGTGATATGGATTGGTCAAAATTGTGTAGTATTTCTGATGTGGATGGTGGGTTAAAAAAAATTTTTTTAATGTCTTAAGTACAAATCTTAATCTAAACTGTCCTTTAATTTGTGTAAATAAAAATCGTAAATTATGTACACCTTAAAATGGAACTAGAATGCTGGTTTACACCGCAACTCCAAGTGATGCACACTTACTCCTTAATACTCAATGATAAATGGAAGAGTACACTAAATGAAGAGGATAATGAAAGGTTTAGTCATCTCAAAAAACTTCATAGGAAAGCGATAATCAAAGCTAAAAGTAGAGCAAATGATGTTTTAATTCAAAAAACAAGTATAAAGCAGCATGGCATGTTATCAGAAAGGAATTGTGCAGTTCAATGCCAAAGACAAAAATCCCTATTCCTCTAGACATATTAAATGATTATTTTGTTGATGTTCCTAAAAAAGTAATCACTAAAAATATACAACCCAAGACTATTTCTCGTGTGGATCTATTGAACAACTTTGAAAAGCCAGAGAATACTATTGACCGTATCTTCCGGTAAAAAATTTTGACATCAAGACTGTTTATTCTGCGGTCAATAAAATTAATAATTCTCACAGGAGGATATGTATGGATTTTAAAACTTCATATTTAAGAAAATTATAAACATCATTATTCTTCCCTTAACATATCTGATAAATCTTGTGTTGAATGATAGTACATTTCCAGGCTGTCTTATACTGGTGAAGATTACACAAATTTATAAAAAAATTAGACATAAATCTTGCTGAGAACTACCAACCTATAGCACTGGTACCTATATTGAGCAAAATAGTGGAATTGTGTATGTTGAGGCCTACAATAACTTCACCAACAATAACCTGCTCTATAAACATCAATATGGTTTTAGGCCTAAGCATTCAACAGTTTTGGCAGTTGAAACGGTGGTGAATTACATTTTAACATACTTGGAAGACAAAATTATTGTAGGCTTTAGTCTCATAGACCTTGACTAAGGCATTTGACTGAATTTCTCATAATATACTCTGTGATAAACTGAAGTTTTATGGAGTGCCAAGGTAATGAGATAAATCTTATTCAGTCATGACTAAACAAGAGGAAACAGATGGTTGTGTTTGAGGATTGTGCTTCAAACTGCAGCGATGTCACTGTTGGAATTCTTCAGGGTTCTCTACTAGGACATTTCTTGTTTCTTGTATTAGTGAATGATTTCCTTATAATGACTAATGTCCATACTTTTTGCAAACGACACAACCTTACTTACTGCACAGGATAACTAAGGTAAATGTGAAGTCAAATCTTGAAACCTTAATGTCCTCTGCCAAAACATGGTTTGATGCTAATGAACTTATTGTAAAATGCTGACAAAACAGAACAAATATTATTTACATCCAGGAAGGACATTGAAAACAAGGATTTTTCAGGCTCTGTTCAACTACTGGATATATACCTGGATAGTAAACTAACTTGGCTACCTCACATGACCGACCTTTGTAAGATATTATCCAACGTTGTCTATCTGATAAGGAAACTCAGAAGGTGTGTTAGATCTGAGGTATTACTGATGACTTACTATGGTTTATTTCATTCTCTTTTGAGTTATGACATTCGCCTGTGAGGTAACTCTAGGGCTTCAACTAGAGCATTTTTGTGGCAGAGAGAAGCAGATAGATGTATACATGGCTTATCTGACAGGCATTCATGTAGAACGAGCTTTTTTTAAATTGCTGAGTATGACAATGCGTTCCTTGTACATTTATTAGAATCTAGTCTATGTGGAGCAAAATATTTATAAATTTGATAGTTAAAGTTCCAACCATGATTACAACATTGTGAACGGATGTGATCAGGCTACCCCTTGCTTCAGGCTTTTGAGGACTCATATTAGTCACAGCTACCTCTGCAGTATAAGTTGTTCAACAATCTTCCTGTATCCATAAATATTACTGACTGAAAATAAATTTAAAGCCGTTAGAGCAAAATGGATTAAAGATAAGGCATTCTATTCAGTTGGGGAATACCTGGATTGTGTTGTTTTGGACCTTGATCAATGAGAGCAGATTATTGTACTGACTTTTGTTAATTACATATTTGTTATATATTTAAAAGCAACAAATAAATACATTTTGTGGTAGGATCATCTAATCTCGACAGACAAATTTAGAATTAAATTTTTGAATAAATAATTATATTTATTCACTAACTAAAATATTAATTGAAGGTGTACCTGTCTCATAGCTGTCAAAAAGCCTTGAGGATTAAAAAATCCTGTCATCCAGAAAACATTTGGTCGTCCATGCTGAATCCATCGACGAAATTGTGCATCTCTTTCTAATAATTCTGTGTACCAAAACCCCAGTGTAGCGGACTCCCATGACACCTGTCAAAATAAAATATTTATAAAAAATTAGAAGGGAAAATTAGATTTTTAATTTTTAGGTGCAAGTTTTACATGTATTCAGGTAGGTGTGATACTAATTATAAGGATATCCACCAATTTGGTGTTATTAGTAGAGTTAGTTAATGATTGGACATTATAAAAATTATTGTTGTAATTGTTACATGTAAATTAAGTACAAACCTTAAATTCTTATATTTGTTGAAGGGTTGACTAACCTTTTGCCACCGATCTGGGATACGAGCATCATACATCGCATCAAGAGCTTCACGCAAACCTTGACTCATTACAATAGTACCATCAATAGCCAACTTTAGATCAGTTAATGTTGACTGTACTTCTTTAATAACTCGTTGGATTCTATCAATTTCTTGACGTAAGAAAATATTCATTGGAAGTAGAGCTCCAAAGCGATGTAAAGCTTCACGAACCTACAAATGAAAGCTATTAAAATTCTGTACCATCATGACAAACAATTTTATATCACTGCAATGAATTGTTACCTCAAAGCTGTTGTACTGTTTTGGAAGTTTTTCTAACATGTCTTCAGCTAACCTATACACTATTGTTTCTCGGGTTTCACCACCTTGGCTTCCACCTTCTTTAGGTTGTACACTCAGTATCGTATCAAGTATTCCTTTAGCTGTATTTATTTGGTATCTATAAAACCATGCTTATAAATTATTGATTTTATTATATTATATTTAACTTTTTAATTGAATATGAAATATAATTTAGTAATTTTAATTTAGTAATGAAACATTTCTTATTACCAATACGAGGTGCCATCAGAAATTTCCCGGAATGTACTCATCATGGCTGTTAGATGTCATGTTTGGTCTACGAGTTGTGTTTTGTATTCGTATGTTGACGTTCATTTGGGAATTTTATGATGGTTAATTAATTTGAGCAACGACCTTGCATCAAGTTTTGTTTGAAACTTGGTAACTTGGTAATTCGCCTACTGAAACTTTTGCAATGCTTTAAGAAGCTTTGAAGAACATTCCCTAAACAAAATAACAGGTTTTTTAGTGGTATGCTTGTTTCAAGGTTGGCAGAACTTTTCTTGAAGATGATCATTGTTCAGGATGACTCTCCAAAAGCTAACCGAATTAAAATGAAAAATTTTGACTCTCATTCACGAAGACCATCGTCAAACAATTAATGATTTTTGTACAAATGTTGGCATAAGCTATGGAAACTGCTACTGAATTTAGACTATCGCCGTGTTGGTGAGAAATTCATTTCTCGGCATCATTTTGATATGTGCAATGAATTTAGAGTAACGTATGAAAAGACCCTACCTTCATCTCCAAGGTCACAACTGATGATGAGAGCTGGTTTTATAGCTATGATCTAGAAACAAAACAGCAGTCGCCACAATGGAAAAGTTCACAATCATCGAGACTGATCAAAGCATGGCAGGTCAGAAGAAATCAAAGAAATTGTCCATCGGGAGTACAAAAAAACCAGAATAATCAAAGAGTTTAAGCCTGAAACAATTCTATTTAACCTGAGATTGTTTTCTTTGATATTTTTTATTATTAAAAGTTGGGCGCCATTTAGTAATGTTTATTACAAAAATAAAAATAAAAATACTTATTATTATTTTACTCTTGAAGAGGGTTTATGTTTCTCTGAGGTCGCAAGTTCTTTTGAAACAGTGTACTTTGTATTTTAAATAAAATACATAATCCTTTTTTCTGAAATGCACATTTTATTATTAATAAACATCATATAACATCAAAATTCATACAAATCAAAATATCACCTGAAAAGATAGAATTATATATAGGCTGTTTCAAAAAGGACTTTACAACTTTGAAAATTCATATAAAATTATTCTAAAAAGGTACAGAGCTCATTTTAGTGTTGTTTAAAAGGGAAACACATCAAGTTTTGACTCACGTAGTCCGCTAGTGCCTAATCGCGCCACACAAGCGCTAGCGGCAGTTACGTTAAAGATAGCTGCTTTCACTGGACCCGAGCATGCTAGCTGTGTGTTTTGGTTTGAAGAATTGAAGTGGGCGACAACAGTTCAGCGTAATTTTCGTAGCAAGTAAGCTAAAGATCTTCCTAGTAGGCCTTCAATTTATGAGTGGCATAGATATTCTGTAGAATAAGGGTGCTCAGTGAAACATAAGAAATCCTCGGGTCGTCCAAGCACATCTGACGAAGTCGTTGAGCAAGTGAGACAAAGTTTTGTCAACAGCCCTACGAAATCGACCTGGTGTGCATCTCGTGAGTTGTAAGTCCCACATACGATGGTTTGGCATGTGTTGAGAAAACGTTTGCATTTGAAACCATACCGATATTCACTTTTACAAGCAATTAAAGACACTGATAAGATTGCCCGTAAGAACGTTTATGTGGATATGTTAAATCAAGTGGATGATGAACATTTCTTGGACAACATAATCTTTTCCGACGAGTCAACTTTTCACTTAAGTGGCAAGGTTAACACACATAACTGTAGGATTTAGGGCAGTGAAAATCCACATGAAACATTGCAACATGTTCGTGATAGCCCTAAAGTGAACGTTTTTTGTGCGTTAAGCAAGAGGAAAATGTACGGCCCCTTTTTTTTCCAAGAGAGAACCATCAACGGGATAGTGTACCTTGATATATGTTGCAACAATTTTTGATACCACAGATCGATGAGGATGACCGAGAACAAAATGTTTACTTCATGCAAGATGGTGCACCACCACACAATCTGACTGACGTCTGGGATTTTCTTAATGACCGCTTTCCAGGTAAATGGATTGGCCGTGCTGCGCCAATTGCATGGCCCCCCGTTCCCCAGACCTGACACCGATAGACTTTTTTTTCTGGGGTTTCATAAAAGATATGGTGTACGTACCTCCTTTGCCGTCCACTCTACCTGAACTTAGAGCAAGAATTTACACTGCCGCTGAGCAAGTTACACCTGAAATGCTAGTGCGAGTCTGGTAAGAAATCGACTACTGATGGGATGTCTGCAGGATAACCAGCAGAAGCCACATAGAACATCTTTAGTTTAAGGTGAATAAACTTGAAGTGTTTTCCTTTAAAACAACACCAAAACCAGCTCTGTACCTTGTTTCATTAAATTTATATAAATTTTCAAAGTTGTAAAGTCCTTTTTGAAACACCCTGTATAACACCCTATATACTAAATTATCAAAAATTATGTTTATTAAAATTTTATTTGTTATTATTTCTATGGTTGAAACCTACTTTTAAATTGAACTTTCTAAGTATTCAGAAGCTAATATTTATTTATCTTACTCAATTACTTTTATAAAACTTGAATTCTTTTTTAAGTTCAAAACATCAAATTCAAAAAGTTAAACAAAGAAAATCTTTTATTTATAAAAGATTTCAATAATTATATTGAAATAATATATTATCTCTCGTTGAAAAAAATGCGATGATTCTACAATCTTAATATTCAACTTTCAACAATAAATTACAAGTTTCAATTAATTGTATATTTGAGTTTCTATATAAAATAGTTTAAGCATGTTATACCAGACATGCATTCACTCACAAAAGTAAAATTGAAAGTTTTACATAAAACTTTTAATTAAATCACTTTTTTTCCGGGTTGAAGACACATGTCATCGTTTTACCAAAATCTCATCTCTCGTTTCAAAAATAACTTTTTTAGATTTCCTTTTCACTTTTATAACAGTCACAATTATTTACTTTGTCATTAGTTCAAACGTTTTATTCAAGTTATTTAGTTTTTCTTTAAATCACAGTTACTTGTTCTTTTTTAAATGCGTTTTCCTGCTTACGTAGTACTTTGTCTATTGCACCATGTTATACAATTACGTCATTTTACTTTCAAAAGTTTATTCCTAGTCGATTGAAACCAACTCATTTTATTACACAATAGTACTTTTAAAACAACTTTTAGTTCCTTAGAAAAACACATTCTTTTGACATCTCCACATTTTCTCGGCTAACATACTTATTTTCTCAGCGTGCTCTCTCTTTCTGAATGTCAAGGTCTGACTGACTTGTTCAGCTTTCGTCCTTTATGTTCAAATTGTTAACATTGCAATTTTCTTACAACTAAATTTATATCTGTTTTAAAAATATTAACATGCACATAATAAATTTCACTGATTTTTTTGTACTAATTATTTTCTTTATTTACTTGATTCTTTATTCATTTTATTCAAAAAACAAAATACGTTTCCTGTTTGTTGCATAGTGTCAAA
Source organism: Aphrophora alni (assembly GCA_963513935.1). Lineage (NCBI taxonomy): Eukaryota > Metazoa > Arthropoda > Insecta > Hemiptera > Aphrophoridae > Aphrophora > Aphrophora alni. Next base: position 74,336,522 of record OY740766.1, read on the forward strand.
CGTATACCCCATTCAATTTAAGATCACCAAACTGAAAATGTACACTATTTCAAGCCAGCGAACTCAGATTTTTATTGTGACATTTTGAGGCGGTTGAGAGAAAAAGTGTGACAAAAAAGGCTCAAATTGTGGAAAGACCAAAACTGGCTGTTGTATCAGTACAATGAACCTGCTCATGCTTCAATGAAAACAATATGACTGCCGTCCCACATACTCCATATTCACCAGATTTAGACCCACGAGACTTTGCTTTGTTCCCGAAAGTGAAGATTGTAATAGTGTACATTTTTAGTTTTTTGATCTTAAATAGAATGGAATATATACTTTGATCTTAGATGAAAGAGGGGTATAAGCCTAGACTTAATGAGACAAGCAAGAAACATATTTTGTGTTTCATTGAATAAAAAGGACCAAATTAGAAAACAAAATGAGTAATGGCAAATGATAAGAGAAATTTATTCTATGTATTGTAATAATTAGAATGATTATAAACTTTATAATTTAAAAAGTGCAGTATAAACATTTTGAATACAAAGAAGAAAGATTGGGGGATTTACCGCCCAACCGCTGTTAGTTTAGTCTAGATAAATCCTTCAAGGCAAATGGATGTCGGCCGGACTGTCGTGTCTCCTTTTGGACAAAGAAAAAGTAGAAAGAAAAGTGTTTGCTTTAATAGTTATGAACTGTTTTAATAAAAAAATGTGATATGGTATTAAATTCAATTATGTATGAATCTAGAAAACGAACATTGAGTCTAAATAAAACTTAAAAAGTGAGAGTGTGTCGCTCATGTAATCGTGTTCGATTGTGAACAAAGACAAAGCAATATTAAAAGTGTTTTCTATAATAAAAATGAACTATTTTGATAAATAATGTAATGTGATAAAGATTTAATCACGTTAGAATCAATTATGAACGTTTAAAGTGAAAATATTTGACTTATTACTTTTACACATTCAGCAAATGTAAGTTACCCGGAAAGTACGGATGTAAAGACTAAGTTTTATTTTGTGTTTTATCTAGAATAAAACAATTTGAATATTTAATTATTCTTTTCACAAAATGAACAATTGATGTGTTCCTAAACGACGTCATGCAGTTACATCAAGGAAAGGATGTTATTTTAAATAAAGTTTCTTTTAAACAAACACACGTTTTTGGTAAAGCACGTAATAATTATTATTTTATAAAATAAACAGTGATTTTTCAATGACTTTCAAATTTGATGAATACTTTAATCTAATAGTCTACTTAAAATTTTGTTTGATGGTTTATTATAATAGATAATAATAATGTTGTTTTGATAAGATTTCAAAACCTATTGATAAGAGATTTTCTTTTTGATGCATATAGGGGCCTATTACAAAAATAAGTTTATTATTTTTTAAATAAAGTCTTATTACATTCAATCTTAATAGTACGGTTGCAACCAAAATTTAAATTTAATAAAATAAAATTTTCTTTTAAGGATTTTTTTCAATAATATAAATATATAGGATGTACTAATAAGTAGTTAATATTTATAAGAATTTGATTTCATATGTTTACATGTTTCAGTAATTGCAACTTAATAAAAAATTATGTGCATTTCAGAATAAATATTTACTAATAGAATTTAAATTTATATTTTAATCTTTATTTTTTTGTATTAGTTTTTGTAAACAATACATTACAAAATAGCGCCCAACTTTAATCAATAAGCATTTATAAAAAACTAGACCTACCTTTTTTACTACGGTTACAATTGTCCCACAACGTGTGGAATTTTACAAAAATAGAGCTCCTTCTTTTTTTTACTACTGTTTCAAGTCCACAAGAAAGGTCACCGTTTTGACACTGTAGAAAACATTCATAAATAAATGCAGGAGGTGCTTGATAGCCATCTGGACACTCTCCTTGGGTGTAAAAGCCGCTGGTTTCATGGTATCGATTCACAGGGAGACAACTTTAAAGGAGATGGGAACCATTAGGGGCCTAGGTAAGGCCACTAATTATTATACCTAATCAGGGAACTTTCTGACAGCACCTCGTAAAGTAAAAAAGAACTGAAAACCACTTGTTTACATACAACATATTTTAAAAAATACATATCCTCAGTGTTTTTCTAATAATCACACTACAACTATTGGAGATAGAAAATATTGTAAAGCTTAATGTTTGATTTACTAATATTTTAAAATACAATCTTCTCGTTTAAAAATTAAAATTCTACCATCAACCGTGGAGTTAATAGACTTTAAGATACTGAAATTTTTAAATATTATATTTAAATTTTGTATGAATAGGAGACACAGGCGTAAGAAACAAAAATTTTGTGTCCCCACAGGCGTTAGGTGGGGGTTACGTAAAATACTCTATTGATTCTCAAATGTACATTAAAAAATCTCAGTTTGTTCACCTTATCCACAATTTTAAAAGCAGATCTGATTTAAAAGTATTTGTTATTATTTTTACCAACTATAATAGAATGTGAACATTTTTATCATATCTATTTACTTTATTGGTTTTCTACTTACACAAGGTGGTTATGCATTGAAATTCTATTCTAGTTAATAAAAAAGTAATTTTCAAATAGCTTTATTTAATTTTCAAGCAAAGTATTTTTCATTATTTAAAAAAATTACTTGATAAATAAATTCAAAATGTAATCACCTACCATTTTTAAAGTGTTCCACAAACCATTCCAATAATATATAACACAATATAGCACTATGTTTTGAATTTCCAAGTCAAGAATACCTGTCTTCCATCTTCTGTTGAGTATGGTATTTTAACTATATTATAGACAAATTATTTGTAAAAAAACTAGTCATAAATCAATTTCTAAAAATTGTAGAATCTTTTAAAACTCACTAATTATCTACTGATTTCCTGTTATAAATATAGGCATCTACAACAAATAGAGAGGTTATTACTTACGTAATATCTGCATTAGCATGTAGTCCAAATACTTCAGGCGTGTCAGTCAAAGGTAAACCATTCACATAGTCAACATAACCCTAAAAGAATTGTTTATTATTTTATATGTGGTAGACAAAATGGTCAACATTAAGCTACTTACCATTAAAACATATTAAGTGAGTCCTGAACACAAATCATTACATAAATTTGTACACAAACATTGAATTTATATCTAATGAATATATATATAATTGGTACACTGACGTGAAGTGATATGAATTTGTGTGTATTTTTATTGTTTTGTTTCTTTTTTTTTGTGAATACACTTATTTATTAAGCTTGACCTTGCTTTCGATATGTGATGATTCTCAAGCTGCACAAAATGAATTATTGTAGGTTGGTCATGTATGGAAAAACAAATTTGTTTTTAATGTTTGGATTTTTTTTTTGGTTAATGTATTCATAAAAACGAGTTTACATACCACATTTAAAGTCAGACACAAATTTTATTATACACTGTTTACTAATACTTTATAATAGGTACTTATTGAGCCAAAAATAGTTCAAAATTATTGCTGTGGGTTGGCTCGGTGGAAACTTCATAGTCTAAGATGTTTATGATTCTGTAAAGATCACATTAGTTAGATTTTTCTATTAGAAATTTGGTAATGCTTCTATAACATGGCAAAGGATGAATAACTTAATTAGGAAATAAAAAATAGTATAGAATAGATTTAAAACTAAAAAAAAAAAACAATAAAAATTAATAGTTTACCTGTAAATTTCGTGTGATTGGTACTCTATACCCACGATAAAACTCAAATCCAGGTCTTAGCAAAACATCACAAAACCAAACCTGGAAAGCAATACAAAATCAAATTATTAAAAATGTCCTGGTAATAATAAAAATGTTAAATTTTACACTTTCTTATGTCTTTAAAGAAAAAATACTTGCACCATTTTCACTAACAATAACTGTATGACTATGTGAGACTGTATACTAGACAATAAAATGTTCTGTATGAAGTGTCAAATTTGGTAAAATCACTTCTGCTGTAGCATAATTATGTGATTATTAGTGAATTTAAGTTTAAAACTCCTTTTTTCCTTAAAGATTCGTAATGTTTGAAATATGTAGTGTAATTATTCTAAAAATGAAGGTGATGAATTTACTAATTATGAAAGAAGCTACTTGCTGTTACAAGTTTGGCGCCATTGTAATTAGTTAATTAAAAAATTAAGTTAATATAAAAAATAAAATTTAAGTTACAAATTTCTAGGGTCGGAAATTCTTTTACGGTGTACATAGCAGGATATTGGCATTAAAGAATAGAAATCCTTTTTTGCTCTGAAATAGCACATTATATTATTATTAAACACATTCACAAAGAACATAATATGCAATATTGGAGCAATCATATGCAATATCAGTAGAGTGTGCGATACTTTAGGACAAGATTGGAGTGGGGGATGGTAGGGGATGTAGTAGGGGCTGGTGGGAGGTGTGGTTGGGCATGGTTATTGATAGTGGGAGGTATGGTAGGGGATGGTGGGGGTGGTGGGAGATTATGGGAGATTATGGGAGGTGTGTTTGGGCGTGGTTGGAGGTATGGTGGGGGTGGTGGGAGATGGTGGGATGTGTGGTGGGAGGTGTGGTGGGAGATGGTGTGATGTGTTGTGGGATATGATGGAAGGTGTTGTGGGAGTGACTAGGGTGTTTGGGTGTGGTGGGAGATGGTGGTGGGAGATAGTGGAAGGTGTAGTGGGAGTGGTAGGATCTTGATGTCACATTTACACTTTGACGATAGTGACGTCAGTTCCTTTAGTGTGTTACCCGAAGGCGATCACACTACCGACTGAGAAATCGTGTACTAGTCGAGTAGTCCCTCCAGAGGACACCCACAACCTTCCACCAGAGCCCACCATAGAAGGTTTTACACTGAATTATATGTCTGTATATTTCGTAGAACTTTGGAAACATACACCTTACCGTAAGACGCACAGAGTTTGGGTACCGAGACGTCTTACGGTAAAGGTTTGGGTCGTACCTCTAGGTTAAGGTTACTATGAGGTTATGTATACAACAAATCAATATTCAAAATACAGAGTAGTGTCCACAGCTGGTACATTTAATGTGTTATATATTTATATGAGGTTCCTCCGTTAGCTACTAGGACGTAGCACCAGTCAATCACACGTCTAGAGCTATTAGAGCTCAGACAAATCTATGCTCACCACAGCCTACTTGTGTTTATGTATCATATACGTGTTACACCTATAACCTATAACCAAAGATAGTTAACCTAACCTATCTCTAACTTATGTCTATTTAATGTATGAAACGTTTATGTTCCAAGTTTTGACTAAACCTATGCCCTCCACATCCTACTTGTATAATATATGTGTTACACCTAAAACCTATGACCAAAGATAGTTACCCTAACCTATCTCTAACTTATGTCTATTATAATGTATGAAAAGTTTATGTTCCTACTTTTGCCTAAACCTATGCTTACCACTGCGCACATGTGTTTTGTACCTGTCCAATCCTTGACAGAGTGCCAAGTGTTACACGAGACTCTGTGTTTAGGGGTATGTGTGTGTTAGTCTTAATATGGCCGATGTTTTGCAAACTATTTAAATTAAAACCAAAATATATTTTTACCAACCAAAATATACTTTTAGCAACTGATTTACCAACCAAAATATACTTTTACCCACCGAAATATAAACCGAAATATACTTTTACCAACCGATTTAACAACCAAAATATACTTTTAGTAACCGATTTACCTACCAAAATATTATGCGTTGATGGGCGAGGTTGGGCATGTACCCCTCCTATGACCAAAGATAGTTAACCTAACCCTATGTCTATTATAATGTACGAAAAGTTTATGTTACTACTTTTGCCTAACCTAACCTAGCCTAAATATATGCTTACCACAGCCCACATGTGTTAGCATATATTTGTTACACCTAAAACAAAGATATTTAACCTAACCCTATGTCTATTATATGAAAATTTTATGTTCCTACTTTTGCCTAAACTTATGCTTACCACAGCCTACATGAACCATCAAAGTACATACCCAAAATTAACCGTACCTACAACCAAAATAACAGGTCGTTACCTCGTATGGAACCGACCAAGTCACCCGAATGCAGACACACTACCGACTGAGCTATCGGGTGTAGTAGTAGTTGCCGCCGAACGTAACCAGAGCGCACCACCATGGGTTTGACCCTGTGTGATGTTAGGCAATGCGCCTGTACATTTCGTAGAAGGACGAGGTTGGACACGTACCCTTTACCGTAAGATGTATTGATTTTTCGCGTGTGCAAAAAACTTGCGTAAGTCTTACGGTACGAGTCTGGGTCGTACCTCTAGGTTAAAGTTATTCTGAGGTGATTGTATACATCAACAACAAATCAATATTCAAAATACAGAGGAGTTTCCACAGCTGGTACATATAATGTGTAATTTTTATGTGGTTCCTCCGTTGTCTATCATCGGTCAACCACACAAAGTTATTATAACGTGCTATATATTTATATAAGGTTCCTCCGTCGACTACCAGGGTGTAGCACCGGTCAACCACCCGAAGTTATTATTATGACAAGGTGACTCACACGGCTAGAGCTACTAGAGAATTGCTGTGTAAAGAGCTATGGAGCCAATTTACATTGTTTCCTCCTAAAGTAGGGAGGGGAAAGAATTTCCAACTCCAGGGATTAAAATTCAGTTTAAATTTCATCCACCACCCGAGAATTTCACGGAAATTGATTGGATAGAAAGAGGCTTTGAATGTTTGGTGGACAAGATAAAAAATGGAACAGCTGATGGTGATCTGTTGGGCTTTACGTTTACTAGTCTCAATTTTAAAACAAAGACGCCTGGATACGTTGCTTTTCGTAAAGCTTCCGACATCTCTGTCGATCTTTTATGGAAATTTTTCGGCACATTAATCCAAAGCAACGGTAAGGTGGGAACAAGCAGCGATAATTTCGAGGTTACGTGCACCAGAGTATTTCCACGAAATAAATAGTGCCACCAAACCATAAACACACTAATTTACATAATGGATGTAAGGCGAGCCATTGTGGCGGAGTTCCACAAGCCGCACGAAGAGTTGTATTTAATAGGATAGCACTGTTAGTTTTCCACAGTATTCAGACAAACATTGAGCAGCGTAATGCGTTTAAAAAACACAGCGGATAAAGTATGTGTAAGAAACTTTGATGTTGATGCAGGAGTCGGCTCGATAATGCACCGTCACAGTTCTTTTTACCAAACACAGTTCGATCTATAGTGTGCGGCCCATCAAACAGTGGCATGACTAATGTGCTTTTTAATATGCTCTTCAATCCAAATAGCCTGAAATTTGCCAAAGTCTACGTATTTTCTAAATCCCTCCAGCAGCCAAATTACGAGTTTTTGGAAACTATACTGGGAAATACCAAAGAAATTGGTGATTACACATTCACGGACAACGAAAATGTCACCCATCCTAGTGAAGCAGAGCCAAATTCGATAATAATTTTTGACGACATAGCTTGCGAGAAACACGACAATATACGTAACTATTTTACCATGGGACGTCACAATAATATAGATTCCTTCTACTTAGGAAAGACTTACAGCAGGATTCCCAAACAATTGATTCGAGACAATGCCAATCTCTTGGTCCTTTTCAAGCAGGACGATATCAATTTACGACACATTTACAATGATCACGTAAACACTGATATGGTGTTTATTGCTTTTAAAAAAATTTGTGCAAACACTTGGAAAGATAAAAATGGATTCGTTGTAATAGATAAGGACAGGGAACCGGAAAATAGAAGATTTAGAATCGGTTTTAATCGAATTGTAATAGATTTTTGAGGAGGAAATGTCCAAAAGGCATAGTACTTGCAACAAACGTCATTCTACCAGATGTCTGAGAAGAGAGAGCATCTAACGCTGGAGATAGCCAGATTGCGCACGGCCATAAAGAAAATGTACAGACATCTGAGGTACGGAGAGGCCATAGAGGAACGAATGTATACTAAGAAATACACACCAATAATTAATGAGTTGCAGAAGAGTGGATTGTTTTTGCCGAAACAAGAAATTAAATCCGAAGAAGAGTGGGATGGAAAGACGGAAAGAGCGGATGAGTGGAGCAGCGAGAATGAGGGGGAGAAAAATGAAGAGTGGGCTGTCGGGGAAGTAGCGGCTACTCCCAGGGTTGATTTTATAGATACCGTAATAATTGCAGAGACCTCTGACCAACCGCAGCAGAGTGTAAGGGAAGTATTGTCCACACCTGTGGGACAAAGTGAATCTGAAAAATGGATAAACAGTACTTTCACACATCCGCTGGCACGAAAATATATGCTCAAAATGAAGAAAGATTCCGCCAGTAATTGAAATATAGATCACAGTTACGGGCCGGAAATCGGAGCCGAGTCTATGATAATTGGTAACAAGACACTTCAATTGTCAGATGATGGTGAAATTATAATTGAGGGAGTACACTATAAAGGGACGCCCGGATTGTACGAGTTGGTGTTTATGCGTCTACCCGATTATGAAATATATTCCGAATCTGATTTAAAAGTGTATAAAGATATCTGTTTGAGAACAAGTGCACACAAAAGATTATAAGATCCGAAAGGACAAGTTAATCGTAACAGATCTTTAATATATAAAAACATTATAGAGCAGTTATTCCCTTCTAAAACAGTTAGCGGGAGAGGTTATTCATACTGGAACAATCCGAATGAGTTGTGTGACAGACTGAGACATTTCATGGCATCTCATGATGCAGAACATACGGGACATGCAATCGAGATAACTTCTATTATCGAAGAACTAAAAGAAGCTGAAATTATAAAAGGCGCGGAAAAAGCAAAAATTAGTACATTATTACGATGAGTGTCGACAAGTTTGGACATTAAAAGAGTAGCAGCTCCAACAGAAAAATAGGTCCTAAAGGTGTAGGGTTTACCCTTACACCAGAGGGCGACTATGATATAGGAGGTAAATTGTTACGTAATGTAGCGACAACACGCTCTGAAACCGATGTGGTCACCCTTAACCAATTGGAAACAATGTGTTTAATGTTTGATGACAAGAGCAAACGATATGACGCAAGCTGGAGACCTATATGTGGTTTAGCTAAACCGAAAGACAATGTTGATGACGTGACAAAAGAATATCTCAAATTGTTAATTCCAGTTAAGTAAATAGTAGCTAAGACTTTAAAAATTATCAGCTATTTTATCCGCTAGACGACGGCAATGGCTTAAACGTGAAATATGCTAGAATGTATCTTATTGGGAAAAACTTGCACAATAAATTTGATGCTTAAAAAGCTATATGTGCAACGTAAAAACTCCAACACTCATGGAAGATGCGGCCAACAAATACTATGTGGACAACAATGTAATGCTGTTGAACAGTAACGGTTGGAACTGTCGCGGTAGAAAACTGACCAAGGTAAAGGATGGTACGAGCAGCTTGGATGTTATCAACGTTCAATAGCTTGAAGAATTGATGTCGTTGATTATAGAACGTGCTCTACTCAGAGATAAAACAAAAGACTGCTTTGATGCCTCTTCAAAACGTATTTGTAATATTGCCGACGGTGTTACGGATAGTGATGCCATTACACGAGCCAAATTAGTACAGGCTATTAGAGCAACTGAAGCAGAAACATTAAAAGTCTGCAGTAAGAGAGTGAACACTTTAGACAACAAATGGCGAAAGGAATTGATTGATTTCACACATACAATTTAAAAGCAATATAGTAAAGTCAATACTCCTAAAGAAACATTTAGCCATTGGTCCATGATGTGGAACGACGGCACTGAACAACCTCAACAATAAATGCATTGCACCCATGAGCATTGATTCAGTATAGAAATGGCAAAGGGGCGATTTCAACATAAAAAAGAATAACAACTAAAAAGAAAGGAAGAGGTCTTGTTTCTGGAATTTTAAGCGTTGGTGATAAGGTTTTAAACAAGGCAATAGATCTATTGCCTGTAGAACTCCATCTACCCTCTTACAACTATTGTGGTCCGGGTACAAAACTAGCCAAGAGGTTAGCTCGTGGTGATAAAGTAGTCAATCCTTTAGACGAAGCGTGTAAAGAGCACGATATAGCGTACAGCTAATACAGTGATTCAGAGCATCGTAGAGAAGCGGAAATTTTTTTAGCAGAATGGACTTGGAGTGGAGTCAAATCGGGGGTAACTCGTCTATGGGTGAACGGGCAGCAGCGTGGGTTGTAACAACGGCCATGAAAGCGAAAACCAAATTGGGAGGTGGAAAAAGTCGAAACGTCCTTTGTTAGGTGGGGGTGTGAATCTCAAACCGTATCAAAAAGGCAGCAGTCTGTATCTCAAACCATATGCAAAAGGCAATGGTCTGATACTGTTTCCAGCAGGCAGGGGACTGAAAGGCAGTAGCAGAAACAAGAAGAAGATCAGTAAAAAAAAAGTTTGATTCATTACAAATTAGAACGTTAACAAATATCGAATTTGCCGTGAATATACCGTATTTCGGAGGTGTCGGGGGATAATCTGCCTGTACAACCTTTGCTAAACGAGTCATTGTGAACCTGGACAGTATTTCGGGAGAGGGTACCCACTGGGTGTGTGTAGCGCTGTGTAAATGTAGAATACTAATTTTGGAAATCTTAGACCTCTACTCGAACTGACTAGATATTTTGGTTCCACCACTATAATTACAGACGTCATCAGAGCGACACCTCAGTCGTCTGTAGACATTTGTGCTTAAAGTTTCAACTATCATGAGTATTGTTTTAAACGGAAATAGTTCTACACTTTGGTGTGATTTCTTTCCTGCGGTATATCTATCGGATGGAGAGTGGGAAATCGGTCTCATTGATCTGTCTGTGTACAATTCCATTCCCAATATCGAAGAAGGATCTAATAATAATTTTTATCTCGGTAAAGATCAAAGCAATAATTATGAAGTGACTGTTACTATACCGACTTATAATAATAGGGCTTTATCAGCCAACCGAAAACACGAATCTGAGCTGCCCGTCAATATTATAAGGGTGAATGTTATTAGAGTTGTGTGTAATATTGTGACTGGGTCATTTCAAAATGGAAAAGAGTCACACAATATACACGAGTTTTACCCACAAGTGGCTCCGGGGTACAAGATTGTCGAAATACCGACGACTGTAATTATTTACCAGTCAACGTGAAAACCATTCATAACATCACCGAGATCAGAACAAAGTACCTATAAATTTCAGAGGAGAATCAGTTTCTGTCCGATTGCATTTACATAGAAATGTGTCTCGTATTTAATGGACAACGTTATAAGAACAGTATCAGTGAACATTTTCTCTCAGCTTTGGGATTTAAAGTGAAAAATGGATCTACTGGCAATAGATAGTGCAGCAGAATACAATGACATCATCATTACTCTTGAATATCATTCACTAGACCTTATGCGTCGTCAACATACGTTAATAACGATGAAATTTATATTCCTATAAATCAACAGGACATGAACACAGCACCGTTTGGAAGTATATTGCATATAAAAGGAACACTGAGCGGTACAAAAGCGGACAGCGGAGCTGCAACAGTGAAATTGGTCAACATTGCAATAGCCTTTCTATTTGACGATATTAGATACGAACTTGCCGGTAGCAATGTGGACCGTACGTGAAATGTCGGAATTTCCAGTACCATTAAAAATCTATTGTCGTTGCGAGAGAGTGAAAAGAATAAATTCAATACTCTCTCTGTACCATTGAAGCTGTTGATGGGATTTTTCGAAGACTACCAACGGATTGTAACGAACGTAAAACAGGAACTAGTGCTCTTACGTTTGGCCTCCGATTTGAACGCTGTATACAGTGATGATGCTGCAAAGTTTAAACTGAATTTAACTAGTATACACTGGAGAGTGCCTTACGTGACGGTTTCAAATTCACACCGATTGAATCTTTTGAAAACGATCGAAAGAGACGAACCTGTCTATGTTCCGTTTCGTAGTTGGGAATTGTTCGAGTATTCAATATTGCCACAAACAAATCAGATTTCGTGGACAGTTAAAACCGCTAATCAGCTGGAAAAACCACGTTACGTTATTCTAGCCTTCCAAACAGATAAAAAAAATCAGATCAAAAAGGATGCCACAATGTTTGACATGTGCGGCCTTTCAAATTAAAAAATCTATCTAAATTCACAGTATTTTCCTTACGATAATATTAACGGCGATATTGCCACAATGTACGAAATGTACCATAGATTCCAAGAATCGTACTATACGCACGAGTCCTTTCCCAGTCTAGATTTACAATCTTTTACAAAATCTCTTCTCTTCGTAATCGATTGTTCCAAACAGAACGATTCTATTAAATCAGGTCCCGTGGATGTCAGACTAGAAATAGAAACTTCTGCTAATATACCTGCAAATAAAACAGCCTATTGTCTCATTCTACACGACTCGCATATTGTGTACAATCTCCTTACGGCCACAGTGAAAAAGGTTGTGGAATAGATGCGCATGCGCACACTGTATTTAAACACAGAGTCTCGTGTACCACTTGGCACTGTGTCAAGGATTGGACCGGTACAAAACACATGTGGGCAGTGGCAAGCATAGGTTTAAGCAAAAGCAGGAACATAAACTTTTCATACATTATAATAGACATAAGTTAGAGATAGGTAAGGTTAACTATCTTTGGTCATAGGTTTAGGTGTAACACGTATATGATACATAAACACAAGTAGGCTATGGTGAGCATAGATTTGTCTGCGCTCTAGTAGCTCTAGACATGTGATTGACCGGTGCTACGTCCTAGTAGCCAACGGAGGATCCTCATATAAATATATAACACATTATATAAATAGATAACACATTAAATGTACCAGCTGTGGACACTACTCTGTATTTTGAATATTGATTTGTTGTATACATAACCTCAGAGTAACCTTAACCTAGAGGTACGACCCAAACCCTTACCGTAAGACGTACGAGTCCAAGGTTCTACGAAATGTACAGACATATAATTCAGTGTAAAACGTACGGTGGTGCGCTCTGGTGGAAGGTGGTGGAGGATCCTCTGGAGGGACTACTCGGCTAGTACACGATTGCTCAGTCGGTAGTGTGATCGCCTTCGGGTAACACACTCAAGGGTCTGATGTCACTATTGTCAATGTATAAATAAGACGTCAAGATCCAACCACTCCCACTACACCTTCCACCATCTCCCATCACACCCAAACACTCCAGCCACACCCACACCCACCTCCCATCATCTCCCACAACACATCCCATCACACCTCCCACCATCTTTTACCACACCTCCCACCATCCTCCACCACACCTCCCACCATACCTTCCACCATCTACAACCACGCCCAACCACACCTTCTACAATCTCCCACCACCAATAACCACGCCCAACTACACCTCCCAACAGCCCCTACTACACCCCTGACCATCCCCCACTCCAATCTTGTCCTAAAGTATCGCACAATCTACTAATATCTTATTTTAGTACATCCTAATAAACGTTAATTATTTATATGATATTAATATTTAAAAAATCAAATATTAGATTTTTTAGAATTTAGTTATTGAATTTACTTTTCTTTGTAATTCTGAAATTGAATATATTTTGTTTATTTAAATGAATTTATGTAACTAAAAATTTTATTCTTTAAAAATAGATCAAGTTTCATTAAATTATGTATTAGAAAGAGACTTTATGTTAATATTTTTTATACTTATATAGTATAAAACCTAGTCAAATATATCCTGACTCAAATTGCCAAATCAAAACTTACATCTAACATAGAAACATTTAAATCATATTATATAAAAACATAATTTTAAAATGAAAGTCTTAACGTGTATACCAGTCACGTTCTTTCTAATTAAAAACACATTCCTTTGTAGACGGTTCCCGGAAATGTCTTACAACCTCGTGGTCGTTGTCTCTGGTCCCATGAATAGACGCTGACGCTGTCCATTCGTCTTCCCGTTTTACAAAATTCATTTTTTATTATTCAATTAATGAAATAGCTATTAGGGTTATAATATAAACTGTTATATTTTAACACTTTACAGTTTTGTCTATACTTCTTCTCGACTCGATTGTCTTACTTTTGTGCAAGCTATTAATCTCACCATATTCAGCCTATACAAGTACACATAACAGATTAAAAGTTCACACTTTAGATCAAAACTTGTAGTACTTTGATCATTCGTATTTTGATCTATTGTCTTGAAAACATTCCTCTTAAAACTCAAACCTTTAGCTTGAAATTGCTAGCTAATACAAAAATACACATGGTACATATTATTCGTTTGTACAAAAAAACTCTCGTGTATAACTCTGTAATAACTGTTTATGCACTACGATCTACTAAACTATGTTTTAACGAAGCAACTCGTAATTGTCGTTGCTAAACCTTACATTTTCACATTTCTAACAGTTTTTATTGTTCCTTTTAGGAACGACATAAAAATCTAACAACGACCTACCGCTCGAATCACTGTATTGAGAGTGAAGCCATGCTAACAGAAATAATTGCCTAGTATCAACGTCTTTCATGGCAACAACCATTCCCCTTCCTCACACAATACACTTACTTTTCAAGTAAGTAATTAAGAAATTCTTAATTATTAAGTTTTACATTAATTCTAATGATATTAATATAGTGGATATATTTCTCTGACTATTTCTTATCATTCGCTTTTTTTTTTTTATTTTATTTTTTTTTTTATTTTGATTATTTTTGTTATTAAAAGTAATTTGACTAACTACTCTCTTTTAGTACATGCCCCTTTTTCATTTTCACTTAGACCAATCACGTTCAACTTCCAAGATTCATGCGCTTTTTTAGAAATTCAAATTTTAAAATGTACAACATTAAAGTAGTTTTGCCACAAAATAATATTGTATTGTATTGTTTATATTTTTATATAATAGGTACAGGTCCAAATTTTTGAGAATATAGACCAAACATGTGTACAACACTTATGAAAATTTAGAAAAATGCCTTTCCCAGGGGGTGGGGGTGGGGTGTGTGCCATGTTTAATGTCATTGAATAGATTATTTTTCAAATACTAAATACGTATTTTTTAATTTTTTTTTTATCAGACATGTATTTCTTGAAATTTT
Source organism: Aphrophora alni (assembly GCA_963513935.1). Lineage (NCBI taxonomy): Eukaryota > Metazoa > Arthropoda > Insecta > Hemiptera > Aphrophoridae > Aphrophora > Aphrophora alni. The sequence continues at coordinate 74,351,597 of OY740766.1, forward strand.
TCACCATTGCTACATTTTTTGGACAGACATTATATGGATAAATAGGGCTTATATTTTTAGGTATTATTATTATTATTATTTATTTGCCTAAACCTTTCTGGTATACAGTATTCAGCAAAGCTGAACTATACATTTGAGTTGTCACTAAATACCTATACACAAAATACATTAAACACTTAACCTATATTAATATAAGTAACCTATGCAAACAAAACCAAAGAAGATATTTCATATAGCTTCAGAGATATCTACGAATCCGTGAAAACATATTTTACACCTTAGTTTTATAAATTCTAATTATTCTTTTCTAGTGAGTCTTTTTACATTATAGCATGATGTTCATGATTTAGTCTGGTCATTTGCTTTTCTATGTATATATATATATATATATATATATATATATATATATATTTTATACTCAACAAATCTACAATTAATTAAAAGCAAGATTTGTAGTATTAAATCTGAAAATCTTCATAAATATTAAAAAAAGTGAATCATTAGTTCATGAAACATAAATAATAATAATTGCATATTGGAGTATTAATTTTGTTCATCATAACAAATATCTTGAATAGTGAGCTTGTCATTCCTAAAAAGGAGGTTTATAAATATAGGATTTCTAATCCTGTTTTACCTAGAATGTATTGCCTTCCTAAAATACATACATAAAGGGGATAAGTCTATGAGACCTATTGTTGTTTCTGGAATTAACTCCCCAACTTACATACTTTCTAAATTGTTAGTAGAAGAGTTTTCTAAATTTAAAATTGGTGGTTTAGGTATTAACACCTATATGGAAACATCGGTCAATTTGACCGTCTTGCGATTTTGCATTCATATGTTCGCTAAACTACGTGACCTTGACACTTGCCGCGGTCAGTACCTTCCCCCCTCCTCAGAACAAGACCATAACGCACAATATCAATTAGTTCTGCACGGCGCATCCTCTGTGACAGTTGCATTTGTCATTTTACAGTCGGTCAGATTTACCGCGTGTTACTCTTACTCTTGGTTTGTTGTCGGTCAGAAATGCCGTATGTTTCCTTTTGCGTTCTGGTGTCCTTTTTTTGTAAATAGATTGTTTGTGATTTCATCTTCTTTTCTGTGTATTGTGATAGTGTATAAACTGTATATAGCCTGTAAATAACTTTGTAGTGTATTATTTTACTTTTTTCATACATAATGGACTGTGCTGGAAGTCGTAAGTCTTTTTCAACTCACGATCTCGACTTTGGTGACAATATTCGCAGACTGTTGGAGAGTGAAAATGTGGATAATGATGGTTCAGACAAGGATTTGGATGATATGGACGACTCAGATGCTGATCCTGATTTCTTAATAGAGGACAATAGGCATTATGAAGACTCTACTGCTTCAAGTTCAGATGAGGCAGACGAGGCATTGATGGAAGTAGACCAAGAAGATGAAAGTGAAGTGCTAAATACAGTAGCTGAAAACACTTCCCTTCCACCATATTTTCTTGAGAGAATGAAAAAAAAGAATGCGGACCTCCCAATGCTTGGAAAAGCCAACCTCCCCCAAGGAATGTGAGAACCCCAGTAAGAAATATAATTAGAACATTGCCTGGCATTAGAGGGCCTGCAAGAGCGTTAGGGAATGCTCCTGAAAAGGAGGAGGTATGGAGATTACTTTTTGATCAAGATATCATTCAACAAATTGTAAATAACACCAACTACAAGTTAGCGTCTGTTCGCGAAAAAATTGCTCCAGGGAAAAGTAAATCAAGCTATAGGAATACGGATGCTGAAGAAATAAATGCTCTAATTGATATGTTGCTCTTAGCGTCAGTCGTCAAGTCCAACATTGAAAATATGACATCTCTTTTTTCTAAAGATGAGTTTAGCCGTCCAATATTCAGGGCTACTATGTCTGACAAACGCTACAATTATAGTAATTATACGCTAGTAATTATAGCATACTTACGTTTTGATGAAGCTCAAACCCGAGAGGCGAGAAAAATGAATAACAAAGCTGCTGCTATCTCAGAAATTTTTGAAAAGGTCATCTTGAACAGTCAGGCTATTTACAGTCCTTCAGCTTATGTCACTATAGATGAGATGCTTATTCCCTTTTGAGGAAGATGTGGGTTCAAAGTATACATACCAAAAAAAACCCAAGAAGTATGGCATAAAAGTCTTGTGTCTGACCGATGGCAAAACATCTTATTTATATAATGGGTATATTTACACAGGGAAAGGAAGCGATGGAGTAGGTTTAACAGAAAAAGAGAAAAATAATAGTATTCCAACCCAGTCTCTCATTCGTTTGTGTAAAGTGATTGAGGGTAGCAATCGAAATGTAACCGCTGATAATTGGTTTTCGTTGATAGAGGGGGTAGATGAGCTCAGCAAAAGGAAGCTCACTTATGTCGGTACCATGTGAAAGGATAAAAGATGTATTCCAACAGAGTTTTCTCCTAGCAACGCACGGCCTGTTCCATCCACTCTTTATGGTTTCAGAAAAGATGCAACCATTCTTTCCTTCGTACCTAAAAAAACAGAGCTGTGTGCTTGATATCTTCAATGCATGCCACAACTGAAACTGATCAACAGAAGAAAAAGCCAGAAATGATTTGTTTCTACAATCACACCAAAGCCAGGGTAGATCTGCTCGACATGAAATGTGCTGTTTTTTCCTCGAATCGGAAAACTAGGAGATGGCCTGTTGCAGTTTTCTATAGGCTTGTAAACATCTACAGTGTAAATTTGTTCATAGTGTTTATGAGCTACAGTGGAACATCTATGATGAAGCGCTTTGAGTTCATCAAGAGTCTTGCAAAGGATTTGATTGTTCCCCATCTACGGAAGAGACTCATCATCGCCAACCTTCCTCGAGACTTGAAGATGGACATAAATAAAATATTGGGAAACAATGCTCCTGTGGTTGGGGATTTGCCGGATGATCGTCTACCGAAGAGGAAAACCTGTGAGAAGTGTCCCCCTGGAAACGACCGAAAAACGCAGCACAAATATATAAAGTGCAACCTTGCAATCTGTGACCAGTGTCAAAGAAGAGTTTGTACAGACTGTGCTAAAGAATGTGTATAAATCAAGCTTCTGAACATTGAACCAATGTGAGTAAGATCTGGTTTTAAAATGTAAAAAAACAGTAAATACTTTCATTTTTTGCTTAAAATGTTATACAAATAATTTAATATGTTCTCATTAAATTTTTTTGATGTTTTGAATAGCCTAACTTAATTTCTTAACCACTACATCCATTCAAGTAACAAGAAATAAACAGAATATAGCAAATAGTATACAACGGTCAAATTGACCTTATGTTTCTCTTAGTGTTTTAGAAAACATGTTTCCATATACGTGTTAAGAATAATATGGAATATGTTAATAGAATTCAAGATGTTACAATAGGTATGGAAGAGATATTAGTAACTTTGATATAAAATCTCTTTTCCCGAGCATACCTATTAAAGAAACTATAGCATATGTTAAGGAATTTCTGTCTAATAATAATGTTGAAAATTAAAAAATTAACCCATATGTGAAATTAACTGAACTTTGTATGTCACAAAATTATTTTCAATTTAACAATGAGTATTACCAACAGTTAGATGGCACAGCAATGGGCAATTGTTTGTCACTTTTATAGCAGAAATATTCATGAGTAAATTTGAGGAGGAGCTGAAAGATAATCTCCGTTATTTTCCCAGAGTTAAGATGTGTTGATGACATATTTGCCATTTTTGACCTTAGAGAAAATAGTGTTGAAGCGTTTTTGGAGATAATTAATGGGGTTAACGACTCCATCAAGTTTACTCATGAAGTAGAGTGTAATTAATAATAGTTTGGCATTTTTAGATATTTTATGTATTAAGAATAAAATAGGATAGAATTTGATATTTATAGAAAACCATCCAATAATAATAGATACATAATAAGTAATTCTAACCATTGTACTAAACATAAAATGGCAGTTTTGAATAGTTTGATTCACAGGGCTTGTCACATTCCGAAGACACCTAAACGGTATTTTAAAGAAATCACCTTCATAAAAAATATAGCGGATTTTAATGGGTTTGATGATAAAATAATAGATAGTATTTTACGGAAACAGAAATTAAGGAATTTTCGGAAAAATTCAACCACATTAAGACAAGATGAGAAAAAATATAAATATATTAGTTTACCTTTCGATTATAAAATTAGTAGAGATTTGGAACCTTTTTTTTATTTGTTGTCATTGTATTTAGTATGTAGTGTACCTCTGAAGATGATAGCAGAGCTGTCGAAATGTACAGAAGGTAATATAAACGCATTATACAGTTTTGTATAGTTGTCTTACTTTGTGGTTTTTTCTGTTTAATTTTTATGAGCATGATAAGTGCAAACAAATAGTGTTAATAACAACATTTTTGGCTAAAATTGGTCAAGAAGTATTAATTGTAGAAAATGTCATAGTTCCTGTAAAAATAAATAAAAGGATAACTAGATTAATGGAAAAATACTTTATACAAGAAATTCGGAAGCCAGATGGGGTTTACGTAAAGCAACAGAACTAAGTTGTTTGTTCTCAGAAGATGAAAAAATTACAAACATAATCACTTGGCTCTGAGATGCATGCTTAGATAATAAAGGTTGGTGGTATTCTTATTTAATTTTACTTAGTTTCTAGTTTAATGTTTCTTTAGTTTTTAGTCACTTGATAACGGGAATTGATTCTTATTCCCGAAACGTCGTGTTTAGATTTCTAACACACAAATGTCCGAAAAATGCATAATAATAAAACAAACATAATATTTTGTTTTTATTAGTTTTAGTTACAATTTGTTATAATATTTAATTTTATATAATTACTGTATCTGTAATTATTTTTTTCATGTTTTTTTTTACAATTTTCGTAATAAAAATATGAACAATTTTATTTTTCAAAACCCAAAATACCATTTTTTAAAAAAATTTTCAACATATATTTTTTAAAAAAATCTATATTATTGTTATAATATATTGAGAAAAGTACAAACTATAAAATTTTAAAAAAATATCTTTAATGTGCGTTTTCTAGTAAGTTGTTGAAAATTGTTAAATTAAGGAAATCATACTGTATGTCTAATGCAAAACTCCCACGGCAACCAAAGTGTTAATATAAAATTAATTAAAATAAAATAAAAATATATTATAAACTGAATTTATTTCTAATTCTATAATGTAATAATTTCAACTTTTTAATTATTTTTAAAACCTAATATTTTATATTATATTTAAATATAGCCTAATTGTGATTCTGAATATTTAAAATGTATTTAATTACTTTCTAATTAAAGTTTGTAATTTACCATTTCCCAATTACAGTTAAGAGTAATGAAAAACTAAAACTCATATTTAAATACCTGAGTGAATGTGGTAAGAAGCCGTTTATCAAAATCATCAGTTACACGACCTCCATACTGCACTTCTCCTAGCATGTAGCATACAGTTGGCCATGAAATACCCTAAAAGAAATATTTAAAAAGTTTAAATTACTTTTACAAATGTTTAATAAATCTAGTTTAAAAAGCTGGTAGTAAGTAACCTTTTTTGGATCCATGTCATCTAGATGGTTTTGAATAAACTGAACGCTTGCAGCAAAATCTGCTTGATTAAACTCATAAGGTACATTCCATCCAAGAGGACCAAACTTCCGGCGTTCTTGAACTACAGTGTGAAGGAATGCTACAGCATAAAGAAGTGGTGGCCATTGGGGTTGTGTAGAATAGTCCAAAGTATCCTAACAGTAATAAATACAAACACTTAATACATTACATTTATACCGTAAAAACATTGTGTTACTGCATATTCATGTAAATATAAATAAAAAATAATATGAATTAACTGTTATAAAATATACCTGAAATACAAAGAAAACCTTTGGGGGTGTTAAAAGTCATGGAATGAAAGAAGGAAGTCATACACTTTACTGAACTTCAATTCTAATCTGTATTTACATTTGTGTTTGTTATGAAATAATAATTTTCAGAAAACATAATGGGATGTTTAGGTCAATTTTTTTGCAAGTGTTTAGTACACATTAGTTTAGATTTTGTATGGATTATCCATTTGTGTACTATTAGGTAATATCAAGGACCACTTTCCAAGGTAAATTTGTGTCTCCTATCCATAAAAAGTCTAAACTAATAGTCTAAGTGCTATATTAAAATCTAACCTAAATTCACATTATATAGACCTGTAGTCTATAACACTTTTTGAGGACAGGAAATTTTCCACATTTTATGAGGACCTGAGTATGGTCCTTAAAAGTTTGAATACTTATCCAAATTTTAACATTATTTTGGACAACTTGTTTATATATTGTTGTGATGGATTAATCCAATGTTACCATACACTTAAAGCACAGTATAAATAATAATACTTTTCTAATTCCTAGTAAATGTTTGCAAGAACTTTCTTTTCGTATCTATATGTAAACAATAATAGGTAACATTTCTGTTTGAAATAGTGATATGATATATTATCACCACTGTCAAAAGAACTAAAGCGAAATATAATAATTTTCCAATGAAATAGTTACTATCAGTACTGATTTTATTGGTTGTTTCAGTTTTTCTGATTATAACATTTTTCAAATGGAAGAATTTAGTTTAATTCTTCGAGGTTAATTATATCCCCTACTAATAAATTTAAACTGAAAATGATTAATTTTTGTAATGAAATAGTTACTTATCGATGATAGGGATTGTTCAGTTACAATTTTTCAGAATAAACTTTATAGTAATTACTTTTGATTTAAACTAGGATTTTAATTATTTCCATCACTATACATACATTTTAACTACAAACTACTACTTTTGCAATGAATTATTTATTTCCGAACAATAAATATTGGGTGATGACAATTTTTCAAAATACTTAATCTTTTCAAAGATCACACTCCAGTTTAAAAAATCGATTTTAAATGTGTTCGCTATACACACGGATTAAAACGAAAAAATAATTACTTTTGCAACAAAATGTTTACGGGCTGTTGGGTGGGAGACGGTGGTGGGAGATGGTGTAGTGGGAGTGGTGAGACGTCACATGTACACATTGACGATAGTGACATCAGACCGTGTTACCCGAAGGCGAACACAGTACTGAGCAATTGTGTACTAGCCTAGTAGTAGTAGGACCCCAACCACTTCCCACCATAGTTTTTAACCTGAATGATATGCCAGTACATTTCGTAGAAGTTTGGACACATACGTCTTACGTTAAGGGTTTGGGTTGTACTTCTAGGTTAAGGTTACTCTGATGTATACAATAAATCAAAATACAGAGTAGTGTCCACATTTAATGTGTTATATATTTATATAATGTGTATAAGGTTCCTCCGTTGGCTACCAGGGTGTAGCACAGGTCAATCTATGCGCAGAAAATTAATCTATGCTCACCACAGCCTACTTGTATCATATACGTGTTACACCTAAAATGACCAAAGATAGTTAACCTACCCTATCTCTATTATAATGTACGAAAAGTTTATATTCCTACTTTTTCCTAAACCTATGCTCACCACAGCCTACTTGTATCATATACGTGTTACGCCTAAAACCTATGACCAAAGGTAGTTAACCTAACCTATCTCTATTTCTATTAAAATGTATGAAAAGTTTATATTCCTACTTTTGCCTTCCTATGCTTACCACTGCTCACTTGTGTTTGTGTCTCACATACGTGTTACACCTAAAACCTATGACCAAAGATTGTTAACCTAATCCTAGACTTAACTTATGTCTATTATAATGTACAAAAAGTTTATGTTCCTACTTTTGTCTAAACCTATGCTTACCACTGCCTGCATGTGTTTTGTACCTGTCCAATCCTTGACATAGTGCCAAGCGTTACACGAGACTCTGTGTTTTAAGGTGTATGTGTGTGTTAGTCTTATTATGACCGATGTTTTTGCAAACTATTTAACAACCAAAATATATTTTTACCAACCAAAATATACTTTTAGCAACCGATTTACCAAACAAAATATACTTTTACCAACCGATTTTCTAACCAAAATATACTTTTACCAACCGATTTGCCAACCAAAACATCCAATCGGTAACCAATATACCTGTTAGCAACCGATAATCTAGTGGATTTGCCCTCATCCACTTGCAGCCATTTTTACAAGTACAGACTTGTCTTTGCTTCCCCCTCTCCCACTGCCCTGGGAGAACCAGAGCGCCTCCCACCACCTCCCACCAGAGCGCACCAATATAGGTCTGCGTGATATGTTTGCGTTGAAGGGCGTGGTTGGACACGTATGACCAAAGATAGTTACCCTAACCCTATGTCTAATGTACGAAAAGTTTATGTTCCTACTTTTGCCTAACCTAACCTAACCTAAACCTATGCTTGCCACAGCCCACAAGTTGAAGTTATAAATGGAGCATTCTGATTGGACAAGAAGCTGTCACGTGACCAAATGGACGATTCTGATTGGTCGAGATTAACTCTATAAGAGCCCATGTTGGGGCCATATCCTTAAGATGTACCTCTAGGTAGGTTACTCTGAGGTGATTTTATACAACAAATCAATATTCAAAAGTGGTGTCCACAGCTGGTATATTTAATGTGTTAATTATGAGATTCCTCCGTTGTCTATCATCGGTCAAGCACCTAAAGTAATGTGTTATATATTTATATGAGGTTCCTCCGTCGACTACCAGGGTGTAGCACCGGTCAACCACCCAAAGTTATTAAAATGTATGACAAGGTGACTCACGGTTAGAGCTACTTGCCGTGTAAAGAGCTATGGAGCCAATTTACATTGTTTCCTCCCAAAGTAGGGAGGGGAAAAAATTTCGTACTCTAAGGACTAAAATTCAGTTTAAATTTCATCCACCATCCGAGAATGTCACGGAAATTGATTGGATAAAAAGAGGCTTTGAATGTTTGGTGGACAAGATGAAAAATGGAACAGCTGATGGTGATCTGTTGGGCTTTACGTTTACTAGTCTCAATTTTAAAACAAAGACGCCTGGATACGTTGCTTTTCGTAAAGCTTCCAACATCTTTGTCGATCTTTTATGGACAATTTTCGGCGGATTAATCCAAAGCAACAGTGAGGCGGGAACAAGTAGCGATAATTTCGAGGTTAAGTGCACCAGAGTACCTCCACGAAATAAATAGTGCCACCAAACCATAAACACACTCATTTACATAATGGATGTAAGGCGTGCCATTGCGGCAGAGCTCCAAAAGCCCGCACGAAGAAATTTCAAAACACGTAGTGTGACGATGAAAGGAGTTAATGACCTTTATCAAGCTGATCTAGTAGAAATGATTCCATATGCTAAAGTTTTCTTTAGCAAGGAAAACAAATATATACTGACAATGATTAATTGTCTGAGAAAATTTGCGATTGCAGAACCAATGAAGACAAAGTCTGCTCTAGACGTATCCAGGGCCGGATTTCGCAATAGGCCCTGAAGGCCCGGGCCTATGAGCGCAAGCTCCCAGGGGGCGCACGGCCGAGAGAAAATTTTTTTTTTTTAAATATCTTTAAATAAAAATATATAGCCATAACTTAACATACTTTTTGAATTGATTACAAAAAAAATATTCTAATTTTGAAGTTCATTGGAACAAATAATTGTCGGTAAAGTTAAACTATTTTTCAACATTACGCATCAACTTTGTTACAACATAGGCTTGATATAATTTTTTTAATAAAGGTTTTTGGGGAAGTAACTTTAACCAGAGTAGGGGGCGGAAAAAATTATTGGGCCTAGGGGCGCCAAAATGCTAAGTCCGGCCCTGGACGTAACTATAGCGATAGAACCCATACTGAAAAAACATCCTATGAATAACTTTCAGACCGATTAGGGGAAGGAGTTTTTCAATATGCATGTGAGGAGATTAATGAAAAAATACAATATAAATCACTACGCCACTTTTTCAGCTAAGAAAGCGTCTATGGTGGAGCGTCTGAACCGTACTTTGAAAAATATAATGTGGCGTGAATTTACGGCACGCGGTAGTTACGAGTGGTTGGAGCTGTTGAAAAACGTAGTAAAGACATACAATAACACTGTGCACAGTACTATCGGCATGAAACCCGCTCAAGTGTTGAAAAAGCATGAGATAATGTTACTGGACAAAATAGCACGCAAGAGTACAATTCACTGGCGCCATTTAAAGTGGACGACAAAGTTAGAATATCGAAATTTAAAAAGACTTTTGCTAAAGGATATCTACCCAACAGGACAAACGAAGTGTTTAGCGTGTACGCTGTTGTACCTACCAATCCTGTAACGTACATTCTACAAGACTCGAAAGGAGACATTCTGAATGGAGGATTCTATGCCGAAGAATTAAGCAAGTCAAAGATCGCCAACGTATATCTTGTTGAAAAAGTACTAAGCAAAAAGGGTAACAAAGTACTTGTGCGGTGGTTAGGGTTTGGCAAGGAATACGATAGTTGGATTGATAAAACCAAGCTTGTTGTTTAGGTTTTGTATTTAATAGGATAGCACTGTTAGATTTCCACAGTATTCAGACGAACGTTGAGCACCATAATGCGTTTAAAAAACACAGCGGATAAACTACGTGTAAGAAACTTTGACGTTGTTGCAGGAGGCGGCTCAATAATGCACCGTCACAGGTCTTTATTACCAAACACAGTTCGATCTATAGTGTGCAGACCATCAAACAGTGGCCAGTCTAATGTGCTATTTAATCTGCTCTTCAATCCAAATGGCCTGAAATTTGCCAACGTCTACGTATTTTCTAAATCACTCCAGCAGCCAAAGTACAAGTGTTTGGAAACTATACTGGGAAATACAAAGGAAATTGGTTATTACACATTCACGGACAACGAAAATGTCATCCATCCTAGTTGAGCAGAGCCAAATTCGATAATAACTTTTGACAACATAGCTTGCGAAAAACATGACAATATATATTATGTAACTATTTCACCATGGGACGTCACAATAATATAGATTCCTTCTACATAGGACAGACGTACAGCAGGATTCCCAAACAATTGATTCGAGACAATGCCAATCTCTTGGTCCTTTTCAAGCAGGACGATCTCAATTTACGACACATTTACAATGATCACGTAAACACTGATATGGTGTTTAGTGCTTTTAGAAACATTTGTGCAACCGTGTGGAAAGATAAACGTGGATTCGTTGTAATAGATAAGGACAGTGAACCGGAGAATGAAAGATTTAGAATTGGTTTTGATCGAATTGTAACAGATTTTTAAGGTACGAAAGGCGTGATATTTGCAACAAACGTCATTCTACAAGATGTCTGAGAAGAGAGAGCATCTAACACAGGAGATAGCCAGATTGCGCAAGGCTATAAAGAAAAAGTACAGACAGTTGAGGTACGGAGAGGCCGTAGAGGAACGAATGTATACTAAGAAATACTCATCAATAGTTAAAGAGTTGTAGAAGAGTGGATTGTTTTTGCCGAAACAAGAAATTAAATCCGAAGAAGAGTGGGATGGAAAGATGGAAAGAGCGGATGAGTGGAGCAGCAAGAATGAGGGAGAGAAAAATGAAGAGTGGGCTGTCGGGGAAGTACGGGCTACTCCCAGGGTTGAATTTATAGATACCGAAATAATTGCAGAGATTCCGGACCAACCGCAGCAGGGTGTAAGGGAAGTATTGTCCACACCTGTAGGACAAAGTGAATCTGAAAAATGGATAAACAGTACTTTCACACATCCGCTGGTACAAAAATATATGCTCAAAATGAAGAAAGATTCCGCCAGTAATCGAAATATAGATCACAGTTACGGGCCGGAAATCGCAGCCGAGTCTATGATGACACTTCAGTTGTCAGACGATGGTGAAATTATAATTGACGGAGTACACTATAAAGGGACCCCCGGATTGTACGAGTTGGTGTTTAAGCGGCTACCCGATGATGAAATATATACCGAGACCGATTTACAAGCGCATAAAGATATCTGCTTGAGAACCAGTTGACACACAAGATTATACGATCCGTACGGACTAGTTAATCGTAACAAATTTTTAAAATATAAAAACATTATAGAGAAGTTATTCCCTTCTAAATCAGTTAGCGGGAGGGGTTATTCATACTGGGACGATCCGAATGAGTTGTGTGACAGACTGAGACATTTGTTGGCATCTCATGATGCAGAACATACGGGACATGCAAACGAGATAGCTTCTATTATCGAAGAACTAAAAGAAGCTGGAATTATAAAAGGTGCAGGAAATGCAAAAATTAGAACATTAATACGATGAGTGTCGACAAGTTTGGACGGTATAAGAGTAGTGGCTCCAACAGAAAAATAGGTCCTAAAGATGTAGGGTTTAACCTTACACAGAAGGGAGACTATGATATAGGAGGTAAATTGTTACGTAATGTAGCTACTGCACGCTCTGAAACCGATGCGATCACCCTTAACCAATTAGAAACAAAGTGTTTAATGTTTGATGACAAGAGGAAACGATATGACGCAACCTGGAGACCTATTTTTTTGTTCTGGGCTGTGTAAGCCTTCTTCAGAGGCCTCACCGGCGTCGACCTGCAGATCTTTTGCCGCCCCAAATTCCTTCCTACACCCAACTAGTGATACCCGTTATCCTTATGAAGGAACAGATACTACCAATAGGGTTATCTAGGATGGTTTCCATCACTTTCCCCGGCGGGCCTAGAGAGTATAGCCTGGCTCGTCCTAACGCCTCACACTCTATAAGAATGTGTTCTGCAGACTCTTCAGCCAAACCACATTTCCTGCAAGTATTATCTGAAGCAATCCCTATCCTGTGTAGGTGTTTTCTGAGGTGACAGTGGCTCGTTAAAAGCCCGACCACCCACCATATGTTATCCCTTCTGAGAGAGATGAGTTGTTCAGTATGTTTCTTGCTGGGTCTAAATAACCTTTTAGCAAGTCTACTAGTGGTTGAATTCGTCCAGGCCCTATTCATCCCCTTCCGTATCAACGTATCAACCGCTGCCCTGACATGTCCATAGGAGATCCCGAACACCGGTTCTGGGCCCACGAAAGGGAGACCTATAGGTTATTTAGCTAAATCGAAAGACAATGATGATGCCGTGACAAAAGAATATCTCGTTAATTCCAGTTAAACTAATTATTGGCTATGACTTTAAAAATTATCGGCTACAGGAAATTTGTAATCCTCTAGAGAACGGCGATGGCCTAAACGTAAAAATTGCTAAACGTTTAAAAACCCTAATACACGCTAAAGACGCAGCCAACAAATACTATGTAGACAACAAAGTAATACCGTTAAACAGTAACGGTTGGAACTGTGGCGGTAGAAAACTGACCACCGTAAAGGATGGCACTAGCTGCTTGGATGCAATTAACTTTCAACAGCTTAAAGAATTGATGTCGTTGATTATAGATCATGCTCTACTAAGAAATAATACAAAAGACTACTTTGATTTCTCTTCAAAACGTATTTGTAATATAGCTGACGTTGATGCGGATAGTGATGCCGTCACCCGAGCCCAACTAGTACAGGCTATTAGAGCAACTGAAGCAGAAATATTAAAAACCTGCAGTAAGAGAGTGAACACATTAGACAACAAATGGCGAAGGGAATTGATTGATTTCGCACATACGATTAAAAAGCAATATAGTAAAGTCGATACTCCTAAAGAAACATTTAGCCATTGGCGTATGATGTGAAGCGACGGCACTGAACAACCGCAACCATAAATACGTTGCACCCATGAGCATTGATTCAGTATAAAAATGGCAAAGGGGCGAACCATATCAAAAAGAGTCACCACGAAGAAGAAGAGCAGAGGTCTCGTTTCTGGAATTTTAAGTGTTGGTGATTAGGTTTTAAACAAGGCATTAGATCTATTGCCTGTAGAACTCCATCTACCCTCTTACAACTATTGTGGTCTGGGTACGAAACTAGCCAAGAGGTTAGCTCGTGGTGATAAAGCAGTCAATCCTTTAGACGAAGCGTGTAAAGAGCACGATATAGTGTACAGCAAATACAGTGATTCAGATCATCATAGTGAATCGAACAAAGTTTTAGTAGAACGGGCTTGGAGTCGAGTCAAATAGGGTAACACATCTATGGGTAAACGGGCACCAGCGTGTGCTGTAACATCTGCCATGAAAGTGAAAACCAAATTGGGAGGTGGAAAAAAGTCGAAACGTCCCTTGTTGGGTGGCGGTTTGTATCTCACACCGTATCAAAAAGGCAGCAGTCTGATACCGTTTCCAACAGGCAAGGGACTGAAAGGCAGTAGCAGAACCAAGAAGAAGATCAGTAAAAAAAAAAGTTTGATTCATTACCAAACAGACCATTAACAAATATCGAATTAGAGAAATATGCCGTGAGGATACCGTATTTCACAGGTGTCGGGGGATAAACTGTCCGAACAACCTTTGCTAAACGAGTCGGTCATTGTGAACCTGGATAGTATTTTGGGAGAGGGTACCCACTGGGTGTGTGTAGCGCGGTGTAAATCTTGAATACTAGTTTCGGAAATCTTAGACCTCCACTGGAACTGACTAGATATTTTGGTTGCAACACCAATCTTCACTATAATTACGGACGTCATCAGAGTGACACCTCTGTCGTCTGTAGACATTTGTGCTTAAAGTTACACAGCACGGCTACAGACCTATTCAAATTGGGTATATCCCTTGTCAGCAAGTAGGTAAATTGGCCGAAGCAGGATTTTTTTAATATACCTGCAAATACTACAACCTATTGTCTGATTTTACATGACTCGCATATTGTGTACAATCTCCTGTCGGGCACAGTGAATGAGGTTGTGGAATAGATGCGCAGGAACACACTGAATAATATTATCAATACACTGGGATCCGATCATTCGCGGACGAGACACTATTCGCGGACGTGCTACACATACCCGGGAGTTGTTCACGCTTTCCTCAGGCTCATGCTTAAGGATAGGTTATCCGATTTAAATGACATAATTAACAAGGATAATATCTATTCATTCGATTGTTATATGATCAAAGAGATTTTGAACAAAGCATTCATCGATGACGGTCTGTTCCACAACAAAAGTAAGTTTCTAGTCGATGAGACGCAAATATCGAGACACGTCTATGCAGCGTTAAAAAGTCGGCTATCTTCGGGTAACATCGGCTGTGCTGCAGGTTCGGAATCTGTTTTAGTGGGTGCTGTAGGAGTGGTTTTTCGCTCCTGATATTGTGAAGCTTGTGAAGATAACGAGATTGATGACGTGATATACTACCAATTCGATTTCAACGACGAACCACGATTACACGAGTTTCCTCTTGTACAAATCGATCCGGAATTTGACGACAATTTAACTAAAATTACGCGAACATTTCAACAAAAAATCTTACATGATGGAAGTAATAGTAGTAATAGAGCAGCGTGCTCACGGTTCAGTCGAGACCATGGATCCGAGCAAGATGGACGTGGAGCGAGCTCCTACTAAACGTCAGGTACCACCTAACCTTCCTTTGGGAATTTTTCTTAAATCCAATCATTTCTTAAACAGTGAGTGTAGTAAATTCATAGCAACCGGTTTATTCCAGCATACAGGTTTCACTCTCGGACTTTTAGTACAGGGTGGTAGAAAATTTGTTTTCTTCAATCATCATCTACTAGACGAATTATCGATTCATTTAAAATCTATAACGGCAGCTCTCAGCAGCAAGAGTACATTAAAATTCATTTTGAGTATCGGTGACATAATAGTACAGAATACTTTCGGTAAATGTTACGTTCAATTGTACGACGGGCAGTATTGTATGACCTTGACCGCTGACGAATGGAGGCTACTCGAAGATAGTATGCCGCTCGTGTTCAGACGTGTAGATGAATTGTTTTATATCGAGAAAGAGTTACACTCCTACATCATGGAGATCTTGGCCAGTGACGAACTTGTATCTAGCACACTCCCCGAAGCGGACAAATTGTACAACGAAGTCAAGTTGTCGACATGTAGGCGGGATCCAAGGTAGTAACCGTCCAATCTAAAGTGCCTAACGTATGACACACTCTGTATGTACTACATTTATAGGATTCATATTTACTATAAGATTCCGTGGATTATCAGCGGGTTTTACGAACCCTACTGTTTGCTCCTCACAATTTAAAAATAAGGCTGATAAGAAAACTTATCACAGATGGGGCGATAGTGGTACACAGTGAGGACATGATTGGGCAAACCTTTTGCAATCATTGTCACAAAAGGATTGGAAAAGGCACTAGACAATTCAATTTAGTGGAATTGCCTCAATAAATTGATTAACTGTATATTACCCCAACATAATAGTAACGTAGTTAGTAAATGTGCACTAAAAAGTGTTAAAAGTTATTACGATTTACCCCTCGCCTAATTTGAGCCCTCTGGAGCGGTGTAAAAACCCGTAAGGCTGTTTGTGTTACCCAGGTCCCTGGCTAGGAGTTAATTCTCTCGTAAACCTGTGTGACATAGGCTTGAAGTAAATTCGTACAAAAAATCCAAAAAAATAAAAATCAATAATATTTGGAGGACACAATTTTGTAATGGAGTGGTGGTCACAGGAAATAGCGATGGATTTGAGGCTATTTCCATAAGGGGTAAAGCCTTCTGCTTGCCCCGGCTTGTAATGTGAGCACGAGGAACAGCTTCACTGTACCACGTGACGGTTCTAACCCCGTGAAAACACAGAGGACAAGTCTATTCTGATTCAGTCACTAGTTAGAAGCGTGTGTGAGATGATGTAACCCGATACTCGACTTACACGGCATATGACCATACATATTGTTTTACCTGTGGCTTGGGTCTTGGCGATTGGGAACCACATGAAGACCCTATTACCGAACATTACAAATGGACGTCGGATAGATGTAGATATTTAAGAGCACTGGAACGAGTTCGTAGCACGTTTATAGTAAATAACAGCAGCAGCAGCCTGACCACTATATGCGAGTGTAGGCTATGTAAAATTTGCTACCAATCGGATATAGAAGTCAGTTTGTTGCCTTGTGGCTATTTATTGGCTTGTACAGCTTGTTCACTCAATTTAAAGCATTGTGGTCTATGTAGAAAAAAGATGATTGCCACTGTACGCATATTTTTTTACATAATGAAAAACTTTTAGGGTTACCCCTCAACATACCCCAGAACGTTGATGCCGTTTGAGGGCTTTTCAAACTAATCCTGGGTTGTATTTTGTTGACAAACAGGAGTGGAGTAACCATTCCGCTCTAACGTTAATGGTGGAATGTTGTTCTCATTGTTTAATATGTATATATCATTGTATTTTAACAATTGTATTTTTAAAACTGTAAACTTATGTTTTTTGGAAATTGAATTTTGTATAAAATTGTACATTTCTCTTTCATGTTTTTCTCTCTGTTTAACTTAACATCATTGTAAAACTGTAAACCTATGTGTTTTTGGAAATTGAATTTTGTATAAAATTGTACTTTCATGCTACCAATATAGTTCTTGGATCTGACTAGATTTGTTTTTCTCCCTACCTCCTAAACCTAGAGGTACGACCCAGGTGACTTGGTTGGTTCCATACGAGGTAAGCAACGGTGTAGGTACGGGTAATTTTGGGTATGTACTTTGATGGTTCATGGGCGCTGTGGTAAGCATAAGATTAGGCAAAAGTAGGAACATAAAATTTTCATAGACATATGTTTAGGTAGAATATCTTTGGTTTAGGTGTAACACGATACATAAACACATGTGGGCTGTGGTAAGCATAGGTTTAAGTTAGGTTAGGTTAGGCAAAAGTAGGAACATAAACTCTTCGTACATTAGACATAGTGTTAGGTTAAATATCTTTAGTCATACGTGTACAACCACGCCCTTCAACGCAAACATATCACGTAGACCTACGGTGGTACTCTCTCTGGTGGGAGGCGCTCTGGTTCTCCCAGGGCAGTGGGAGAGGGGGCAGCAAAGACAAGTCTGTACTTGTAAAAATGGCTGCAAGTGGATGAGGGCAAATCCACTAGATTATCGGTTGCTAACAGGTATATTGGTTACCGATTGGATGTTTGGGTTGGCAAATCGGTTGCTAAAAGTATATTTTGGTTAGAAAATTGGTTGGTAAAAATATTTTTTATTTGGTAAATCGGTTGCTAAAGTATATTTTGGTTGGTAAAAATATATTTTGGTTATTCAATAGTTTGCAAAAACATCGGCCATAATAAGACTAACACCGTGTGGGCTGTGGTAAGCATAGGTTTAGGCAAAAGTAGGAACATAAACTTTTCGTACATTATAATAGACATAAGTTAAATCTAGGATTAGGTTAACAATCTTTGGTCATAGCTTTTAGGTGTAACACGTATGTGATACATAAACACGTGTGAGCAGTGGTAAGCATAGATTTAGGCAAAAGTAGGAAAATAAACTTTTCATACATTATAATAGACATAGAGATAGGTTAGGTTAACTATCTTTGGTCATAGGTTTTAGGTGTAACACGATACATAAACACAAGTAGGCTGTGGTGAGCATAGATTTGTCTGCGTTCTAACACATGTGGGCAGTGGTAAGCATAGGTTAAGGAAAAAGTAGGAATATAAACTTTACGTACATTATAATAGAGATAGGTAGGGTTAATTATCTTTGGTCGTTTTAGGTGTAACACGTATATGATACAAGTAGGCTGTGGTGAGCATAGATTTGTCTGCGCATAGATTGACCTGTGCTACACCCTGGTACCCAACGGAGGAACTTTATACACATTAGATAAATATATAACACATTAAATGTGGACACTACTCTGTATTTTGATTTGTTGTATACATCAGAGTAACCTTAACCTATAGGTACTACCCAAACCATTAACGTAAGACGTATGTGTCCAAACTTCTACGAAATGTACTGGCATATCATTAAGGGTAAAACCTATGGTGGGGGCTCTGCTAGGAAGTGGTTGGGGGTCCTACTACTACTAGGCTAGTACACGATTGCTCAGTACTGTGTTCGCCTTCGGGTAACATGGTCTGACGTCACTATCGTCAATGTGTACATGTGACGTTTCACCACTCCCACTACACCATCTCCCACCAATGTCTCTCGCCCAACAGCCCAGCCACTCCCACAACACCTCTCACCATCTCCAATACACCTCCCACCATCCCTCACTATACCTCCCACCATTCATAACCACGCCCAACCACACCTCCCACCATCCCCACCACTCCCCCAACCATCCACTACCATACCTCCCACCATCAATAACCACACCCAACCATACTATGGTCGTGCGTTCTGGTGACTGTTCATACCTATGCTAACATGATTTTTTGGTTGGAAAATCAGTTGGTAAAAGTACATTTAGGTTGGTAAATTGTTTGCTAAAAGTATATTTTGGTTAGTAAAACGGTTGGTAAACATAAATTTTGGTTGTTAAATAGTTTGCTAAAACATTGGCCAAAATAAGACTAACACCATGTGGGCTGTGGTAAACATAGGTGTCGGCAAAAGCAGGAACATAAACTTTTCATACATTATAATAGACATAAGTTGTCTAGGATTAGGTTAACAATCTTTGGTCATAGGTTTTAGGTGTAACACGTATATGATACAAGTAGTCTGTGGAGAGCATAGGTTTAGGAAAAAGTAGGAACATAAACTTTTCATACATTATAATAGACATAAGTTAGAGATAGTTTAGGTTACCTATCTTTGGTCATAGGTTTTAGGTGTAACACGTATATGATACATAAACACAAGTAGGCTGTGGTGAGCAAAGCGTAGATTTGTCTGCGCTCTAGTAGCTCTAGCCGTGTGAGTCAACTTGTCATACGTTAAAATAACATTGGGTGATTGACCGGTGCTACATCCTAGTAGCTAACGGAGGAACCTCATATAAATATATAACACATTATAATAACTTTGGGTGAATGACCGGTGCTACACCCCGATAGACAACGGAAGAACCTCATATAAATATATAACACATTAAATGTACCAGCTGTGGACACTAATCTGTATTTTGAATATTGATTTGTTGTTGTATACATAACCTCAGAGTAACCCTAACCTAGAGGTACGACCCAAACCCTTACCGTAAGACGTACGGAGTTTTTTGCGAAAAACTCGGTACGTCTTACGGTAAGGGGTACGTGTCCAAAGTTCTACGAAATGTACAGGCATATTATTCAGGGTTAAACATATGGTGGGTTGGCTCTGGTCAACGAAAAGTACACCTGATTGCTCAGTCGGTAGTGTGGCCGCCTTCGGGTAACACACTGACGGCTTGACGTCACTACCGTCAATGTGTACATGTGACGTCAAGATCCAATCACTCCCACTACACCTTCCACCATCTCCCACCACCATCTTCCACCACACCTCCCACCATATCCCACCACACCACCCACCATATCCCACCACACCTCCCACCATATCCCACTACACCTCCCATTATCACCCACCACACCCCACCACTCCAATCACACCTCCCACCACACCTCCTACTACACCTCCCAACATCCCTACCACACCTCCCACCATCCCCCACCACACCTCCTATTATCCCCACCACAGCTCCCATTGTACCTCACCACACCTCCTACCATCCCCACCACACCTCCCACCATCTCACCCACACACCCCCAATATCCCTAACCACACCCCCACTATCCCCCATTACAATCTTGTCCTAAAGTATCGGGAACTCTACTAGTAGTAAAAGGTTAACTTTGATAAAGGAGGTTTCCTTAGTGATAGTATATCATCTAAATAAATTTATTTGTTGTGTAGACATTTTGTATACTTAATCATACTGTCAAGGAACAAGGCTCTGGAAGACAAAAATGAAAATGTTTTAAACTGTCATGAAATATACCATTTTGTCATTTTTGAATTTTTTATTTTCTATTTGGATATTTATAACATCAAGTTAAACGTCAGATACTCTAAAAACTTCTAAAATAATACTCTATCAGCTGCTAATTAAATATAAAATTGATTATTAAAAAATATACTCATTTTGAATTGGGTTATTTTAATTTTTTTAATTTTTACCTTATTTTCTTAGTCAGTGACAAAAAATACCCCCTTGGTATCATTTTTACAGTGATCAGGCATTTTTTCTGTAGTTATTCAGCTTCTTATAAAGTTGTTAATTTGTTGTTTATTAACAATTAAGGGGTAATTGCATAAACCAGACCATTTGGATTTTGTTATTTAGACAAACAAAAGTAATGAAAAAATATTTCTTTTTCTTATCTCTTGGATTTTCATAGATGACCCATTTTTAATAATTTACAGACTGGATTAATTATACAGTAATAAGAATTTAATGAATAATTAAAAAGTCAATTTCTAGTGAACTTTAAGTATTAAAGATGAATTTCAGATATTTAATTGTTTACATGTAATAATAACTAGTAATTTACCTGTGTAATATTTTGATAAGTTCTTTTCATACTAGCTCGTATTCCTTGTGGAGGTTCATTGGTAAATTTGATAGCCATCTGTAAAAAGCAAATTATTTCTATAACTTTAAAAAGTTTATCCTTTTTATTCTATAGGAACATGATAATTTGTATTTCAAATTAATACAATAATTTGTATATGTGATGTTAAAATAATGATGGTAAGACTTCATGTTGGGGGCCAAAGATGGTGAACCCAATTAACTAGTTCTACCCATTTTCAGACAATCATTTATTGTTTCAAATACAAATAAAGTCTATGGTAAATCTCACTTCGTTGAATAAGATATGGGTGTGATGCTATTAGATTTTATCTATATGCTGAGAGTGAACATGAATATTGAAGTAATGAGGTGACACATCCAACTGTGTGTGGTGCATCAGATAATCATTGTAGAGCCTTGAATAATTTAAATTAGATGTGCCCTCGTGCGATTCCGGTATTTGAATTATGTTAAGAGTTAATTAATTGAGCTAATTGTAAATGCTTGGGGATGAAGTCCTAAAAGGTGTAGTGATATGTCAGATACTTAATATGAAAAAAGTGATTGTAGTTCACACATCCTAGCCTGATTTTGAATGCAAAATTGTAACTACTTGTTAAAACTGGTTATGTAATTAATTTAGTAAATATCAAAACTAGTTGAGTCGTTTGATTATGTGTAATGATTGTGATCTGGTTTTATTTAAATTAAATAGTATTTGTTGAAGCTATTACATGTACTAAGTTTTAAATTGTTTTCCTTTTCCAATTAATAACTAACAGGTCAACTCCTCTCTGTATTAGAAGTTTGAAGATTTTAATTGTCTTTTTAAGTAATAAGAAATAATATGACCTTTTACAAGTTAAAACTAGAAGGGGGGAACATAACCAATGTGCTGTAATAATAAATACATTATTAGTATTGGAATTCTCTTTATATAAACAAAGCCAAATTACAAGAAACACTCTATCAATAAGGTGACATTTCACTAAGTTAGTGATTACTGATAGCAAGTTTTTAAACAACTTACAATGATGATATATGTTGACAACGTTGACAATGATATATATATATATATATATATATATATATATATATATATATATAAATATATATAATGATGATGATGATAATGTTGTTCATAAAATGTAAAGTTTTGTAAGATATAAAGTAATTGGAAGTTTGTATTTAGGTTTATTTATTAACACGATATGGTGAGTTATTACTAAAGCTTGTCAATACAGTATTAGGTTAGAACAGAGAATGATCTTGAACTGAGATTAGTCAGATTTATTGTCATTTTGTAACAGAAAGCGTTAAAAACAAAAATTATTTTTCGTAACCATGTTGGGTGTCATTTTGTAGGTGAACGGACTGTATTAACTTTTAGGTTATAACACTTACTTATTTCAGAATTTCTCAATTTAAAGCTATTATGACCTAAAGTTTGGTTTTGAATTCTCACCTTCATTATTGTACTTTGTACACCAAATCCTGTAATGAAATTTGAAAACAGGTACTGCAAATTAATCTTTAGACAACCATGTTAATAGTTTTTTATTAAGCAGAAATGAAACTTGAGTTATTATCAAACACTTAATATCTAATTACAACATATATTAATTTTAATAATTGTCTATTTAAATATTTTTATGAAAGAATCTGTTAATATGTTCATTGTCCTTCTAGAAATTTTTATTACAATAATTAATTATATTGCGTTGTACTTACGATTCATCTTTTTTGTTTTCATATTTCAATTTTTATAAATTGAAACTTGTTACTTTTTATAAATTCAAAATAGACTTTTCTTTTACTATTGTTTCACTTGATTTCAAACTTTATTAATATTTAAATTTAACTTTGCAATGAGTGCATCTGTTCATTCAAGTCTGGTGAGACTTATACATCTATGTTTGTTGAAAGCTTAGAGAAGACTGACTTGAATGAAGCAAGTGCACTAACTCCCTTCCTAGGCATAATTCCTGGAAAAATAATGTCTTTTCCAGAATGTTCTATATTATTCTACCCAATCAGAATAGTTATTTGTATTTCATCTTCTTATATGGAAAATCACACCACTTGTATAACATGCCTTTGTTCCAGAATGATCTATTGCCAAAATTATGATACCATAGCTTGTTTCTAATGTCTGTTTGTTTTATTAAAACACTCTATGCAAAATTATTGTTATTTTCTTTTAAAAGCATTTGATTATTTATTCACAAAAATTGTCACTTATTGATTTCCTAATACAATATATTCACAAATTATAATTGATTTATACACACATTTATTTATTGTTTATTTATTATTTATTGGTTGGAGATGTCACATGCTTATAATTTACTTTTATAATTCAATTACCACTATTAATGATAATTTTGTTTTATTGGTACAAAACAAGGCTGTCAAGAATTAAGATAAAATGGTTTATCCATACCTGTAAAAGGCCAATTGGGAATTGTGGATGCACTTCTGTCGTCATCCATAATCGGAATGTTTCATGTATGGTTTCTGTATCTACTAATGCATCCATTGCTTCACTACAGAATGGTAGAGACAGGTGGATATTCTGAAGTAGAACCCAGCCCCCTGTGGCCATGGCATCTGAGATCATGCGTCGTGCATGCAACTCTTGGCCTTGTCCCATTGAGACCGAACGAAGTGCTTCATATTACATAGAACATATAATATAAGTAGAATAAATTTAACATAAAAATAAAGAATGTAACCAAATTTGGAATATGTCATGAATGTTGAAACTAAATTAAACTTCTGTAACAAAACATTTTAGATAATTAATAGAGAAATAAAGTTGTTTTGTTCAGCATGTAAATGGTCCATCAGAAAAAGATTATTATTTTAAATAATAGATCTAGGTTTTTTTTTATAAATTAAAAATTATATAACAAACTTAAGCTATATAATATATTGAAATTACAACCTGGTATTTTACTTACTAATTTCTTTTAACTTAGCTAGAGCTGTGACTTGAGGCGATGGGTCAGAACCAATGCTTAAAATACAGATAAGAGGTGTTCGAGGTTCGGACTCCTGCCATGTCAATTCCAAGTCTAAAATACAAGCTTCTCCATATTCAGGTCCAAGAGATTCTAGGTTTAAAAAAATGTAATTTATAATATGGTATATAAATTTTCATTTGGATTGTACATAACTAAGTGGGTTTACCAATAACAAAACTCATGATGACACCATTTCTTTCTCACGACATTTAGGGTGTATTGAACAATTTACCATAAACATTTATTGGATTGAAAACAAGGCTAGTCCTACCAAAAAAGGAATTTTATTTTGTTTTAATACTTTTTAAAGCACTGTTAAAAACCTGTTTCATCCAAAATCAATAGCTTACCACCTTTTTCCAAGATATACAAAAGTTTTGTGTAATATTTGTGAATATATTTAGAAGAAAAAAAAATTGTTACATTTTCAAAAAAAAAATTATGCAAAAAGGGGTTTTCTTAGGCTTATATTCAAAAATTCACCAAAAATAGTTACATTTATGGAAAACACAACTTATATATATCATTATATTCAGAAAGGTGCAAATAAATTAGCTGTGTAATGAAAAAAAAGTTATATGTAAAAAATGTAGAGGTATAATGTCAAATAGCCAAAAATCGGAAAGTAACGCAGGCAAGAATATCACAAAAATGGTAATGTACACCATACAAATATATTTTTTTGAATTTTTTCAAGTATTACTAGAGATTTGTAATATATTTGTAAATATATTTAGAAAAATAAATAAATAAATTTGTTACATTTTCAAAAAATATATATATTTTTCGGAAAAAGGTAAAATTATACTTTTTTTCAAAAATTTACCAAAAATAGTAATATATATATATACATATATTTTATACACAACTTTATATATCATTATATTCAGAAAGGTGCATAGAATTTAGCTATGTAGTGAAAAAAAATGTTAGATGTAAAAACTTTAGAGTTACTATGTAAAAAGCCAAAAATCGGAAAGTAACATAGGAAAGAATTTCACAGAAATGGTAATGTACACCATACTAAATTTTTTTTTTTAATTTTTCAACTATTACTACAGATTTGTAATATATTTGTGGATAAAAGTTGCTAGAAAGAAAAATCAATTTATTAAATTTTCATTAGACATGGTTCATGTTTACGTAAAAAGTGAATATAACATCACAATACACTGGAGGTTAGGTTAGCCTAGGCCTTGAAAAAAAACCAATAATATGAAATATCACTGTAATAAATACACTCTACAAACATTGACACATTTATTATAAGTTGTATATACATTTATATATTATGTATATACATATAATAAAGAAATGGCTTCTTGAAACTAAAAATTCCCAAAGCACATGTAGGCTAGACTAGGCCTGCAAAATTCGTGTATAATATGAATTATCACTCAAATAACTACACTCTACAAACATTTACACATTTATTTTAAGTTGTATAAACAAATTATAATAAAAAAATCACTTCATGAAACTTATATTCACTATAAAAACACAAAGCTATTACACTTTCAAATTTCCACATCGGCAAAAACCTTGCGAACGAAAAACAACATGACGATCTCTCAACGTTTTCTAAAGTCCAACAGCCTTTGTACTTTTTCTTCTACAGGTGTGTTTCATAATATACCATGTTAAACATTGAAACCTCCTCTTTACAGTTATACCAAAAACGACAAGATTGTATAAAAATAAAGATCGGATTCTTCAAGACTGTCTAGACACTAAATACCGCAAACCGGTCAGAAAATTCAGAGGATCATTACGTAGAATGGATATAACTCATAACCTATATAACTTAGGATAATTTCGACTTCATAGATCGAAAGAGAAAAAAAATACTATATAATATTATCAACTTGTAACATTTGGACAAGTTTTACCATTTCGATAAATTATATGAACATATAGTTCAATTTTTTCTAAATAAACCTCGCCGCGGAAAAGGGTCACAACCTAGCGCTATGAACATTTACTTGAGTCAAGTAGTGTTTTTCAACTGTTGGTGTCAAAAAAATTTCTAAACTTGGTTATAAAACATTGAAACATTACCTTTACAATGGTATATTATACATATTGATAAAATAATATCTACTAGGATAAAAGTTGAAATAATTGCAAAAAACGTGTAAAACAGCGTTAAAATTCTTAATTTTGTTTAATTTTTATATAATAAAAACTATAACACGTAGAAGCATTTAAAAACCACAGATTGGAAGATAAAGATGCGATCTATCGAACAGTGTTATGTTCGATCTGTTTAACAGATATGTGGAATTGGGAATATTAGACAAACATGACGTTATTTTGTCTACAACTTGTCAGCGCAAATCTTTTGACGTTAAGTATCAAATATAATATGCAAACTTTAGCAATTATTTATAAGGTTTTGTGGAATTTTTTTGCATGATTATGCATCCACGGAACATTAGATTTTCAACGGTATTTTATTTATTGCGATAGGACGATTCTTAATGGGCGAAATGTTGAATCTCCAAATACGTGCAAAATATGTTGAATTGCAATGACGGATAGGTCGTATCGGGTCGGTTGATGTGTGGAGCACTGTTGATAAAAATTAATTCATACAGCAATACTAGTTGATTAGAGTTATTCCTTACCAATGTAGTTAATTATAAGGCTTTTTTATAAAAGTATCTGACTTGAATTTTCCTGCGAGAACAAATGAAGAATAGGAGATGACCTTCATACATTAATTATTCCTGTTCGTAAAGAGCAGCTGGCAGTCAGGATATGAGTAAAGGACTGAACTCATCATCTGTCAGATTTTCATTGGAACACAGCCTAAGTTCACAAGAAGCCATAACGTATGGTGTTAGTAAGGAGCTGTCAGAAGTGCTGTTTAGTTAAGAAACTCTCCATCGTATAAGAGGTTGTTGATTATCATAATGCAGTTGCCAAGTTACTGTTGTCTACAGATCAAGTTTATAGACACATGGCATCATAGGGCCTCCAGGTTTTTGGTAATGTTTCGACTTTGTAGTATATATTTGACAACCCCAAGAATTGTAAGTAAATGGTCAATATAACTTTTATGTTTATACTCCCTTATTCATAGACTTACTATAGCAACTACTGTTCTCCGAGTGGACAAAAAATCCATGCACATACATGAAGGTACACTAAATCTCTATGCTTCATTTATTACAATGAGAAAAATTCAGCTCTAATACTTTTTGAACAAACTTCGTATAGATAAAACTTACCATTATTTGGTAACACTTCTTTTAACAAGACAAGAGTATAAATCTAGAATTACTGGTGCAACTATTTTATTATTTTAATGCTGTCTTAACCTGTTGAAGAGTACAGCATTGGTAAGCACAAGTCCTAAAGTAGTACGGACATCATGTGACGTCTGTTCCCAAATGAGTACAGTCGTCATGTGATGTCTTTTGACATTAATGTAAACAAAGTGAATTATCTGATAAGTGGTGATATCTTACAGTCATAATCTAAACTACAACATATTTTCTGCTTGTTTACAAGTCAGATCTACCACCTAATGGCAATAATGCTTACTGCAAAACGTTCTATTTGGTGACGAAATGATAGTTATAATATGGTGTGACAGGCATCCAGTTACAATGCTTTCCACAGTAGATAAGCATGAAATGGTTACTACTGAAACAAGAACAGTGGAAAATAAAGTAAAACCGAAATCTGTGACAAACTATAATGCAAATATGAGGACAGTAGGAAAATCGGATATGGTGATATCCTACAATAACTCAACTAGAAAAACGGCCAAATGGAATATCAAATTAGTTTTTTAATTTATTGGAGGTTAGTGTTCTGAATTCATATTACATATACAGACTAAAAACGAAACAAAGATATCCAAATGCAAAAGTGCATTTAATGGATTTTAGAATAAACTTAATCCGAAAACTATTAGAGGCGCACTATACTCTAAGAAATGTCTTGCTACGCACTGTAGGCGGAGACCTAAATCCACTGCGACTTTCGGGATGCCGTTTTATAAAGCCCGAAGAGGGAAAAAGAAGCTGCAAAGAGAGTGTTATATGTGCATGCATACAACTTTAGCTGAGGTTAAAAGAAAAGACATATCTTATGAGTGTTCTACATGTCAGATTGCTTTATGTTTATACCTTTGTTTTGAAAATTACCACACTTTAAAAATTAAAATTTTTTTTATAAAAACCTCTTGTATGATTTGAAATATTATTTTATGACATAATAAAAAAAAATAACTTTTCTGTAATTTTGTTTTCTCACTCCCCAGGGTTATGGCTAAAGCCTTACTCTAATGGGCACTACAATGCAGGACGTCATAAGACGTCCATATTCGTCAACAGGTTAACAAAATAAAAGCTACTCATTATTTCATGTTCATCATTCCAAAAAAAACATGAAATAATTCATTTGCTTTGAAATTGGTTCAAAATATAAATTTAAAGGGGTTGTTATTCTGAAAATTTAATTTTGTTTTACTTTAAACTAAAAAAAGTAAAAACAAAAGTGTTTATTGCCAAAAAAAAACATGGCCAAACTAAGTTTTATCAAAATCTGTATATAATAAAAACAAAACTTACAGCTACCATTTTGAATTATTAGTGACTACAATTTAAAATTGTAAAATGCTGGAGTATTTTTATTTTTATTATCATTACTAAAATAGAATTTTGTTACTTTTGGCGTATTTCAACTATGTCAAAAGATGAAAAGTATATAACTTTCATTAAAATAAATATAATTTATGCAAAAATTGCATATTCAAAATGTTAATCTTTTAATCAAAAAATTAAAATATCTGTCTTCTAGTGCACAGCTTGGTTACTAAGGTGTAGCGTACATAGGTTGCCTGAGATCTTTACCTACTACTCAACTTAAAGGTCACAGCACCGACCGCTAGGTTGCAGCAGCGAAGGGATAGACTAAATGCTTCTATATGCCTTATCTTGTAAATCTACTTCCTGATATGCAAAAAAACAACCTTAACCTTTTCAGATAAAGTAAGTAGAAAAAGAAAGGAAGTAGATAATTGTGCCTCGTGGCAAGATTCATTTTTACCTCGACTGACATGGAGGGATCAAGCCGTCTGGCTGCATCATGCCAAGCCATTTCTCTGATTGAAATGGTTAGTTAAACTTGAAAATCTTTTAAAACTTTTAAATTAATTTTTAGCCTAAAAAAATAAAAATAACAACTTGTGCAAGTATATTAAATGCAGTTCCATTAATACCCCTTGTTTGTTTTTCTTTTCTGAAACAGCCACGCTGGTTCAAGTGTGAGAGACAAAGAAAAATAAAACAAAAACAAATTTGAAGATATAGGTGTTGGATCACCAAAACGTTAATGAAGGCTTTTGAAAACAAACGAAGTTTATCCTTCAGTTGTTAAGTCAAAAAAAGGAAAGAAAAAATAAATAAATAAAAATAATAATTAATAAATTTTTAATATATTTGTTAAATATTGATGTTATGTTTAAACTTTGGAGTTTTGATTGTAGTGCAATTTACAATATTTATGCAATAATCAGACATTAGAGTAACATAACACACAGTGTTTACTTCGTACAAAATTCAACTTTACTTTGAGTTTAATTTCATAAGTTTTTATTAATTGATAAATGTTTTACAATAAAATAATCACTTACCTTATTTATGTAATTATGCACACTATTTTTAAGTATAAAGTTGTTTGAGAATGTTTATCAGTTTGTATAGTTAGTTTTTAGATATATGTATATCTATGTAATATGTTATATTATACATACATATATATACATATATATATATATATATATATATATATATATATATATATATATATATATATATATGTATAATGAAATTGGAAGGGACAGCATGCAAAAAATTTCGGCCCAAAAATTAGAAATAATTTATTTTTTTTTAAACGATAAGGTGTAATGTTTTTGTTTGCCAATGCAATTTCTTTACTAAATTAAATCATATGTCTTTTCATAATATAACAAGCAAAGCAAAACAAATTGTAGATATTTAATTGTTCATTGTAATTGTTAATTTGTTAATTGTTAATAATTTTCTAATGTATGTATAATCTTTGTTACTGGAGTAAAATACTTTGCTTGCATTTTCTACTAGTATTGGTGTATTTGGTAGGTGTGTTTTTCTTTTTTTTCCCTTTTTTTTTGACTGAAATACACTAACTGTCAATTGATTGTTTAGTGGCAATCTCGCGTGGTTGCTCCACGTCCTCCGTTTTCATCGATCACGAA
Organism: Aphrophora alni; assembly: GCA_963513935.1. NCBI lineage: Eukaryota > Metazoa > Arthropoda > Insecta > Hemiptera > Aphrophoridae > Aphrophora > Aphrophora alni. Next base: position 74,382,248 of record OY740766.1, read on the forward strand.
GATCTTACGCTTCCTACCATGCCACTGGAGGAATGTGGGGGTAACAAAGGAAGCAAATATTCTAAATTCTATAAAAATCCCTTTCACCAGCTATGATGTGGAAATGACCACAGGTTTTAAACACAATCTCTTTTTAATTAAAATCTAAAAATCAAGTTTAATAGTCAGATTAGACTTTTAAAAAGATAGAGATTACTGAAAATGGAATGAAAATCAGTTCATCCGTTTGAGTTGTAAAGACGACTACATATTGCTAGCATTGTGAAATGGCTAACTGTGTAAGATATAAACTCTATTACATGAAATACTACAAAATAAAATTTTTAAAAGTTATTATTATTATAGTAGGCCTAATGTATTATTTTAGCACTCTATGTCAGAAAATGGCATACCAATTATATATCTCCTGGCTTGGGAAAGAGTTCTATCTGGACTCCAAGACCTAATGAGCAACAGCTTCCTGAATACATCCAAAGACTTTTGATAGCCACAAGGAATTTCTTCTTCTTCAGGTTTTTCTTTCTCATACCATACCCTCCAATCTCGTTCATTTTGTTTTATCTAATAAGATAATAAAGAAGTTCAAATTAGTTCATAATTCCCAAATCCCTATATTCAATTAAAATCATTACTATACTAAACTGAGTCAATTCAAGAGCAAGACAAAGATGTAATATTCTTTAATACAAATACCACTTTTCTGTAGATGGAACACTAGTATTTATAAACTCTATATATGGTATAATGTACAATAGGTCAAACTGAGGCAATTGTTAAGTCGGCTACAGATGCTCATGCGAGCTTCATTAGCATGTGTACAAGTTGCTTGAGGATTGATGGAAATTTATTATGCATGCTTGCGCATGTTCGGCTTCCACAAGCAAGATTGAATTAACGTAGTAGATGCTAGGCCACCTGAGCCCAGCCATTTCTGGGCCACCTGAGCCCAGATTGACGTCAATTCCGGCGACGTCACAATGACGTCAGCTGGTACCCTTATGACCTAGGAGACAGAGCGACCCAGAAGTTAACTAGAGCCCAGATAGCCTATACGTCACACAATAAAAATATATGTTACCCAGATCCGTCCTCATCGCCAGCTCGATGAAGACTGACTAAACTTAACAGTTAACCTAACTTATAAAGCACAGTAATACGTCAAACAATGCTACCTCATTTAGGCCACTTGAACCCCGTGCCACTTAAAGCCCCGACTGACGTCACACAGTAATACGTCACACAATGCTATGTCGGTTGGGCCACTTAGCCCCGATTGACGTCACACAGTAATACGTCAAACAATGCTACGTCATCCAGGCCACTTGAGCCCCAGACCACTTGAGCCCCAACGTTACACAATACTACGTCACACAATAAATATATATTACTTACCCAGATCTGACCCCCTCTCCAGCTCGATCTAGACTGACTAAACATAACAGTTAACCTAACCTATAGAGCACTCACTACCCCATCTTTGCATATAATTTCTTCTGTGAAGGAGCTCACGTTCTTTCACAGAAGAAATTACTAGACAGTCATTTTGTAACTTACCCTAGCTGCGTCCTCTTCAACAGCTCGACGAAGACTAACTTAAAATTAGGTGACACAATGGTTATTTAATGATTACACAATACACTATAGAAACTCACACTGATAGAGGGTGAGAAAGAATGTACCACAACACATTCACTATAAAACAACCACTATATTAAATTCTATAAGCTACAATATGGGGAGGTTCCTCATCCCCTCCCCAATACCCCGAGTCCATCCTGCTCAATCATGAATAAAATACCGAATCTATAATGGCCTGCGACGATAGCTGAAAATACATCAGTAATAATAATAATAATAATAAATCACTTACATGAAACAAGTTGGGGAGCTCTGTACCATCGAAGTCGTCGATACAGTCAGCCATCCGAACAAAATATAACTAAATTAATGTTAGGGACTGGGAGCGTTACTCGCCAACGATTTCCGTCTGTGGTTTACATGACTTCCGATTGTGATTATACCGAAATAAACCGTTATAATTTCTAATTCGTAATATTTCTACATTTCCGAATACTGTTTAAACTGCAATCATGAGCGACGATTAAGGATTTAATACAGAAATTTTGTCAGAAGACGAAGAACAACAACAAATGGTTTTCCACGAGATGATCAGGGACGTATTGGAAAAATGCTGTAGAAAGGCAGAAAGGTGAGTTATTCATAAATAAGAATCATAAATCGTATAAATACAATATAAAAATAATAATAATATAAAACACTTTTCAGAACTGTGTTGAGAATGCAGAAAGGGTTGTTTGCGCGAGGCTGTGATAGCGTTAGCTGGGGCTTTAACTGTGAGGTGTATTACAACGCCTTTCAGAGATGTAGATGCCCAGGGGAAAAACAGCCAATGATACCTTTAGAGCCTGTGGACCCACCCCTGGTGGAACCATTGAACCCACAACCTCAACCTGAGCCGTACCCCGATCCTGAGCCCAAACCTCAGGCACAGTGCAGCTCATCGGCATCTCCAGTTCCTTCTAACTTTGACCCTTATGCCCCTTCGACACCAGGGAGAGCACAATTCATTTTCGCTGACTCCCCATCAAAGACCGACAAAGACGATGATGATTCGTAAGTTAAAATAATAATTTATATATCATATTGTTTAATTTCACTTAGTTTTGAATCACCCTGTATAATACCAAGTACCAGATTTATTTAGGTTACATTGTTTTTGAAACACCCTATACTCATTTAGTTGAAAATGACAGTATGTGCGTGCTTGCGAATTTGTATGAATTTCACGGTCCTATAACTTTTTAGTTTAACAAAGAGCAGGATATGCATGTTTGCGAATGTGTATAAATTTCATGGTCCTATAAATTTCAGTTGAACAATTATGAACAATTACAGGATGTGCATGACCGAGATTGTATGTACTGTTCAAGGTCTGTGAAAACAGAAGCCGTGTCGTTTTCATGATATGTATCGTGAACGTTACACCACATATCCGTTCACACTAGTATAAATACGTCCATGATTGTTTTCCAAAGTCAGTTCAGTTTCAACTTTGATCTGAGTCTTTATGTAAGTATAGCAATCGACTTTACTATTTATTTATTATATTTGACTTTGAATAGAACAATCATTCATATTTGCACTTATAAACTCTCATTATATTAGATATAAAGTTTGCAATTATTTTTTATGTTATGTTATTGGGGAATTGATATATTTCTATTTATTTGCATTTACATATTTATTTTATCTTACCGGTACCAAAACTCTTTTCAGATTTAATACCCCTCCTGAACATGTTAACACCGTAGATTGGCTAAAATTGGGTTTACAAAACTAATTAACGAAATGAAGGAAGGGGCTACAGAAAATGATAGGCTTGGATTATCAGGTTATATTGCATTTAGACCTATATCTGAGATTTCGGTAGATGCGCTTTGGGGGGGGGGTTATTGGGAGTATAATACCGAGTGGCTCACAATCTGGGTCATGGACCAACACATTCCAATTAACATGTACAAACGTTAGTCTGCCTGAGGGCCTTGGTCGTAGGTGGGGTCTTTTATAATGATTTTACTGAAGAGTGTAGTGCTAGGAATTGGATAGTAGTTATAAACAATACAGAAAATTTATGTTTACCTAGAGCTTTAGTTGTAGCTATACTCATTATACAAAGGATCCTCAGTACAAAGCGATTAGACAAGACAGGGGGAAAAGACAGACTACTGAGACTCAAAAACTATTAAACAACGCTAATGTCACCATTCCCAAAAGTGGTGGGGGTTTTCCTGAATTGGAAAAAATTCAGGAACATTTACAAAACTACAAAATTACTGTAGACCAATACGGAGCGAAAGGGCGAGATATACTATTTGATCACCCTATACCTAATGCTGAATATAAAATTAATCTATTGTACCATAGAAACCAAGATAATGTAATTACTAGTTTAACATCAGCATTTGTGTGTAATTACTTTTGTGAAAACTGTCACATACCATACAATACCATATGTGACCATGTTTGTTCTACCATTTGTAAGTCATGTAAATGTTCGCCACCATGCGAAAATGACGCTAACAGTATAATTTGTTACCAATGTAACAGACATTTCCTTAACCAACACAAGGTGACACTGTGTAACATACTCAAATATTGTTTGAAATGTGATCGCACTTTTAAAAAAACAAAACAACACCCAAAGCATGTATGCTACGAGGAGTACAAAAAATAGGCCTCCCGGACACCACTGTTATATGAGGATTGACACTAGGGAATCCAAAACAGGTGGTTATTTATAAATTTTTTTCAATGTAGAAAGGACGCTGGATACACCATTACCCTCAAATCCACAAGCTAGAGTTCATAAAGTCAATCTTTGTGTTTCGCAGCAATTTTGTAATTTGTGTCCGCATAATTTCCCCACAGAGCATGATAAAATACATATTTTCAAAAAAATCCTGTTATTTGGTTTATGGAGTATATCATGAATGTTCGGAAAAGTTTTGCAAAGGTATCTATTTTATCACATTACGGCTCGGGGTTTGATATACAATTTATCCTCAAATATATTCTAGAGGAGACACAATTTACACGAGCTTTGGCATTACGAGATGGCTACTTTTGACAAAGGAGGATTGTTTACAGATTTTATAAATACTTTTTTTAAATAAAACAGTAGGCTTCAGGGTACCCTTCATGGTGTCTTACCGAGCAAGATATATGTAAATATGTCGAAGACTATTTCACAAATGAAGGTATCAGACTTGACCCTACCAAAATTGAAAAAAAACAGTGGTCTGAGATCACCAGCAAAATTAATGTTAAACTCATTTTGGGGAAAATTTGGGCAGAGGGAGAATCAAATTAAAGTTAAAATCATGAGAAGGTCCAATGATCTTATTCAATTGTTATGTAGTCCGTCCGTTGTAGTAACAAATGTTCAAGAAATTAATGACGAGGTGGTAGTTGAAACTTTGGAGTATACAGAGGAGGCTGCTGATATAATACACAACTAGTGAGGTGCGTCCTAAACTCTTTGAATATCTCGACGCTTTAGGAGAGCAAGTATTATATTTTGACACGGATAGTGTTATTTATTTATACAAGGAGGGTAAACATAAAGTAGCTACCGGCGATTACCTAGGGGAAATGACTGATGAACTGTCAGAGTACGGACCAGGGTCATATATCAGTGAGTTTGTCTCGGGAGGGCCAAAAACATATGGTTACAAAGTATCCACTAATACAGGCAAAACGAGCACAGTATGTAAAGTGAAAGGTTTTACACTAAATTTTAAAAATTCCCAGATAGTAAACTTTGATAGTTTGAAAAGAATGGTTGACAGTGATGATAACGAACCAATCTATGTAAGCGGTAATCAAATATCTATCACTTGTATAATGAATGTGAGACGAACTATTGCTACAGAGCTCCATAAACCGGCTCATAGATGATAACCAACCAGAAATGTGACATTAAAGTAAATGACCTCTATTAGGCTGATTTGGTCGAAATGATCCCTTACGTGAGAGAAAATAAAGGGTTCAAATATGTATTGACTATAATAAACTGTTTAACAAAATTTGCTTTTGCTGTACAATTAAAAACAAAATCAGGCGCAAAAGTAGCTAAAAGTTTAGATCCCATACTGAAAAAACACCGTATTAAACATTTCCAAACCGATCAAGGGAAAGAGTTTTTCAACACACACGTGAAACAGTTATTGAAACAATATAACATTAATCATTACCATACACACTCTGCCAAAAATCTTCCATAATCGGCTACCCCTACAGCCAATTTTATCGATACCGATGTAGTTGCAGAAACTTCAGACCTTCCTCCTAATGTAAAGGATGTATTATCTACACGACAGAGTCGCCATGAAAATGTACAGTGGATAGGGCGTGCATTCAAACACCCTCTCACTCAACGTTACTTACTCAAAATGTTTAAAGACAACAAATGTAGCATAGATAACACTTTTGGACCTAGAATTATAAATGACAGATTAATGGTAGGGGACAGTCCAGTTCAGTTTTCTGACATCGAGCACCGAAAGACGGAATCTATAACAAAGCAGATTTAGATGCTTACAAAGACATTTGTGTAAAAACTAATGCCTACAAACGGCAGTATATTCCTTAAGGGCAAATTAATCGTATCCCAAACTCTATTAAATACAATCGTGTTATAAAGTTTTTGTTCCCTCCTAAAACAATCACAGGGAAAGAATATTCATATTGGGACAACCCCAATGAACTTTGCGACCAACTGAGACTCTTATTGGCCTCTCAAGATGCTGGCCATACAGGGCATGCTAACGAAATAGCCTCAATTATTGAAGAACTATGGGAAGCTGGTATTATAAAAGGTTCTGGAAATAGAAAAATTAGATCATTAATAAAACGAGCGTCGACAAGTTTGGACGTTACTCGGAGCTTAGTAAGACTTGCCCAGTGACGGGTCCTAGAGTTACAGGATACAACTTTACACCAGAGGGAAAGTATGATATAAGGGATAATATCTTAAGTAATGTAGCCAACCCTAAAACTAAAAAAGATGCCGTTAACCTTGAAATTCTATAGGAAAATTGTCTAACTTTTGTCAAAACCATAAAAAAGTACCATACAAAGGGCGTACCCTTGGGGGGTCTGTGTGTAACAAAAGACGTTGATTATGTCGTAACAAAAGGAAATCTCGAGTCCCTAATTCCAATCATTCTTATGACTGACTATTCTGTTAATCATAGTATGATACAGGATGTAGGCAATCCTATAACGCTGTCAATGTTATATACGCGAAAGAAAACTTTATCGTAAAGAACGGAGAGGTGTCCTTTGATGCCTGCAACACTACAATCACTAATGTAAAAGCACCTAGTGGTAAAGAGGATGCTGTCAACAAACTGTACGTTGACAATAGACTCCCCCTAATTGACGGTAAAGCGTGTAACTTTGAACACCAACGATTAGCAAAAATCGGCTCCCCATTGTACATGGATGATGCTGTCAGTTTAGCTTTTCTCTTAAATAATACTGTGCATATACTTCTGTTACCAGCTGGAGAGATATTCAGTGCTGACGGTAAGAAAATAAGTAATTTACCTTACGATACATCTGATATAGATGCGGTCAATTTGCGACAGTTAAAAAAATATAAGCACGACATGCAAGAATGGGTAAAGACAAATATATTACTCAAAAATCAAAGAAACAACTGTTTTAATGCCGAGGCAAAACGTATTTGTAATGTCGCCCGTGGTGCTGCCAATACGGATGCGATTAGACTCTATCAATTAGTTGACGCTATTAAGGTTTTGAAATTTGATTTTCTTCATGGTATTGAACTTACGGAAGCTAACTTAAAAAGATTCATTAAATTAGAATTGACTGATCGTGCACGAACCATTAAAAAAGAATACAGTAAAGGTATTCTAAAGAAGGGGTAAAGAACTGGAGATCACTATGGGATTTAGAGAATAAGGATGTAGAATAAAATATAAACATTTAGTTGATTTAACTCATTCGTAAATATGACTTTGACCGGAGCATTTGTCTTCTTTGTGCTCTGCTGCTGTGCAAGTCTCGCTGAAGAATTCAGCAGCTACAGCTACAGTACAACACCTGAAACACTAGACGTAACACAATATGGTTACTGTAGTTATAATGATAGTGTTAACTCGCTTGATGCCTCAGGGCAGTTTAAATGGAGTAATACTACGCTTTCGTGGTACCTGTACAGTGGCGGTAGCCGTGAACAAATGAAAACTGTTCAGTTCGCTTTCAATTTTTGGAGTCGGCATTCCAATTTAAAATTTTATTGGTGCAGCTCTACACCCAATATAGTCATTTCTTTTGCCAAAAGGGATCATTTGAATTTGGTTACGGGTGCTAAAAAGTGTTTTAGTGATTTTGACGGTACAGGATTGATTCTTGCACACATAACTCTACCCACACTGTCCACAATGCAAACAGAAAATTCATTTCGATACGGATAAGAATTGGGACTTTAGCATGAATCGACTTTTGGATAGTCATCAATCTTTCTATACGGTCCTTTTACACGAAATCGGACGCGCCCTAGGCCTACGCCATTCCCCTACTACCAACTCCACAATGTTTCGATATTCTATTATACCGAGAAACATTTCAGACATGTATCAATTACATTTCTCCCCAGATAGAATTAACAGTATACAACAGCTATACGGACCTAGGAAAGCCACTACCATTACAACAACAACAGTAGACACTACTACTACCACAACAACATCGCCAAAAACAACAAAGCGGTCAAAAAATACCATTACTATTGAGTCGGCTTGTCCTGATCTATGTAGTATAAGACGTAAAGTAAATACAGTTTTAATAGCCAATAATCACATATATCTGTTTTATGAGACATATGTATGGATAATACATTTGGAAAAAGCTAAAAGAGAACAAAACGTAGCACCCGAATTGATAACTGACTGGTTGGATTATTTACCAATACATTTGCAGGTGTAACCTCAGTTTATCAGGCGCCTAGTAACGATATAATTTTAGTATCAAACGTAACCGTGTACATTATTGAATACCCGAGTTTACAGAGAAAATACGTGTATAAACTTGATGATTGGCTGAAGAGAAAGGTTAAGAAGGTAAACGCTATACTTAATGGTAATCAGGGAAAGACTTTGGTATTATCAGGGACACTCCAAATATCAAATTAACTTAAATTAACTTATAAAATCCATAAAATAAATAATACTCTGAAAATCAACAAAACAAAATATATTAATAAATTTCAGCTACGATTAACTTAGAAATCAGAGGCAGATAATATTTCAACAGGATGTTTGGAGCGGATGTAAAACTAAAAGCCCAGCGATATTGAGTTTCATCAAAGCATGATTTTGCACTGCCAGAATATTTCGCCGTGAGAATGAAAAATACGCATATTCATACAAAATTAATTATATTGTTAGAGGGTGAGTGACTGTTTTTATATATGTGTATCTCTAACATATTTTATAGAGCTTGAGATATGATTTAGAGTTTGTTTATAGTTAACGCCCGAGGTAACAGCAACCAGGTTACCACGGCCATTTCCGACTCTTTCCGGGGTGTCCCCTTTACGGAACACCAGTACTGTTGAGGGGGAGGAGGGGGAAGAAGAGGAGGAAAGGAACAAGCTGGGTCAGGCTCTAATTTCCTCCAAAGGTTCAAATACTGTCTCTGACCTGGAGGACGAGGATGAGTCTGGGTCGCATTACGTTCCTCGATCGCAGGTAAGTTCTTTTTCATTTACATATGGGACAACTACTACATTAACCAAAGGGTCATCGCCTCAACGGTTGATCCATTCTGCAGACGGACTGAGCAATGCATTCCCGGTCTGTCTGACAGAGAGGATTGCCTACACGTTGAGACCCTGTGGACACCTTTTGTGTGGAGACTGTGCGCACAGAGTCGATACCTGCCCTATGTGCAGGCGACAAATACGGGTATGTCTCCACATTTATTTGTAAATTGTTTGAGCAGAGCACAACTATTGGAATTATTTATTTTTTATTATATTTCAAAATTCCCCTCTTAGATGTCTATCGCCATGTCGTGGTGAGAGGGCTTTAAACAATTTTGATAGAGAGTGCTTTGAACTTTCTATTTATTATGATTGTCTAGTAATTTCTTTTGTGAAAGAACGTGGCCTCCTTCACAAAAGAAATTACATGCAGGGGCGGGGGTAGTGTGTGCTTTATAGGTTAGATTAACTATTAAGTTTAGTAAGTCTAGATCGAGCTGGCGAGGGGGCCGGATCTGGGTCAGTAATATATATTTATTGTGTAACGTTGGGGCTCAAGTGGCCTGGATGACGTAGCATTGTTTGACGTAATACTGTGTGACGTCAATCAGGGTTCAAGTGGCCCGGCTGACATAGCATTGTGTGACATATCACTGTATGACATCAATCGGGGCTCAAGTGGCCCAACCGACATAGCATTGTGTGACGTATTACTGTGTGACGTCATTTGGGGTTCAAGTGGCCTAAATGACATAGCATTGTTTGACGTATTACTGTGCTTTATAAGTTAGTTTAACTGTTAAGTTAAGTCAGTCTTAGTCGAGCTGGCGAGGAGGACATATCTAGGTAAGTACCATATATTTTTATTGTGTGACATATAGGCTATCTGGGCTCTAGTTACCTTCTAGGTCGCTCTGTGTCCTAGGTCTCAAGAGTATCAGCTGACGTCATTTCTGGTAATGTCATTGTGACGTCTTTTGTGACGTCACAATGACGTCGCCGGAATTGACGTCAATCTGGGCTCAAGTTGCCCTGGGCTCAGGTGGCCCAGAAGTGGCTGGGCTCAGGTGGCCTAGCATCTACTTAATGCACCTAGTTGATGCAAGCTTGTGCAAGCGAGTGCCAGTCGTGAGTGAGTTTTCGGTTCAACAAGTTCTGTACAGTGAGTTCTTGTGCAATATCAGACACACGGAGCTGTCCTGCTACTGTACTACTGTATTATTAATTTATTAATATTACTATTTATAACTTTATTATTAGTAGATTAGATTTACGGTGACTAGCGACTTGAAAACTTTGAATTCCGAAACACTTGAATATTTTATTTGTGCCTACGAAAGTCAGCCATGTCTCTGGTGCACGAAATCCAAAGAGTACCTCGTTAAAGGAATGAGAGATGCGACTTACAAATATTTATTAGAAAAATACAAAACAATTTATCCGAATGCCGATCGTGATGCAGTAATCAAAAAGATAAATGCCTTTCGGACATATTATAGAAGAGAGAATAAAAAGGTAGAAGAATCCAAGCAACTGGCTATGCCACTGAAGAAATTTATGAAAACACACTTTGGTACTACAATTTGTTTCACTTTTTGGAAGATTAAAACACCACTAGAACCTCGTATCTTGTTATTGTTTCACTTATGATGGAATCTTATTTTTTAATGACAGGTGTTACGAGTGACAACAGGCTCAAATAAGTTTATTCATTCTTAAGTAATTATGCCAATCAACAGGATATATTTCCATCTCATTCAGTAAATTATTGTTTCAATAACTTTTTCTTTTCATTAACCAGTTTTTAAACCACATGCCAAGTTTCTTTCTTTTTTTTCTTGCAAATGCAGCCAATGCGAGCACATCATCATCGTCAGAACTCAGAATTTTGCCTGCACAAACTACCACTTTTCAAGTGAACTTGTGTTGTGTGGTGGTGGCAGGTATTTGTCTCTGTTTGTGCAAGCATATTTATCATGCATACTCCACAAGCATGCATTTACGTATGTAGCCCGCTCTAGAGATAAGAGACATGGACATTTTATGCCAATACATTCTAAAAAAATTGCTTGTAACCCACTATAAGTTTAATTTAATAACTATTGATAAACTGGTGTACTAGATTAAATAGACACTCTCCAATATACCTTAGTTAGCACAGCTCCAAAAACTGCAAGTTTATTTATCTCCACAAGGTTCAGCCAAGTGATATCAAGAATCCAACGGAAAGGTTTTGGAGTTACAGCATTTAAATCCAAAGAAGCACCACCTACAGTAAAATTTTACAGAAAATTATATTAAAATGAATCCTTGATCATTTAAATTTTAAATTGCTCTAATTTAAAAAACACAAAAGAAATCTTATTTTTGTTATTATGAGTCAATATTTAATTTTTATTTATAATAATAATAAAATTGATAACTTTTATTAAATTTTGTATGTGTTACCTAACATCTATTTCAGAAAAGCTAGTGAGGATATAAGCAGAAACAAATATCTTAAATAACTAGGCTGCATCTCAAGGGCAGTTTAAAGACTATTTAAAAGGTGGCAGTTTTTTTTCTTTTTAATATTGTCAATAAAGGTATTCCAAATGGCTTGAAGAAAAACAAAGTGTCATTTTACATGTATAATAACAAAACCTTGCCATAATCAAGGTTAAAATCTGTAAGTAATCAAATTTAAAATTGAGCTTATAAAAGAGTAGGTAGCATGTGAGATAGTTATTAGATTAATGTTAATAGCACAACAAATTGGTATTCAGCATTTACAAAAATTTATTATTTGATGTGATATCTTTCAGATTAATGTAATAGTTGATTATACAGTTTAATAGTAATGGACAAGAAATATCCTAACAAGGGAGATAGTAATCAACTGTTGTGAGCTACCCTTGCGGAAACTTCAATTACCAAATTAATGAAAACACAATTTTCCACAACAACCACTTTATTTTTTCCAATATAAATACAAGACGGTGCTTCAATGATTAAGTCATAAACCTTAGTTGCTACATGTACACAAACCCTACTGACACTGGACTGTGACCGGTAAAGCCAAAGCCTGACACAGATAACAAAAGGAAGCAGTTTGACCACACACTCAAGCTCAATGCCATCACAATATATTCTATGATACAAAGCCTAAAGTTAATCTGGTATATCTGATTAAAGCCTTAAGTCTCATTTTAAAACTCAATATAATTTTTAATGTAAACATAATTTAACCTTTTATAAACGCCATGAATTCCTCATGAGTAATAGTTCCTTTATGACAGTCAATTTTCATAGCAAGCATTAATGTAAACAGAGGTTTATGTCGTTCATAGAGACTACGAAGTGTAAAAGCCCACACATCATGTGTCAAGTATCGCAAGATGTTGTCTATACGCTCTTCTGTAATTGAACTTTTCACTGACCTAAACACAAATACAAAATATGTTTCTGTATTATGAAATATTACTATGCCCACAACATTTTTGTATTGGGGAAGTTAATTTCCCATTACATAGCATAAATTTGGAATTTATCGAAAATCAGTTTTTATTTTTAAATTTTGTTAAATAGAAAATTGTATATATATTTAAAAAAAAATTATATGAAATTTTAATGTTCTTTTATTAAATGCTAAAACAATATTTATAACAAAAATTGTAAATTTGTAATTAAAACATACAATTTTTAAAATTAGAGTAATAATTACACACAATCTTATTTTCCAATTGTTTGCTTACAAATATATTTAAACCAATGTTTATATCAACAAAAACATGACATTTATTGTATAGTATAATAGACAAAAAATATCACATAGATCTAAAAGCTCTTGAAATGCATTATTTAAAAATATACACACAAAATAAGAATCAATTGTCACCAGATCTGTCAAAGTGGTCCCCTCCTGAGTTGATACACTTATCCCAGTGAGATTTCAACTTTGAAGCATCTCTGGAAGTCACTGTCTGTCAATGTGTTCAAGATGTTGGTTGTTACTTCCTGGATCTCCTCTACTGTGTCAAACCTTCATCCCTTGAGTCGCATCTTCAACTTAGAAAATAAATAAAATGTCTCACAGTGCTTAATCATGAGAGCACTGACGGTATGACAGTAAAGTTTGTAGAGGCCTAAATTTCATATACGATCAGAGATGTATAAGCTTGTAACGTTCATTTTAGAAAACCGAAGTAAGTAATATGGCACATGGTGATCATTGAACTCTGGAGGGTCCATAGTTCTACCGATAGGATACAGCACAAAGCAGGAACCTAGATCTCGGTGCAAAAACTCTTGAAAATCAATCAGTTGATCAACAGGCTCCTCTTATCTTTAACTAAAACTGAGATACAGTGAAGCTATCTGCTTTCTATTCATCACTAGACCAGAGCTACTTGGAGTGGGGTGTGAAGTATTTCTTTTAAAACCTTTGTTTAATTTAATGCAGCACTGTTGAAGTTTCTTTGTAAAGCATGGGCGCATGAGCTGCCATTTTAAATTTTTACGTAGTTAAAAACAAATTAAACTATAATACAACATGCTAATTCTGAAAATCTAAAGCAGTGACAAATTTCCAGGTAACATTTATACATTTTCTTTCTTAAATTGGTTTGCTCTGATTATAAACCCACCAAGAATTTTAAGTGTTCATAAAACTATTCACATATATTTTTTTAATCATAAAATTTAAATTGTTATATTTTTACATATATATTGTACAAAAAAATCTAAGCTCAAATTTCTGTAACATACATGTTGCATAAGCCTGACTTGTTTGTTGTTTGACATTTTTAAAGTCAGTCTGTAAAGACTTTGTAACAATAGTAAAAAAGAGGGGACTCTATTTTGTTAAAATGCTATGCTTTTATCTAGATGGGCGCCATTTGTAATTTAATAATTACAAAAATTAACAAAATAAAAAAATTAAAATTTAAAAAGTGAATACTAAAATCTCTAGGGTCATAAGTTATTTTGAAACAGTGTACGGAATGGAATATTGGATGGTAAGAATAGAAGTCCTTTTTATGCTGAAATGTACATGTTATTTATTTACACAAAACATAATAAGAGTACATGTAAAAAATTAGGTTTCTGTAAAATATCTTATGTTAATGCATCCTACACAATTATTCCATTATATTCAAGTCTCAACTTAAAGAATGAAAATTAAGTTTTATTGAACTTAAAATTCAGTTGCAACTTCTTAATAAAAATGTAATGAATTTAATTTTACTTCTCAAAAAATGAATTATTATGAAAGTATATTCTTTACAGCAAACAAATAAATCTCTAATAGTTGTTAGTCTTTTAAAGAAGACTTTTAAATATTAATTTTGTTTAAAAATATAAGACATTGCGTCTTATTAATCAAAAGACATTATGTAACAAATTCAAACACTGAAAAATTTATAAATTACTTCAAATACATGTTTTATTTTACATAATAAAAGTTTATACGTGCTATACCAAGACACGTTTTCTTTTTTTTAACAAAACTCTTCATCTGAAGTCACTAGTTCCATCCTATGCATCTGCATTATGATTCATCACAATCGCTCTAACCGTTGCACCATAAGGCCACGCTTTATGTTTTACTAAAGCACATTTTTTGTTCATATTATAAATAGCACACATCAATGTTCAAAATGTTCTATTTTTAAACTGAAACATGAAATTTAACTTAGTCTTTATAACAATAGTTCTCTAAATTGCACCACTTTTTGTTAAGCAAGCAAAGTTCATTGTTCAAATTATCTCACTCTAACGTCTATACATAATTGAAACATTATTGCATTGTTTCATTATTAAAATAGTTCACACTCTCTGTAAAACACACCGTTGATATCTTGCCCTTGTTTTACAAAGAACACATACACACAAACATTGACTATTCAACTTAAAAGGTCCGCAAGTTAAAATATTCACTTTTAACTATTAAAAATACTCAAATTCTGTTCACATATCGTCTAGTAACAATTTAGTTCATATCTGTTACGTATTACGAAAGAAAAACACTGTTAAATTACTTTTCTATTGTTTAGAACCAGATATACCAGTCCGAAACTGACGTGTTGTCGCTTCAAGATTGCCATCCAGACTAACTGCAATGTCCGTTGTCGCTTCAATCCCTTCTTTGTCAAACACGTGTTTCGCATTTTTCTTAATTACAATGTTTATAGTCATTCTAATTATATCAATAAATAGAATAAATTTCTCTGATCATTTACTATCAATCACTTTATTTTCAAATTTAGTCCTTTTTAAGTTATTTAAAGAAATAAAATTTTATATTATGCTGTTACTTCTTTATGTTTAATCTAAGGAATACATGTTTGAGCTTAAAGGCTTGTAATAATTTTCAATCACACTTTAATAATAAAATTTAAAATTTAAATATTTGAAATGGGGCAAATTCTTATTCTAATTATTAAATCTTTACAGTATCTTTTAAGTACTCTTATGGTAATATAATTGTTTTGTTTCATTTACAGCAAAATTCTGGTTTAAGTATTTGATCACCAACAAAGAGTAACAACATTTCACCTGAAAGCTTCACAACACAGACCTTGTAAAGAAAGAATGGTCATTCAAAAAAGAAATATATAAACTAAAATTTTTTCAAATGATACTACCAATATACTTGGTGGTACATTACAGATTGTAATGTAAAGTAGGTTTTTGTTTATTATCATAATTGTATGTATCAAGACCATACAATATTTTTGTGCATAGACAATAAAATGTTAAAAGGTAGGTTGTGGGTAACCCTTCATTTCTCCTTTCTGCATTGACTCCTGTTTTACATAAACTACACAGAAGTGAATAGTAATGTTTCAATTTTGTTTTTACTTTATAATATGTAATAGTTTTATGAGGTTAGACTTACTTAGTTATAGAGTTGTTAAAAATAGTAAGGAACTGTTTGAGTGAGTTTTGATACATGACATTTACATTACTCATTTCCACAATTAAGAAGTATAAAATAGATCCTCTGGCAGCAACAGCTCTGAACTCTTCTCGTGCTATCATGATCTTCTTCTCTGTGTGTTCAGATACTTGTAACTTGGCATTCACTTCTTCAGATGTTGTCTTGGTTTCTTGTAATACTTGAATTAAGGCTTCATCATCCACTAACGATCCCTAAAAGATAAATATTTATGGAATAATGAACCACAAATCTTATGAATTTTTTAAAAATATTTAATTTTAAATAACTATTTAAGATCTATAAAGAGGAAATGTAGACAGTGTTTTAAAATTCAACTATTTTACAGAATTAATTACTTGTGTCTATTTATTAGATTATTTCTTTTAGATAAGAAATGTTGTCTACAACTTTGAAGGAAAGGATCTAAATTATGTTAATCTTTTTTTATTCAAATGCAGCTTCAAAAAATTACAAACATGGATTTTTTTTATTACACTCCAATTATAAAGGTTATTCATAGAAATACTACATTTAATACTGTAGTACCTATTGCAATACTCTAAAACATATTAGTTGAGTTTGTTCAAAAAAAGGCCATCCATCACTGAAAAGAAACAATACTTATATTACCATGATTGTATATAAGGAAGATCAATCTACTAACTTACTTTAGTTGAAGTGAGCCTGTGTAGTAGATTACTTTCAAGTTCTTTCATGCTGCGTTGATTCTGCATCACAGATTCAAACAAAGCAACTCTTTCTGCTTCCAAATCAGATTTTTCCATGAGTATTACTCGACCTAATATCATAATAAACACTTAAAATATTTTTTTATTTTAATCAGTATAAGTATATATGCAGTTATAATGTATATTATCCATCTAACCTAATAGTTGATCTTCTAAACCCTGCATTGTCACAGTAAAATCAATGATGGATGTTTTGGCACTGATTTCTGGAGAGTATGCAGGATTAGGCAGTTTGGTAGTAATGTACAGCATAAATCCAGGCATCACATCATTTTCTTTGTCACCAACTACAACCTACATTAACATTAAGTTGCAAAGTACAATTCTCAGATTAAAGTCATGTTTTGAAAATGAAAAGAACGTCTTATCTTACTTTTTCAATGGAACCTGATTTAATAAAATTCTTTTCAAGAACATTATCAATTACAGGGTCCAATTCTTCACCAACATCCTCTATCAGTAGTGGCCGGCCAAGTGATAAACTGTCCTCTAGATGAGTCCGGAAATATTTATGGTTTAATGATGTTATCTGAAAATAAAATAAAATGTAAAATACACAAAATTAATAAATAATAAAGGATACTGAAATATTGTTACATGAAAGAAAACACATGTTTTGTTTAAATTTATATTAATATTAAAATGTTTCAACAGCTGGAATCATCTCCTCCAATTAACTAATGCGAAGGTCTACAAATAAATAAGTGTTTATGTTGATCACTAATTTTATGGAAACTATTAAACAATGCAGGTAGTAAATCACTACAATAATCTCCTTCTTTCACTTTTCCTCCAACTAATGACACAATTTCTAATTAGTCTTACATCATATTAATAGTTTTGATCTCACCGCTCTTTCCTCATACACTGATCTCCACATACTGTACAATATGTAGTCTATGCTGAATGTTGTGTGATATTGATGAGTTGAATAATTAATCATATACATTTTTATAAATAATTTATTTATTTATGTTAAATGTTTAACAATAATGTATTGTTATTTCACAGTTAAAATTTAAAAAAATATTCTTTATAAAACAGCATTTTTTTTTTTTTTTTTATCATTGCACCGTAACAATATACACTTTGTTGAGTTCATTAATGTCATATTACAAAGATACAAACATTTTCTATTTTATACCCATTTGTTGCTTTTTAATATGTATTTAATTGTATTTCTTCATACAGTTATTTATTAAAGCTAGGTGACCATATTAAGCTAGTTAAATATTATAAAAGTCCTTTATAAAATTCAATAACTTTATTTCAAGTATGTGCAATCTATCATAAAACAATCAAAAAATATGTGTTAATGGAAATGAGAATTCCTCCAAAGCTCGTACAGGATTTTAGGATGACAATGCGGAAATTATTCTTGGGTACACATTCAGTTGGAGCTTTTGGATGTATTTAAACGCAGAAAGGACTCAGCCAGGGAGGAATAATGGTATGTCTATTATATTACTTTGTTTTAGATAGCACTGTAAAAATGTCTGGTATTCAGGTCAGTGAAACAATATTAAATCACTTTGTTCACATTTTGATGTACGCTGTTGATATTGACGTGGTAGGGAGATCTTCTGATGCTTTCCAGGTAGCATTTCTTAATTTGGAGAGCACAGCTAGTTTGTTAGTCAACCAGGCTAAACATGTGCCAAATACTACACGTTTGGTAAACCAAACATATGCTTACACGATTACAGGATGAATGAAAACATGAAAGCACACATTTGTACTTATATATTCGTTTTACAAATGAGTTTATTTACATTATTACTGGTAACTGCCAATAATGAAACACATTTTCAGACCAAGCAAAGGGTAATGGCAGCACATAGGTGCTACTTTGAATTGCAGGGGCACCAAAAGAACAGTTTTTTCTCCCCGTATGAGAAAATCCACTTCTATAAGACCGTAGTAAGACCAGTCTTAGCATATTATGGCTCTGAGTATTGGAATATATTGATGTATGATGAAATTGTCCTGCTGACATTTGAGAAGAGAATCCTCTGAAGAATGTTTTATGCCATAAGAGATGACAACACTTGTAGGAAGATGACCAATGTCAAACTAATGTGCCTTTATAGAGATACATATTTGGTTCATACTATTGGAGTGACTAGACTTCAAAGTCAAATAACAAGATTCGCAAGAAAATTATTAATGAACAGCTGCATGGGAAAAGAAGAATTTGTAGATAAAGGATGGGTGTGTGGAGTGATGGCTAACACTTGTTCCATTTTGTGGATCTGTAACTGAAGAATGGCATTAACTGACAAACAACTGCAGAAGGGCATGATCCCTTGAGAGTTGTAGTACCTAGGATTTATGTATGTAAATAAAAATAATTGCCCATAGGAACTAATGTAATAGTGTACATTTTCAGTTTGGTGATTATTAGATTGAATGGAGAATACGTTCAACTCAATGCAACAAACAGGAAACTTTTTCTTTTTTTTAAATAAAATAAATAAAGAAAAGGATAAATAAAGAAAGTAATTAGTACAAAATGATCAGAGAAATTTATTATAGGTATGCTAATATTTAAAATAGATATAAAATTAGTTATAAGAAAGAAAAATGCTATGTTAGCTTTTGAAAAATAGTGGGAATGCTGTTGCCAACCGGGTTGAAGTTAGTTGGATCTAGGCTCTGTGTGAGGTAACACGCATAAGTAATAAATACGTTTGCAAGACAATGTCGAGTCGTAGAAGAAAGAAAGTGTTTCTTATAAAAAAGACAAGAGTTACAATTTTATAAAAGTATGCAACGATAGTGAGATAATGCTATTGCAGGGGTGCGATTTGGGTGGTACTGGATCTAATTTGGTAATGTATTACCGGGTCCCGATCGTGTGGTAAAATTAATATAAGTACACTGGACGAATCTCAACTTAGGCAAGCCTTTTTTGACGAGTATTACTACAGACTAATTAACTAAAAATAAGAGAATTACACTAATTCCAATATTAATATTAAGTACACTGTATTGCAACAACATGTCGGTTTATACCAGGGCCTAACGTAGCCGCGTATATTTCGACTAATAATTTTACGATAACCCAAAATCGCGATGCGCCCAGATATAAACCCTAGGGCCGTACCAGCCCTATTCCTTTGGGTTTAGCAAACTAGATACGGCACTATAATAAATTTTATAAGAAAGCTGTCAGAGGACTTGACTCACAGCTGTCTCGAGCACTACTCTGGCTTATCAGCTCTCCGGGCGGATATGGCCAGATTCATGAAGGGGAGGGGGAGTGGTGAATAATCACCACAAGTATAATGTGAAGTAATGAATTAATATTGAGTTAGTTGTATCGAGGCTTTCTGAGTGATAGCACGCATGAAGTAATAAATATGTTTGCCGGAACAAAGCCGAATTGTCGAAAGAAAGTGTTTTTTATAAAGGACTAAAAGTTATATTTAAAGAACTATTATGTAATTATGCGAAATCAGTTAAAACAAGAGAGAAATATACTTTTAAAATAAAAAGATGTGGTTGTAAAAAATGATGCAATAGACTAAACGTATTGCGTAAGCAGGAAAACATATATAAAAAGGACAAGTATTTGTGTTTTTAAGAAAAACTATGTGATTTGACAAAAGTATTTTGAATTAAAGACAAAGTATATAATTGTGACTATTAGAAATGTAAAATCTAAAATGAAAAAGTTATTTTTTAAAGAGAAACGGGATTTTTGATAGAACGACACCATGTGGTTTCAACCAGCAAAAAAAAGAGTGTGAATTAATTGAAAGTTTTATGTGAAATATACAATCTAACTTCTGTGTGTAAATGCATATCTGGTATAACATGCTTAAATTTTTTTTATAGATATTTAAATATAAATTACTAGAATTAGTAATTCATTGTTGATATTCGAATAACATGTTTGTAGAATCATCATATGTTTTTCCAATAAGGAAAAATATTTTATTTGAACATAATTATTTAAAAAAATTATAATTAAAAGACTTTCATTGTTTGACTGGTTGAATTAGATCTTTTAAATTTTTAAAAAGAATAAATATTTTATAAAAGAGATTGTGTAATTCAAAAAATATTATTTTTGAATATGAGAGATTTCATTTTGAAATTAGGTTGCAACCATAATATTAATATCAAATAAAGCTTTAATGAATTATAATTTTGATTAATATAGAGTGTAAGAGGTTATGTATAATTTTGTCTTTTCAGGTAATACTTTGAAACTTTGAATTTGTATGAAACTTAATATTACAAAATGTTTATTAATGATAAAATGTGCATTTCAGACAGAAGAATTCTGAATTTTATTTATAATTCTCCAAAGTACACTGTTTTAAAAGAACTTGCGACCCCTGAGAAACTTTATGCTCTCTTCAAGAGTTATTTTTTCCTATTATTTTTATTTTTGTAATAAACATTACAAAATGGCGCCCAACGTTTTATAAAAATACATTAAGAATATAAACCCTAGGTTATTGAATTGTTTCACTAAACAGACTAAAATAAATTGTCCTTTCTACATTTAAATTAAAACCTGTGTAGTTTATCAAATATCTAAATATCTAGTTATAAATAAATCATAGACAGTAGTTTTCTTTTTGGTGACTTAATAGTTGAGCTAAGAAGCAAAATTGAGTTTGTTGGGGAGGTAGATTTAAAAAAAACCTTGAAATGGCGGATGTTAAATTCTCTTCATTTGTTTAAAAATTAATAAAAGATATTATTTTTATACAAAACCTAACTTATAGGATATCATTTTTCTCAGAAAGATGAATAGAATTTATCTATGTATATATATATATATATATATATATATATATATATATATTTATATATACTGTAATATATATGAAACGGTTTTGGAGTAAGTATGTTAGGTGTCAAAAAATGAAAGTAACATTTTTCAGAAAAACCTGTATCATTGAAAATCAATAGCTTACCACCTTTTTCAAGATATACAAAAGTTTTGTATAATATTTGTGAATATATTTACAAAAAAATAATTTGTTACATTTTAAAAAAAAAAATTGTTTTACAAAAAAAGGAAAATGTTTTGTGTAATTTGTAAAAATCACCAAAAATAGTAATATTGTGCAAAACACAACAGAACTACAAATTATCATTACCTTCAGAAAGGTGCATAGAATTTAATTGTGTAGTGAAACAAATTTAGATCTAAAATATTTTCAGTTATTAGGTCAGGAATCAAAAAATCGTTCGGTGGCCAAGGAAAAATTTGCACAAAAAGGTAATATACGGTACACCATACAAATTTATTTTTGATTTTTTTCAAATATTACTAGAGATTTGTAATATATGAAAAGTTACTAAAAAGAAATATCAATTTAAAAAATTTTCTATAGTTAGTATCTCAGAAATCAAAAATTCTTAGAAAAACCAAAGGCAAAATGCCAAAAGAAAGCTTATATTTACATATATCAGCATATTTTCAAAGAATTTATAGATAGGCCTAAATAAATGTATATACATTTTGGCAAAAACATAATCAATTTATAAAATTTTCATTAGACAAAATTATTTTTATATGTAAACAGATGGAAATTTGCTAAAAAGGTTAGACCAGATATAACATAACCTATCTCTAGACAGCCTCAGTATTAGATAAGTCTGACAATAACATTCACTCAAAACAATAAATTCTACAAACAATAATACAGATATTATAATTTGTATATACAAATTATATTAAATAAATAAACATACCTAACAAAATAAGTTCTCAATAACAGAAATAATCCCAAGTCATGTACTACACCTATCACAATATATCATTTTAGTACACAAACAAGCCTGAGTAAACCTGTGACATGCAAGTCAGAAATAATAACCTAAAATAAGCTCTAAATAGTATTGAGTGGTACCAACAGAAAGATCTAAATTTCCTCTACCAAATAGTGTAAAGATCGGTTACAAAATATCGATGTAAGTAATCGATATATCCTATTTAGTAAACTGCACTGAAAGAAAAATGAGCATGGTTACTACTTCGAAGAATGGATATATCTCGTGAACTATATAACTTACGATAATTTCGAATTCGTAGTTCGAAAGAGAAAGAAAAATACTATATAATATTGTCAACTTGTGGCATTTGGACAAGTATTACCATTTCGTAAAATCATAAGAACACAGAATACACATTTTTCTATATAAACGCTGTCACGTCAAGTGAGGCGATTTAGCGGAATAGTCGTCAAATTTATCGAATTCTTGAATTTTTATTTTTAGTGACAAGGATATTGGTATAAATAATTATGAAAAACTGAAACATCCCCTTTACAATGATATTTTATACGTTTTGATAAAATAATATCTACTACGATAAAAGTTGAATTGCAAAAAATGTAATTTTTAGAGTGTAAAATGATTTTAAAATTCTTGATTTTGTTTAATTTTTATATAATAAAAAATATAACAGATAGAAAGATTTGGGGAGCACTGATCGAAAGAGAAATATGTGATCTATAGAACAGTGTTATGTTTAACAAAAATATAGATTTGTGAACATCTGAGAAAGAATGGCATCATTTCTGTTTACAACAGCATAGTTCAAATCTCTGATATTACGAATTAAAATATGCAAACTTTAGCAATTTTTGAAATATTATTTATAACGTTTTGTGGTATTTGTTTGCATGATTATGCATCTACGGAACATTAGCTTTCCAACGGTATTTTATTTATTGCGATATACGATTGTAAGTGGGCAAAATGTTGAATTGCAATACAGTATACTGTTTTGAAGTTTGTGAAATAACCAAACGTCACCGCTCGGCTCGATAAGGGGTCGATTAGCAGATGAAGGGTTTTAATTATAGAGTTTTTGGTCATTATAGAAGCCAAATGAGAAGTTCAAAATCTGCAATGAAAGTTTACTGCCATAATCACACCACCTTTTCTATTATTAAACTAACCCTATATGTAATTTACATTGACACATTATATAAGGGCCCAGTGGTAATAGTTTATCTATTTACATAAGAAAAATTTATAACTATATCTGAAGACTTCAATTATTGTTATTTACGATTTTTCTGCTAAATAAAATAGATTAATGTTTAAATATTCTGAAAAACATTAAAACAGAATAACTTTTTAATTTTTCATTAAGAGTTTCTTTCCATGAATTACAACATATTTTATTTAAAATAAAAAATTGGAGAATTTACTATTTTATAACATAATAAATTATGTAACAATACCTGTAATTCATTTGTGGATTCTTTATTCTTGATCCACATTTTGCCTTGGTTTTGGGGATCTACCAACAAAGGGTAGGAACTAGATTTTGTAACTATAAGGGCATTTTGAACAGATAACTCATCATTAGGTAAACCTTGGAGAGTCCATTCAGAAATCTGCAAAAATATCATCAATTACATATTAACAAGGGAATTTGTAAATATAAAGATTTAAAGCAAAGAAATGATATGATAAATAAAAATCTTTATTAAATTCTGTATTTTACACTATTAATAAAGTAACTTATACCGTTAGTAAAATACTACAAAGGAGTAAATTTGCGGGGAACGTCAGCCCTAGTTATTTGTTAGGACCGACGTTGGATCCGCTTCACTTCCGGAATATGGAGTTTTTGGAAAACGTGCTAGGACCTACCCGTTAAATATATTTGGACGTTAATTAAGTTTAGTCTCAACCCAAGTAACCACTATGTTCACAGCCAGCTTATAATGAGTTATTATTATTATACAAAACTAACTAATTAATTATTATAACTTAATTCTTAGAACTTACGGTTAGGGACAGGCATGATGGGAGAATTACGTTAACCCTTTAGGTCATAATAATTCCCTGTTAATATACTCGGATGACCTACTAATGACTACATAACACCCGGGGGTCGATCAGACCCCGCAATTAAGGGTTTAGGTAGCCATTTAGGTTTGTTACCAATAAGTTAAATTTATTAGCGTAACTCACGTCCGGTGATCACGGCGCACCGTTAACGACTGGCGGAACTGGCTTCCGTCTCCTTCCGGTGCGCACGCATCGGCTCGCTTATCTTTTGGCAGTGATCCCTCAAAGTCGAGTGGATCACCACAAATTTGATTTGACGTAAATGTTATGCACTATTTAAAAATATATATTGACTAAAATAAGTTCTATTAAGAATTCAAAGAAAGATAATTATTTTACATAAATTAAAATTATTGTTAAAACTTTAAAGTATTCACAAAAGTTATACAGGTGCAGTCAATAAAATTAAAATGAACTTTATATATTTTCTGAACTTTTGATTAATATAATAAATGATACAAATATATTACACAATCTTTCCTACTTACCTATCCCTAAAACCAAATAAAAACTAAAGAAAAATGAGTGTCACCAAAATTGTAATTTCAGTAGTTGTGAATCAAAGATTTTAGTTGAACTTAGGATACAATATTCAAAAAAATATTTAAATAAAGGGCTAATCTTGTTTAAATAATGCTATAGACATAATAATTATACCAACATTAAACATAATAATGGCAAATAAACATTATGCCATTAAGGGTATAATGTTTATGCCATTATAGGGTATAATGTTTATGCCATAGACATTTCCACACTAAAAGTATTTGATTAACATAAAGCTTTTAATGATAGCAGTTCAAGGTTTATTTCTGTTTTTGTTTTTTTCGACGATGATTCCTCAAATGTAATTTTTTTTCTTGCAATTTTGTACACAGATTTGTGTTATTAATCTTCATATTTTTCTAAAATTTGAATGAAATTAGTTAACCTAATTTAAAAAAACTAGCCACATGGCCATTTTTTGTTTTTTACTCACCAACATTTGTTTTTGTTTGGCATTTGTGGTAAAATAGCGATCAATACGTATAGTTTGGCCCCTTAGAGTCTAAACTCGACTAAACTGATAAAAATCACTTCAGCCAATTTGTAGAAAATCATAATTTTGTTTTTTCCTTATAGTATCACAAATAATACAGACACAAATTTCAAACAGACATAATTTATATTTTTTTAAAAACACAATTTTTTGTGCTCAAAGTATATGTAAACATTTATTACATCATGTCATTTAATTGCTTAAATGTTCAGTTTAGATATCCAATATAACTACCAGAATATCTCAATGTTAACCTTAATATACATCTAGTGACCAATATTTTAGAAATTCAAAACTGAGCTTTAAGGTGTGTATTGTGCTTTTATTATTATTTTTTCAGGACCTATGATATTTACAAAACATATGACATAGAAGTAATATTCTTCAAAATCTTATTATTTCTATTATTATACAGTAGATTTGACAATGAGCTACTCCTGCTCATCTCTAATCCAGGTGATTCCTTTTAGCGATCATGGAAAGAGACGAGTCTGAGCATAGAGCAAAACAGTAAGATGTGAAGGTTTTCTCTCCTTTCACGATATAAAGTAATTTTGTGGTATATTCTTTTGGCGATTTTTAAAATTTATTTTTGCTTATGATTGGAGTGTCATATTAGCCACCACTTTACAACGAGCCGAGTGGTACGGCTCGAATTGTATGGAGGGGGTGATGTGGCCCAGCCAAGGAGCCCACCAAAACAAAATTATAATAAGTATAAATTAGGATGTAAAGGAATTCTAAATAATAAAATATGAATTGGCACTTGCAATTTTGTTGAGCAGTGCAATATCACGTAGAAGGGGGGGGAGAGACAAGGAGTAGAGGGCTTGAACCAGCGAGCCGAGCGGGAGTCTGTTCCAAGAGCCGCGAGAAGGAAGACCGTTACGGGACGAGGTCAGTCCATTTTCGGCAACGTGCTAGCTAAATTAAACGGTATGTTTTTCGGCCACTATTAAGGCTTTATCTAGCCGTTATGTCTTTTTTATAAATTATAAATATTTCTGTAATCTAATTCGGCGCTCAAATAAAATATAACATTTAATTTAACTTGCGTTGCGTGCGTTCATTAGCGTCCTAACTCGACTCTGTGGCCCATCCTGACAAGATTCGGCTAAAGTGTGCGCGGCCTCCAGCCGGCCGGAGCTTCCAGCTGGTCAAAAGAAATGGAGATGGTCACACTGGAAATGCAGCTGTCAATAAATTTTTTAAACGATGGGTTTTTTTATATTTTCCTATAAAATGTCATTTTAATTTATGGTTTCTTGTAGTATTACTACAGGCAAGTATGGTAACTCACTGTTTCATCATCATCAAGATGCTGATTTTTCTTTTCGTGATGGTAATGGTTTCTTAGGAAGCACCTTAAAATTCAAACCACTCTCGTCACAGTTATACAACTGCTCTCCTGTTATTCCTTTATCGTTTATTAATTTATTAATTTTTTCCTTAAAATTATTGATGTCTTGAGAGTATGTTGATATCATTTTGTCGCAGACAGTTAATTTTTTCACACCATATCTTTTTTTCCCCAGCAATCTAACCAACTGATGCTTGCAGTATAACCTTCTTTGCCTTCTTTGAATTCTTTTTGGAACATAAGGGCTTTTGACTGGAAAATAGGACCTGAAATAGGTACTCCTTTATATTTCTGCTGAGAAAACCATAAAAATAATGCCTCACTTGTTTTTTCATACTCGCACCCTTTTATACTTTTTCTTTTTGAGAACATCTTGTGAATGACGATCGCAACTCCATTTTATAGCTCACATCTCTTTCTTTTCCAATCACCTACAGTAAATCTTCCTACGCCAAGCTCATCAGCAATTATCTGCATAGTTTTACCTCTAGACAGTCATTTTAAAACTTCTAACTTTTTCTCATTTATAAGGACAACATCCTTCCTCTTTTCTTTTGACATTACAGTACAGAAAAACTTTATTTCACCACAAGAATGTATGAAAAAATCTTACATAATGCTGTATTCACACTACGATAGCTAGAACAGAACTGACTCGATGACACACAACGCTTACGCTGAATAGTGGGAGTTGTGAGTCAACTGGTCCCTCGCCTCCATTACCGTGGTTACTGCGCTAGAGCTAATACGCAACCGAGACCACCTATCAATCACTAATTTTTCATTGACTACAGTATTCACTCTTACATTTGTATATCGAATTGTACAGTACTGTACTCTATTACGTAATACAGTGCATGTACAGTCATTAGGTTACAGTGTTTCAAGCAAACTATGTAATGTACTTTTGAAGAATGAATATTAATAAACAGTATTGTTGTATGTATGAACTTTAATCGATGCGATATTTCATAAATACATTACGTACTGTTGTCACATTGGACAAAACGGAATGTCGGAAAAACAAAGGTCTAATAGTCGGGACTACACTGTATTGCTACAATGGCAGTGCAATAAATTCCTTTGCTATCTCCATGAAATGGGCTGAGAAAAATGGTACTACTGCTTGTGATAGTCTGACTTTAGAGAACAAGAATTTACATTGTCATTTCAATCTAAGAAACAGAAGGTGATGAGAGTTTAATCACTTTAATGGAAAACAGTTAATAGTTATCATGTTCATTTTCAGAACTATCTTATTTCAGTCAATTTTTGAAATGTAAAATATTCTATGATCATATTTGAAGTTCAATTTATTTTTTGCTTTATTTCTCTTTTTGTAATAAAAAATACAGCATACAGCATGTTATAAAGTATAATGCTTCTTCATAGTATAGACATAGTTCTGGCATAATGATAACTCTACTTTTTAAAAAGTATTTGTTGAAAAAGTAGGCTTCCAATATTTAATCGAAGCTGTAAAGTTTAATCGTCAATTTTACTTTAGTAGGTATTAATATAATTTATTTAGTATTAGTGTTTTCAATTATACTCTATGAATATTTCTATGCATTAATACCATTTTTATCCATTTAGTTTTTAGGATTACTGTGACAAATTTGTAGTCATTTTATACTTTTTTAGGATTTAAAGTTAAGTTAAATTAGAAGGCAGTTGACAAATATTCTAAATCCATTCAATAAACATCAGAGCATAAACCATTATTAAACAGAGTACAAAAAGTAAGGTAATTGTTTGGCTTGCAACCTTCTAATGCGTTACAAATGTCCAATGAATATAGAAGCAAACGTTAATAGTAAATCAAGGTCAGACCTAGCAGGGACTGATCGATGTTCAGTTGTCAGCTGTCAGGGTTGGCACGGAGCTGCTGGAAGCTAAGTTGATTAACAGAGAGACTGGTCTAGGTGGAGACTCTGATGGGTGGGCGAATGTGGCCAATGTGGTGTTACTGGATTAGATCGTTTGCTGAAGAGTATTTGCTACAAGTGATAACGGCACGACTCACGGGAGTCGACACTAGGAGGTGAACCAACTTCATGTGTAAAATAATTTAATATTTTTTTGTAATTCATGTTAAAGTCTATATTCTGTCATAATCATTGAGATAGACCTGAATTGAATACTAAGAATTGCGGCAAATGGGTTACCCATTTATGATTATTATTATTAATTTAAGGTTGGGAATAGAGGATCGTGGATCTTTTAAAACTTGGTTGGCACAACGGTCACAGCCCAGACCTATCGACTAAAACTAAATACCACTGTCAGCCAGCATGTGATGAGGGACTATTACTAATACTTTAAATAATTATTACTAAAATTAGATATAATATAATTAACTTAATTAACAGATATTATTATTCACTAGGGATTGACTCTAACCAAAATAGTGGTCCCGATGTAGACACTAGCCTAAAATGGCCGCCACTCTACACTGCACCGGCGATCGCGGAAAGTCGAATGTTTGCGCACCATTTAACCCGGGTTCGACTGACCCTACCCAATTTGACTAATAAGCATTGTTTTTGGGTGGTTAAAACTAGGAACAAGGAGATATGTAGAATGATGAATTCGCGATGATTGAGAAAGTTGCAGCCTTCCAACGGTCCAGCTCCTTGCGAATGCGGTGCACAACTGCTAATCTCTCATGCGTGACCCGACTTCTGGGCTCGCAGGGTGGGTGAACATGAAAGGCATCATCCGCTGCCCCTGCATTTGTGGCACCGGGCAACTGATAAGGCACCAGATGCGGACAAGTAATAGCTACCTTAAGTGCAGGGGGAATTGTGGTGGGCAGATCACCACAGAATATTAAACTAATAAATTAGTTTGGTATTACAAGTCAATATTTATATGTATCAGAGTTAATAATTTACTAGAGATAAACCCAGATTGTTAATAAAAGCATGTTTAGAATCCAACTCCAGTAACTCCTTTGATTGCTAACAATCTCACACTTCATCAAGAGAAAATTATAATTATTTTGAATAAATAGTCTAATAAGGTAATTCCCCCAAATCTATGTAATTAGATATTTAAAATGATATTATAATTGTGAGATCAAATTAAAAATAACAGAGATATAGATCTGACAAGACTATTATTAGCAAATTAATTTATAAGAATATCATTAATGGAATAAATTATACATGATTCATTACATGATAATTATGATATGTCCAAATATTTAATTTTGGTAAACACGCTTATTAGAGCTTTCTAATAGAATTTTAGTCAACCTCTTCCCAATTCTAACACCAGACCCCACAACTCCTATGCCTATGTGTCTTTGACGATGATATATCACGACCTAATTATTTACAGACCTTTGTTAAATTTGTTCAAGCTATTTAATAAATATTTAAAAACCAGGTAACAAATATTTAGTTTGAGTATGAGTATTTTTTTGTGTCACTTTTAATTAAATTTACACAATCTGTAATAAAATTATACTCACGGTAGAATTTTCTACCAACATGTTGGTAATATTGAGATTCAGGGTGAAAGGAATAGATCGGGTTTTTAGAATGTGCATCCAACTCGTGACCAAATTAGCTCTGAATTCTTGATTATATGGTCCACAATATGATAAGAAACCTGTGGCTAAAAGTACATCACCAACTAACCTATTGGAAAGTTTTTAATATTAAAAAAAAAGTAATTGGATTTCACATTTTATGATAGTTAAAAATGTACACAGGGAGTTTATTAAGTTGTTTTATTTTGTTTTGTTTTGTTTTTTAAGAAGAGAATGAATAGATTTAATTAAAATATGGGTTGTTACATAGGAATGAAGTAAATACATATCAAGTTAAAGTTATAAAAATATGTTGTATTTTTATTTAGACTTACATAATTAAAATTTTCAGCAATTCTTAGTTTCTTAGTTTGTCACACTTTATTATTACTAGTTGAAGTCTTATCTACCAAGAGGTATTCCGAAGCATATCATCAAGTTATTAAGAGAACATTTTAATAAATAATAAATGGTATAAATAATGATGTACAAATCGGTTTCAGTTACTTCATATGCCTTTGAAAAAAATGTGTCTAAATATAAGTATAAGATTGTAAAAATTTTGTATTGATCTGTAAAACATATCGGATATAATAAAATATAAACTAAACTATATTTATTTTTAAAAATCTAAATTAAATATATGAAAAGTATTTGAGGGAGTGGAAATTAATGGACAACTCCCCTCCCTCACCCTCAATGAAGTAACTCATTGACAATTACTGTTAATCATATTGAACAACTCCGATATAGAAATAAATACTATTATATTAATGAGTAGAGAAGTAAGAACAAACAACATTACAAATGTAAATTTATAGCTGTTTAGACAGCCTGTTGAGGAGTGCAGGGTCCTGATTATTTTCTCCACTCAGAGTAAATTACACTTTGTACTACTAGCAGCATTTTACCACCCCACTATCTCTAATATTAAAATCCCTTCTTTATGATAAGTTCTGTAAATAATATAAACACATGTACGATTAACTTAAACTCCATGATTTATTATGTAGAGGACGTTAACTAAATCACAATTTATATCCCCATGATTTTACATTTATTGATTAATCATATTTCACAATAAAACTTTTGGTCAAGGTATATTTCAAACACCATTGTAGTATTAATTTTACCCTACGAAGGATTTTTTTTTATAGTAATGTTTCTTTCATATAAAAACAAAACACTGTATTTTTCTTCTTCTAAAATTAATTAAACAGACAATAATGATGCATTTAATATATTTTAATAGATCAAGTATTTTTAATATTATTTAATTTTTTTTATTATCGTTAAATTTTACCTGCCAAGCTGTTTCTTGAATTCCTTACTTTGTTGAGTCCAACGAACCTTCTCACCTCCAAGACCATTGATGAGAGCTGTAGCTGCAGTCATCTTGCGAATACAAGAGTTAGCAGCATCTGTTAATCTTTGTTTCTCCGATACAGCAGCATCATACTGTGCTTTAACTTGATTTAGTGCATGTTCTCGATCAGCTAACTCCTGTTCAGCTCCAGCCAAATCATCCATGGCTAATTTCAGTCGAGCTTCTTGCAATGTTAAATTAGCCTGAATATTAAATACAACATTAATGTTAAAAAAGTAATAATAAA
The DNA here is from genome assembly GCA_963513935.1 of Aphrophora alni. Classification (NCBI taxonomy): domain Eukaryota; kingdom Metazoa; phylum Arthropoda; class Insecta; order Hemiptera; family Aphrophoridae; genus Aphrophora; species Aphrophora alni. The sequence continues at coordinate 74,414,615 of OY740766.1, forward strand.
TGGTAGCAGCCATTGTTAATTTTGTGTGTTTTTGCCAAATACTCCAGGAATAAAATTTTCTTTTAATTTGAATTAATGCATTAGTTTCAGTTATTAATCATCAAATTTTACCTAAAAATTACTTTGACACCACTATATGTTTTTTGTTCTTCAATTTTATTTATAGCTTTATCCGTAAAAATTCAACAATATTTAATAAAAATCATTAAAGAAAAATAGGAGGTTTAGATATCCTGAAATTTTGAGTTATAGCAAATATATATCACTATACTAGGAGCTTGAAAAATCATGTCATATATTTCTAGGAGTAACAGACAGATATAAATACAAAATATATAATGACAGACAAATTTTGACTAAGATGAAGACAAAATGGATATCTTCAAGCACTTCAAATGTTTGTTCAACATAACAATACTCTATTTTGTTTTCTCAATGTAGTAAAATAAATAAAACTTACTTTCTAATATCATTAGAAAAGTTGAAACTTAATGATAAAGTATTCAATATGAAATTATCTTGTTTGCATTATGTAAAAATATGTGTTTGAAACACTAGTATATCACCTCAAAGATTTTTATTTCTGAAAATGTTAAAAAGATCAGCTGAACCCTATCCATCATATTTGTAGTGTATTGTTTTTTTTTTAAATATTTTCATATTTGAATGTCTGCCATTATTGTTGATCCGCATTCCTAAGTGTGTTTGGATTTTACTTGTATAGATTATAAAGAATATTCGATGGAGGATATCAATGACCTCTATAGCACATTCAAGTGTAATATTTGTAGAAACATAAACTTACTTTTAGAGGTAAAACTTCTTTATTTACACTATGAAAGAAAGCCATAGCTTTAGTCCAGGATAGAAGACCAGCCACATCACCACAAACACGTTTAGCAGTATCCATATTATAGTCCTCCATTTCAAAATATGGTGTCAACAACTCAACCATCTCATTGTTTATAATATCTTTTGGATAATTTTGTAATTGGAGTAAAAATGTAGTACTAGCCATCATCTGTAATATTGAAAACACAAAATGTTAGTTCTACCATCGGAAATGTCATAATGCAGAATAAAATGTATATAAGTAATACACAAACAACATTTCATAATAAATCACGTGCAACTAACATGACACTGAAGTGCACAATAAAATCAATATATGTAAGACAAATCAGTAAGATATTCAGTAAAATCACTGTAACTTTGATTTATTTCAATAAGTTTTCTGAGTATTCTTGAGTTAAATTAATAATGTCAGTTTGTAAAAGATAAAGAAGGAAACTAGTTAATCTCATTTATAGCCAGTACGTTGATAAAACTCAGGTGATTCAGGTTTGGATCCTAGCCATGTTGGAGTTTCTAAAAGTTAATTTAATTAATTCATGAACCATGTCTAATGTCTATTATAAAAGCAGGTTTTTTTTTTAAATTGTGACCAAACATTGTCTTAACTTTCTGACACATGTTGCACAAAACCATAACCCTAAACAATAAAAAAGTATTCAACACTATCTCCCAAATTATCACAGTTCAGGATTTTAAAAAGTAAAAATGAACTATACATGGCAGTCTTGGTTCATTTTATTAAAAATAATAATAACTTACTGTTAACCTGAAAAATTCATTCGATGGTGTTTGACATATTGGTTTTGGAAAAAGCATTCACATTTCATCAAAATTTGATAGAAACTGCATTGAGTAATTTTGTGATTTAAATTCTCCTATGATGGTGTCCATAATTCTTTTTATTTTTTGTCTCACATAGAACAAAGTATGCCCACATACCAAATTTAACCAAAATTGTTCCACTTATATAAGCTGTAGAACATGGCATATATGATAGACAGGCAAAATTTTTTTAAACTTTCTGTTTACTGAGGGGCTCACTTTAGTGAGTACAGGCTTGGCAATCCGTAGGCAACCTAGCTGGATTTACACATTTTTTCATGTTGTCTTGGGTTAGATCTCTCAACCCCCTTCCCCCATAGATGGAGACTGAAATGATCTAGGATTTTATTTTAATATAATATGAAGTAGTACAAATATTTCAATAAAATATTTATAACTTGTGGACTTTAAAAATATCAAGATAAATATTTGTAAATAAAAACAATTTTAAATTTGACAACTTAATGATATTGTACAATCTACAAAATAAATGTACATTGTTATACTGATTAAATAGTTAAACATTAAAGCACTAGAGTTGTATTTTAACTAACAAAACATTTTACATGAGTATACTTTTGAAGGGATTTATACATAAAGAATTGTTTTCAAGACTATGTGACCATCTCCACTTCTTTTGACCAGCTGGAAGCTCCGGCTGGCTGGAGACCACGTACACTTTAGCCGAATCTTGTCAGGATGGGCCACAGAGTCGGGTTAGGACACTAATGAACGCACGCAACGCAAGTTAAATTTAATGTTATATTTTATTTGAGCGCCGAATTAGATTAAAGAAATATTTATAATTTATAAAAAAGACACAACGGCTAGATAAAGCCTTAATAGTGGCCGAAAAACATACCGTTTAATTTAGCTAGCACGTTGCCGAAAATGGACTGACCTCATCCCGTAGCGGACTTCCTTCTCGCGGCTCTTGGAACAGACTCCCGCTCGGCTCGCTGGTTCAAGCCCTCCACTCCTCGTCTCTCCCCACTTCTACGTGATATTGCACTGCTCAACAAAATCGCAAGTGACAATTCATATTTCATTATTTAGAATTCCTTTACATCCTAATTTATACTTATTATAGTTTTTATTTGGTGGGTTCCTTGGCTGGGCCACAACTATACCTACAATTTTGCTGTTGTGACTTGAACACAAATTACAAAAATCGATCTTGGATATTACTTAAAACAAATGATGAAAATTGATGACTTCACTAAATATTATCTGCTTAAAAATCATTGGGTCCCATAACCCAGTTACATATTTCCTTTTTCAATTCACACTAAACAAAGAAAGGTAGAAAAACGTTACCTTAGCTACACTCACTTGAATAATTATGACTTCTTAGTATATTCAAAAGAACTAAAAGGTCTCTTTTGTAAATATTGTGCATAATTTGTAGTTGAAAATATAGGGAGTGGATAACAAAATATTGTTGCTTTAAAATCATTGATATCAGAACCAATTTGGAAAGGATGGTACTTTGGAATCACACCAAAGAAATGCTTATCACTTACATGCTGTTCAAGGTGGGAAGTCATTTTGGGGGGAAAATTAAAACCCTAAGAAAAATATTATAAACAAAGTATACTCATACCATCTTCAGAAAGTGAAAAAGAACAGACAACAACTTGTCCCCATAATTGAAAGTATTATTTTACTGTCCCATCAAAACTTTAAGATGTCACCGATATGATGGATTACTTTCGGACAGTGGTACAGATTTGTTGAAAACATTGGAAACTTCAGAGAGCTTTTCAGCTTCAGAATCCAAAGTGGGGATACTTTCCATGAAAACCAACATGCCAATCAAGGGTCACATAAATAAGCAAAACCACACAAAATGAAATCATCAACATTGATAGAGAATGTTTGTTAGAAATATTTATGTCAAGAATGAAAACGCAACATCTATGGAATTATATTTGATGAAACAACTGACATGTTACATACTTCTCAATTATAGTTGTTCACCAATATAAAATTTATGAAGATTTCATTGGCTTCACAGAACCACAACAAATATACAACTCTACCTCTTTCAGAAGAATCTAAACCAATGGGAGAAGTCTTAGGACACATAGTTTTAAATATTATTGAAAACTTAGGACTCAAGATGAAAAATTGTGTTGGTATATCTACAGATGGTTGTGGTATAATGCTGTCAAAAACCTGTGGTGCAGCAAAAGTTGTCAAGGAGAAGATGATAAATGCAATTATCTGCCCTTGTCTCAGTCAAGCTCTAAATTTGACTCTGGCGAAAGGTAGTAAGGTCTAAGCATTGAGAAATATATGTTTGAAATGATGAAAGAGAACATTTCGCTTTTTATTGTATCATCAAAAAGACACTTTGTTCTGAAGCAAACATTGAATGAATAGCTTCACTCTTTACGTAAAACATGTTGGATTGAAAAGCATGATTCTGACTTGCAATTCCAGGTGAGATTTTTTAAATTATTCAAGTATAAATCATTACTTCAGCATGGAAGGAAAGTAGCTCTTCATCAAAAGCAAAATCATTTTGTGATCCCTTTTGCAATTCCAAATTTATAGTGGGGTCGTTACACTCTTTATCTGATATTTTCACATTAGATTAAGCGCCCTTCAGAAAAAGAGCCTCGGCAAACATCTACTTTTAAAATAGTAGTGAATATTCTAGAAATCTTAAAAAGAAAGACGAAAATCAAGTAGTGAATATTAATACCATATTTTTTAAGAGGTGCAGTTTGGGAAAAGTTATCAAAAATCAAGAATAGCTGCTAGATCAAATTATCAAGCTAATCCTTTTGTTGAAACTGTTGAAGATTATTTCAGTGGCTATCTATAATCATCTGTGGAACAAGATAATCCAAGCAAATCAATGTGAAATTTGATGAATCTGTGTTAGGAGTGTTTAAACCTTGGTATCTTCATACCAAATGAAGGAAATCAGGAGTATTCTGAGAAATATAACAAAACAATTGAGAAATTTGGTTAGGCTTTGGGATGAAGATGGATTTACTACCTTATCAGTACTGGTTTTGCGAGTTGCAAATATGCCGGAAGGAGTGAAAAACACTCCAAGAAAAGCCAAAAATAGTGATGGATTCATTGGCCCACTGTGGCAAAGATGTTTACCTAAGAGTTCAAAAACTATTATCCCTCCCAGCCTTTTCCCTGTTGGCGTAAACAGCAAAAGAAGGAGTTTCTCCACACTGAAAAAATTGAAGACTTGGTTGAGGACCAGAATGAATCTAGACAAACTGATAGGACTTGCTTTGATCCTTATACAGTGAGACATTAAAATTAAGATTGAAGATTTGTCAATAAATGTGCCAAAAATGTAGGTGTTTAGAATTTTCTTTATAAATATATATTTAACAAACTGATTTTAAATCAGAATTTGTATGAGTGCAATAGTTTTACCTATTTTACATTGATATATATATATATATATATATATATATATATATATATATATATATAAATTGTTTGAATTATTTTGCTTTTATTATTGTGATTTTCACCGTTCACTGTTTATTATTAAATAAGTGTATAGAGGTGAGTCCCCGTATATTTACTACTATAATGATCTGTCAAATATTAACTATTCAATATAAAACCTTTGTTAACCACTTATAGTATTATTATAAAGGGTAAATATAAATATAAGAATGACAAAATTCACCTAAACTATAACTAGTAAGTAGAGAGAAATAGATATTCATATTTGTAGGTCCAAATTGTGTTTTCAACCGCCATAAACAAAAACAATACCTGTTTAATGTTCATTATATCAACACATTAAAAACATCTTCTATATATACTATTTTGTCTAATTTGAATGTATCACCAGCTAACATGTATAGCTCACCTTAAGAGACTCTGCCCATGATGGTTTAGGACAAGGTGCTGTAGTATCTCCAATCATTGCATGTAGTTTTCTTTGAAAAAGAATTAATACACAGTCCATGATGCGCATAATCAAATGTGGAGGTCTTCCTAGCTTACGTACAGTTGCTGCAAAATAACAGACCTAATTAAATGTATGAAAAATGTTGTCAACTCAATTTTAGCATTTTTAAAAACTCGGATAATTTCAAATCACATAATTAAAAATAATAATCAATCTGCCCGTGATTAATACAATTTCAGTACCGAATTATAAATAAGGTTTACTTACTCATTAATATTGGACTGGTAAAAGTAGAAGAGTTATTCTTAGAACATCTACCTATAACATGAGAATGTCACAGAAGAAAACAAAGACGTAGAATGATATGGAGATACTTCACAACAAAACAGTAATTGTAGAAAACTGAAAAGTTTCATCTCTTTTAATATGTACCTTACATTTCTGACTTATTTGTCGTTTCCTGTCAGTTAGTTCTAATATGAGTTTTTAAATTACAATGTATAGTCCTGAGAAATACTAACTGAATTCCTGACAAAATTGATGAAATGCATAAAAAAACAATCTGGCACAGCAAAATATTCTACCCTAATAGCACAGTGATCAAGAAATATATAGAAATTTATTTTTATAAGTTGCCAATTAACTGGTTAGCCACATCATTTTTAGATACAACTGTTTTGTCATACGGTCTTAATACTTTGCACTGTTTTAGATATATATTAACCCCATAAAAAATTAAAAGCTTGTCCTCAATTAAGCTTTCTGGTAGATCACCTGAAGAGTGAAGAATCCACATTGAATTATTCAATATATTGTAGAAACAAACAAAGTACTCTAAATATGCAGTATTCCATCATGAAAAGCAAGTAAATACCATACACATATACAGTTAGGAGTAATTAGACAATTATTTGAAACAATTAAATTAATCTGAGATGATTTTTCTTACTGTAATATGGATTACAATAAAAGTTGGGCGCATTTTATAATGTTTATTACAAAAAATAAAAATAAAAATAATTACAAAAAATTACTCTATAGAGAGCATAAAGTCTCTCAGACGTCGTAAGTTATTTTAAAACAGTGTACTTCGGAGAATCTTAAATAAAATACAGAATCCTTCTTTCTGAAATGCACATTTTATTATTAATAAACATTTTTTAATATTAAGTTTCATACAAATTCAAAGTATTACCTGAAAAGATTAAATTATACATAACATCTTACATTCTATATTAATCAAAATTAAATTTCATTAAAGCTTTATTTGATATTAATATTTTGGTTGCAACCTAATTCCAAAATGAAATCGCTTTTATAAAATATTTATTCTTTTTTAAATTTAAAATATCTAATTCAACAAGTTAAATAATGAATACCTTTTAATGATAAAATTCTTTAATAATTATGTTCAAATAATATATTTTTCCTTATTGGAAAAACATATGATAAATCTACAAACATATTATTCAAATTTCAACAATGAATTACAAATTATAGTAATTTTTATATTTAAATTTCTATAAAAAATAGTTTAAGCAATTTATACCAGACATGCCTTTACGCACAGAAGTTAAATTGTATATTTTACATAAAACTTTCAATTAATTCACGTAATTTCCTGGTTGAAACCACGTAGTCTTACTATCAAAAATCGTGTCTCTCTTTAAAAAATAACTTTTTCAGCTTTACCTTTCACTTTTCTGACAGTTACAATTTATACTCTGTCTTTAATTCAAAACACTTTAGTCAAATCACATAGTTTTTCTTTAAAACACAAATACTTGTCCTTTTTTATATACGTTTTGCTGTTTACAAAGTACACTTTGTTTGTTGCATCATTTTATATAACCACGTCTTTTTACTTTAAAAGATTATTTCTCTCTTATTTAAACTAACTCACATAATTACATAATAGTTCTTTAAACATAACTTTTAGTCCTTTATAAAAAACACTTTCATACGACAATTCGGCTTTTTTTTCGGCAAACATATTTTTATTACTTGATGCGTGCTACTCTCAGAAATCCTAGATCCAACTGATACAAACTTGGTTGGCAACAGCATTCCCAATATTTTTCAAAATGTTAATGTAGCATTTTCTCATAACTAAAATTATACCTATTTTAAATATTACATACCTAAAATAAATTTCTCTGATCATTTTGCACTAATTACTTTCTTTATTTATTTATTTTATTCAAAAAAACAAAATACGTTTCCTGTTTGTTGCATTGAGTTAAACGTACTCTCCATTCAATCTAAGATCACTAAACTGAAAATGTATACTATTACATATTTCGGAATAGGTTTAAGAAGCTGATTTTGAAAAAAAAACTGTTCATATTCAATTACAAATAATATTTAGATGAAAGTCAATATTTTAAAGAAATATAAAAAATCTTTTATTATTTAATAAATATTACCTTTGAGTCGAGATAACAGTCTTCTTCAATCCAATTGTAGCTACAAGTTTCGCACACACACACACACACACACACGCACGCACACACACACACACACACATATATATATATATATATATATATATATATATAACTGGAGAGGATGGTGGCCATATGTGTTTCCCACAACAGTCACTAGTTACCGATTGAGTTAAAGATTATTCTATCCTAAAGTTAGATGACCATTCCTGATCAATGGTGATTATTTGGTTCCTTGTTTATTCACTAGTTATAAAATTATTGCAATGTCGTGATCAAATTTTATAAACAGTTAGATCCAAATTTTAGTTGATCGTTCAATATTTTATCAGTTTCAAATTTATGGTGTTTATTCAAATTCTTCTATAACATTATATTCTTATACTTATTTAAACTACCGGTATGTAAAATCTCCATGTTCTCAATGCTGATGTAAGAATGTCCATTATTTATCAAATGTTCAGCAAAGGTGGAAATTAATGTTTTTGTTGTTGGGTAAATGATATTTGAATCTTATTCTGAATGTTCTGCCTGTTCATCACATGTTGTGATGTAATGTTTATTACAATCACTAGAATGTAGTTTATAAATGGCACCCTTAGAAAATTTCTCTTCTTGGTTTTGTTCACTCTAATTCACATATATTTTAAGGATATTATTTTCTCTATATGCTATGCTGAAACCTGACTTGTGAAAAGTGTTGTGAAATGGTTTTATCCAGTCATGGATTATACTTCACTGAGTTGTAATTATTCTTCTTAAGTGTGATTTCATTCGACAACAGTTCGTGGGTTTCATAGTTAAATCTTTCTCTTTTTTCTACAATATAAGACTTATAACCATTACACTTGTACTATATGTTTCATTAATTTAATTTCTCGTGTAAAATTAGCTGGCTCCAAAGAGATGGTTAGGGCTCTATGTACAAAAATCTTATAAGCGGATATTTTATATGATTCTGAACGGTTAGATGATGCATGTATTCTTTAACTAGTCTGTGTAGGTTTTAAATATATATTTTAAATTGATGTTTGTTATTGATTTTGTAAATTATAAAATCGAAATAGTTGATACTATTGGCAACCTCTATTTCAAAAATAAAAGTGAGTGCTGTGTGGATATTGTTTAAAGTAATTATTGAATCTATTTATTTGTCTCTTTGATCCATTGTCATCTTTTCTTATGTTAGAAAACTCGCAAAATTGAATTATCGTGTTTTTAAATTTAAAAACAATTTTTCTTTCATATATTTGAAAATTACACATACTAGGGGGTTTGGAGACACCGATTACAAAGTACCTGACTCTAGAAGGTAGGTTTAAAATAGTAGACTAAGATGATATTACGGACTTCTTTAGAAAACAAAACTCAATAAAATTGCAGTCTTAAAATTTACTCAGAATTAAAAACCTATGGAATATAAAAGGTGTCTGAAAAGTCTTAGTATGGATTAATATCTCTGAAGTTGGTGAAGAAAAATCATTAAAATTTTAGTTGTTAAATGAATATAAAAACTGCTTGAGTAATGAAAACCTTTTCACTCCTTTAGGGGATGGCGCTAGGAGGTTGAACTTTAAAATCTCAAATATTGAGTTGTACCTCATTTTTAGGTGTTGAAAAAAAAGAAGTCCTGCCAAAAATGGAGGTCTCTATCTTAAGCCATTTCCAGATATTGAAGGAGTGGAAAAACAACACTAATTCTGGAAAAACCTTTTTTTAAGATGTTCACAATAGCTACCAAGAACATTTTTACAATAATAGAACCTGTTTGTGACTTCTCTTCTTAATTGGGCAGTATTTCTGACGTAATACTGACATACACAACAAACACACTGATTATTTGTTGTTGTAGTACTTCTAAATTGTAGGGTTTTGTCAGAAATACCTCCAATGAAAAAATCCAGTAGAGGAAGGTCCAGCGACTGTGGTGGCTACTCAATAAATCCTCAATGTCCAATTCAGACATCAGGAAAGGCATTACTCAGAGATTCCCTCATAGCCAATTAAAAGTGTGGTATTCCCCATTTTGGTGGAAAGTAGAATCGATATTATTATCTATATTACGTAAAATATCTTTCTCTAATATTTGAAGTTACAAGGGTTCGTTGATGGGCCCATTAAAAAAGGGACCAATTACCCTGTTTCCAATAGTTCTGGCCCATACATTTAATTTTTGTAAATGCTACCTTTCAAAATTGCAACATATAACCTAGATCGTATCATTACGTTCTTGAAAAAGGGACACTAGGAGTTTCAGTTTTTTTTAGATTCTCGTGTACTGTGGATTTACTTGCAGCTATTGTTCGTACTGATTGCAATTAGCTTATTAATAGAAAAAAATTATTTCAACTTTATCTTTATTTGATAAAACCATGGCAGAGTGGAAGAAAATAATGGAAGAATAAATGGTAACTTTGAATACATCGATTAAATGTTTGTAGGCTCTGAACAGCACAAATCAAAATGAAAAATTGTTCAATACCTGAAAAACAAAGCATTTCTTATCAATTAACACAGGTATAAAAGATAAGATTAAGCTCATTGGTTAAAATTATTTCCAAAACATTCTTCTCTCTTTAACTACCTGCAAATGGCTTAAGATAGAGACCTCCTCATGTTTTCAGAGGATATTTTCTTTTTTCAAGACCTATAAAATGAAGTACAACTAAATTTGGGTTTACATTTGAGATTCAAAACTTCAACCCCCCCCCCCCCACCATCATCCCTTAGAAGGGTGAAAAGGTTGTGAATACTGAAAAAAGTAGATTTTGTATTACTCATACAACCACTAAAAAATAAACTATTTATGTTAAAGACTGTTGGTACTTGGTATTCCATGTTAATAAATAAAAACACAATATTTAGTAAAAATCACAAAATTTATTAAAACCTGTCGACCATTGTTTCACTTGTTACAGGATTGTCAAAGCAGCTTAACAGACTAAAGAAAAAAGTACAGTTTCCTATAATAAAATGGTTGAGTATTCCCCATTGTTAACCTGAGTATAGAATTGAGGGAGGGGGAGGGTGGGTTAGAAAAAGATTTTGACCTGGTCATATGTTTAAGGAAGAGGGGAACTGCTTAAATCTAATTGCTCTTTAAAACTAAAGCAATTTTTTTCCTATTAGTTTCTAATTATTCTATATAGTTTAATTTCATTGATTTATTGCATATGTGTAAGATATTAAAATTTGTATTTGAATAAATATCTGAAATGTTGTGTATTTTCAAGTGTTTAGCAAAATTAGAGTCATCGTAGCCCAACCACCAACTTCTATTATGTTGATCAAACAAAAAGTTTTACCTACATATGTGTTTGTAATATATTTAAAAAAAACATATTTTCACCAGTGTGTGTTATGTTAAAGCCACAAAATGGTGGAAAATAGGTTATTTGGGTCAAACCAGTTACAAATTAGGTAAGCTTTTAGAAAATAAAAATTGTTATAAACCTGCGTTTTATGTTAATTATAATCTAGGAAAATTGTTAAATAATAGTAAAGATAAAACACTTTAAATGAGTAAAAGTGGTGTACAGTAGAATCCTTCTTAACCAGTCTACTCGGGACTGACACCCGGGCCGGTTGCCCGTTTGGCCGGTTAATCCGAGGTTCCCGTGAAAAATCGGTTTTCGTTCAAAGAAAGCTTATTTAATCAGGTAGCACTAAGAATTATGCAATTAGGATGTTATTGCAACTCATTTTATTGTACATAAATGTATTGTATATATTATGTTATGTATATTATACATCAAACATGAAAAAATTAAACATTACAAAGCTTTTTTACAGATTCCCCTCTGTCAAGTCTTTTGACACATTTAACCGCGTGTCAAACGAAACCAACACACGCTTCCGAAAACTGAAAAGAAATGTTATATTTTCCATAATGTATACTAAAATGATTCGTGGAAAAAAAGCGGCCCATCAAACGTTTTTGTGGGTGTATGTCTGCTATACCGACGGGTGCCAATGCCGCGGTGTTTTTATGCCGCCGACAATAGGATACCGCTATCGACAAAATCGTTTGACTCGCCGCTGCTTTGGTGCCGCAGTGTTTTTACGCTGCCGACAATGGGATACCGCTTTGTAATTTAATAAATAAATTACAATTTATTTTCGGATACTCTCATCCAACCAGTACACTACGATATAGGCCGGTTAATCCGAGGACCGGTTAATCCGAGACCGGTTAACAGAAGTTCTACTGTATATCAAGTAACCTGTAAAATTTATTAAGCCACATATGGAATGGCATTCAGAATTCATGGAAGGAGAATAAGAGTAAAGCAAGGAAAGAAGCAGTTCTATTGAACATTAGACATGACTGCTTGGTAGCACATCTGCACAAATTGACAATTTTAGGTTCTGATTAGTTTATATTGTGTCAAGAAACAAATTCAGTAACGAACAAGGACCACCTCTGCAATGTCCTAAGCATAACATAGACCAGAGAGAAAAGAATGTTAATAAATTATATTGGGATGCAAGAAGACTGATTGATTAGGTTCCAAATATTATCATAAGCAACCAACTAACCAACCACAATGTGTCATTGACGTTTGTTGTTGTTCACCTTCATTCTATAGTGCATAGTTCAATCTACATCATAGTTTATAGTTCATTTCAGCATAACTGGTTACTTAACAGAAAGTGAATAGTTAATCAAGAATTAGCTTTCAAAACAAAATAATTTACTGCTGAATTAAAATAATTTATGGGAAAATCTATTTTTAGTCATATTTGTTGATACCCGCATAACACTTGAAAATGGCTGAATAGCCGAAACGGCCGTAGTGATATAACTACAGACAAACATAGACTATTGTGACGGTAAGTCTTATAATATATCTAACTATTTTTAGTGTTTAGTATCCCAGAAAGTAATTACCTGATATATATATATATATATATATATATATATATATATATATATCAATATTGTATACTTCTTTATTTTTTAATCAAACAAAAACTGCATCAGTTTTATATAATATAACGATCTCAAACGATCACAATGGATAAACAATTAATTAGGCCTAATATCAAATATTAAAATAATAATAATCAATCAAAAATTAACATTAATAAATAATTGTGTAAATGTGTAAATTGAAACAGAACACATGTGGACAAGCAAATCTTACCGAAAGAGCAGCTGCAAGGTTAAGTTTGGAAAATAACTGTACAAATTGACAGACGTGACAAGGACAAGGGAAAGAAGACATTCTGTTTTACTTAAGAGAAGAAAGTTTGCCGACACAAATAAAACTTTAGTAGAAAACATAACGGAGTTTTGCTATTTAACGCAGCTGCGTGTTGTAAAAAAATGGGAACCAAGAAAAAAATGAGAAAGCGAATTCCTAACGGTATCTCCGAGGGTGAAGCCAGCGCGTGTAATAAAAAACCAACGATTTTGGAAAGTTAGAGGTCCAATCCGGAGAGGCCTGAGTTTTAAAAAAATGAGATTTAACCAATAAGCGAAGAGGACGCTACACTTGAATTTCGGGAGAGGTGAAATCCAGAGTAAGGAGAGTTCAGTCTAGAACTGGGGTTAAGAGCGTGTAGGTCTTAACTTACAGTTAGGAATCAGAGTAGGAGGTGTTAAGTGTTAAGAATTAACCTGAAGGTTTAATTCTAAGTCATTGATTAATTTAAAGGCAGAGCCGCAACAAAATTTAGTAATTTATCTTGAAGTTTGTTAGATACATAAATTAAATAGAGTCAAAGAGTTTAAATTTCATAAAAGAAGAGGAGAGAGCATCGCGTCGAAGTCCATAGTAATCGAGAACGAGTAAGGAGACTAAATAGAGTTAGCGGAGTATCACCAGAGATTCACCACCAGTCAAGGAACCAGTGTTAGCAGCATCCGACTTCACAGGCTAAGGATCCGTTGTGTTGTTGTGCATAGTTAGTGTTTTGTGTTGTGTAAAAGTGCCAAAATTATAGCGGACGAGGAGAATTGTTGATAAGTACAAAATTTCATAATAAATAATCATTAGAGTTAGTATTTCACTTTAATTGAGTCATTAAAAGTTCCCATGCCCGAGATAAGAGTCAAGTTTTTTTTGTATAATTAATTTAAAAGTAAAAGTAATTGAGCTAGCCGGCAAACTAAAGTAAATTGGAAATATCAGTTAATTAAAGGAATTTGTCTTGTTTTTGTTATAAAATTGATAAAGTTAATAAGAACATTTTGGACAAGATTTGTTGAACATTTTGTAGAGTTTTGATATTTTATGTAAATTGAATAATAAATTGTAGATTTTAAATTTGTAATCAATAATATTGTGTATTAGAGTAAATTAGTTTTTAAAGAATGCAAGTGTGAGAGAATGAAGTAGCCTTAAGATATTTCAATGATTAGATAAACTGAATTGATACTGTTGTTATAAATAATTGTTTTTGCTAATAAATCCTAAAGTTAGTTAAAGGATAAAAACTTGTTTTGTTGAACTAATTTACTTAAACCATCATAATAGTTTTCAAAAGTTTTCAAGAGAATTAAAATTAAAATAAAATAAAATAAATTAAAAGTTAATTAAAATTAGATTAATCAAAAATATTATATAACAAAGCTTGAATGTTATATTTGGTCGCACAACGTGTGGCATTTGTTTAAAATAAATTGGCAAGATTAAATAGATATAACATACAGCGTGAATGTTATAATAAGCCCCCAATTGGTGTGGTGCCTAGTGCTGTGGGTTGTGCCTAGTGGTTGTGTGCTATAGATTCAGAGTTCAATTCCCATGGAAGCTCAAAAAATTATATTGCTGACCCAGTTAAGTAATGCAAAGAGGAAGAGTGCAGTTGGTAATGAATTATGGTTGGAAAAGCGAGTTGGTCTTGATGAGCAGACTATTCAACAGACACTCTTCACAGAGTGTTAAATCAGAGGATTTATTTATTTTTTCTCAACAACAAATATAATTATCTACAATTTTATAAATTAATCAAGTGAATAGAGAAGAAAGCTGCGCATTGCTTAATTCAGGTTGAATCAAATTGAAAGTTATGCTGTGTGTAACATTGTGAATTTTGAGTTTCATTGACTTTGTCTAGAAAGAAGATATGTTTGAGCAAAGGCAAAGCTGATCATAAATTGCATTGGGGGTACGTATAGGCAGAGTAACAGCAAGCGGGAAGCGGAGAAAAAATAGTCCTTCCAACTATTATTTATAACTTAATAGGACACAAAATTTTAAAGGATATAAATGATAAGAAATAATCAGAGAGATGTATACTATGTTCAGATATAATTACAATGATAAGAATTATTGTAATTGAACAAAATGTAAATCACGTGCTTTTACCATGCAAGGTGTGAGCATAAGAAGATGTTGCATCATTCAACAGAGTTCCATCGTAAGAGAGAGTTGCCTAGAATGGCAGGTGTTTGATTTGTTCAAAAAAAGTGTAAATATGAAGTAGTAATCATCACGAAAATAAACAGTTGTATTGAACAATGTTAAGAATTGTCTACAAAGTGATTTTTACGTCAAAGTACGGTTTAAAAAAAAACAAATAAGTGAATAATGTGAAACCACGTGGTTACCACCATAGAACTAGGCTTAGTTTACATAATAAGCCAAAAGTAAAGTGTTCTGTGAAAAATATATAATTTCATAAATCAATAATGCTAGAAGATGTTAAATTAATAATTTTAGAACCATAAAAAATATGTCAAATTGACGTAGGGTCAGGTTAGTGGAGAATTAAGAGCGGTATAGGGAACGTAGAGTTGGCCCTGAAGTAAAGGTAGTCGAGCCTGGAGGCGACTGGTAGAGGAAGGGTGCGATCGGATTACGGACTCGGGAAGGATTCAAGGACTTGGTACGAGGAATGTTGATAGAGATTATGGAACCTAGTAACCAGGAAAGGACCTTTACCGGGAATGTCTAGAGCACCACGTACATGGGAGCTCTGGGATCACCAGGAGCGGGGTTGAGGAGATGGACTGGACGGATAGGTATGAAAATTGGTCTCAAAGTGGCGTACGCGATCTCGGCTGAGATGCGTTTGGACCGGGATTGTCTCCTGGCCCTCCGCCGGTTGATTCGTCGCTCTCGGTTGGTTTTAGGCATGGGTTGGAGAAAAACAAACAAAGGTTAGGAATAGCAGAGCCTAGGAGTGTTGCTGTTGGTGTCTCGGTGGCGCTGGCGTCCGTCTGCGGCCGGGTCTCGGAAAGCCTTGTGGTTTCCTAGACGGCAGACGTCGCAGCCCAGGATGGCTTGGGTGGAGGTCGTCCTTAGTGTTGTGTTGAGGTGAGGGCGGTGGTTGGCTATTTCGGCGATGGTGTGGTTTGTGAGGAGGAGGTCTAGGTGAAGGGTCGGTCCACGTCAAGGTCCGACGTTGTTCCCTTCCGAAGGTGAGGCTGCTGTCAGCGAAGTTGACGCTGACGTGCTGGTCGGTCAGCCAGGGAGAGCCAAGGATGATGGCTTCCACTAGCTGATCGGCGACTAGGAACTCTGCGTCAAGGAGTTGGTCCATGACCTTGATCGGGAGTTTGAGGCTTCCGCGGATATGGAGGCTGGTACCACTGTCGGCCGTTTGAGCAGTCTGCGTCTCCTTCTGGAAGTGTCCAAAGTCTGTCGGTGACACCTGGTCTGTCCTTGGGAAATTTCCATTGGCTCCCGTGTCGAGGAGGGCGGCGACAGGTCGGTCGCCAATGGAAATCAGTATGTGAGACAGGTCGCTAGGAGTGATGGGTGATGAGTGTAGGAAGGAGCTGAGGTGTAGAAGGGTGAGGAAAAGTGGAGACGAGCTGAGTTATGAGGACGACGATAGAACATGTCGGAAGGTTGCGGTGCTGGTCTGTCTCCAGTTTCACCGGCGTGTCTTCTCA
The DNA here is from genome assembly GCA_963513935.1 of Aphrophora alni. Classification (NCBI taxonomy): domain Eukaryota; kingdom Metazoa; phylum Arthropoda; class Insecta; order Hemiptera; family Aphrophoridae; genus Aphrophora; species Aphrophora alni. Next base: position 74,431,485 of record OY740766.1, read on the forward strand.
AAACTTCAAGACCGGACAGTCGCGGTAAAAATGGAAATCAGGGCAGTAACGACACTTGAGGTCCCTGGTTGGTGTCGGTTTGATGTTAGATGGTGGTTGCGGAGTAGTGTTTAAGGGAGGTAATAGGATTGGGTTCTTTTTAAATCAGTGGTTCAGTGTTTTGAGTTAAAGAATGCAATACTTTATATTATTTTACAATTACTAATTTCCAAATATTATTACAATTATTTCTATTCAAATATTAATTTAAACTGAATCAATATATCTCCCTAACTCATTCAATTATTTCAAATAACATACATATGCTTTGTATAACTTACTTCATATTACTTTACAATGATTACTTTAAAACTGAATTAACCTATCTATATATATATATTCAAAAATGATGAACCCAGAATAGTTCCAGCTATTTTGAAATGAATTTAATATATTTACTTTGTTGATTACTTGTGCTGATATTTTGTTTATTTGCTCACCCTTTTTGTGCACTGCAAAAGCCGCTACTACAGCTTGTATTATTGGGAGCTCCAACTCGCCAATAATACCCTCATGTCCTTATCAGACCGCTTCAACGGCTGATTCTCCTTCTGCCTCGAACGTTCCTCCTGACGTCTTCACTCACGCTGTTGATCGAAAGATCCCCACCTCTCTTGGGTCGTCGCTTATATTGCCTCGACCTGCCTTGCTAAGTAGGTTGCCCATGCTAGGTAAGCATTTCGTCATTTTTTTAATAGTTTCGCAATACCTGTCGCTATTCTGGGTTTCATGTATGGTTCTTACTTAAATTCTATTAATTATTATATATTTCTACTCTAGTATCTATCTAATCCTAACAACTCCGCCGCCCTCGAGACATCGTCCCGATGTCAAAAAAAAAAACTCGGATGTGTGTGCCCTCGTGTAATGAGCAGTGACAAGGTAAGGTTACTTCGACTGTGCCTGTGATATTGCATGGGATAGGTGTTTGTTTTTGTGTATCACTGCATTGTAGGTTAGTGTTTGGAGTAGGATTTGTTAGGGTAAAGGTGTCCCCTGTGATCTCTGTGATCAGTATTCCGTTTTCGCTCGGACTACAATGGAAGGTACATTTGTCTGCTATACTCTCGATGTCGCCACCTGCAATCAGCTGGGCCGCAAAACCTCTTGATAGTGTCCCTGTTGAGCGTTGTCGTGGTAGGAAACACAACCCTGTCTTCTTAGGTTGACACTCGTCCAATTGTTTGCGCGTCAGCGTCCTGATGGATGTCCCGTTTGTAGCCACAATTGTAGGTTCCATGGATATGGTGCAGGTGTGATTTTCCCATCGAAGTGGTACAGGCATGTATTCATATAGTCTCCATTTTGTTGAGCGTCGCTGAATTGGAATACTAATAGTGGAGATTACAGAGGAGGATGTTATTTTACAGGATGTAATGGGATAGTGGTAGTATAGGTGCGTGTCATCTTTTGGAATGACTAAGGACCAATGTTTTGTATTTAGACGTGACTCAAGTTGTTTCAAGTCTTTGTACAGTTGTTGAGGGGGTATAGTCGTGTGTGTAGACACTCGGTCTCTACAGCTATTGCGAATCTGATCTAAAACTAATAACAATGAATTAAAACAAGATTGTCTTTGTTCCCTTAATAAATAAAACATGATTGTCTCCTCGTTTGCTGTCAACACGTGCAGTTCATCGTCTGTGGCTGTCCCGCAACACCAATGAAAAACGTCCCCAATGCTGCTAATCGCTCTTTTTGTTCTAGCATGTTCCTGGCGCCCTTTTTCGTGTTTCGTGATTGATGCTCGTAGGATGTCTTTAGTACTGGCCATCAGTTTCTCCAGTGTGTTAGCTGTTTGGCATCCTGTTGAGTTGTCGTCTCCTAAACATAATTTAGATCGGGCAATGGTGACTGGGAAATGTTGTATGGGAGATAAGGGAAAGATGTAGGTCATTGGGATAGTTGCTTCGTATATATTTAGCTTGGAGTGGTTGGAAGTGTGCTCCATTTGAAATTATTATTGGAATTTTTTGGTGGGAATTAAGGGTGAGGGTCAGGGGAAGGATGATGATCCACATGTATTTTGTAATATTTTTGGTTTTCTTCTTTTTATCTAGGTTGCCTGTAACTGAGCAAACATTCTCATATCAATACACCTGTAATCATCTTAAGATTTTCCTTTTCCCCCTTAACTCCCCTTTAGTTGGAATTATTCTGGATTTGTTCCCTAAGTTTTAAGTCTATTTATAAAATTTCCTAATTATATTTAACATATATAATTATACATATAATTAACATATATTTATATCTTATCTCATAGTCGAATTAATATACAACATTTTATTTCTTAACTTATCTATGTATGAGTGCTGTAGCTTTAATTAGTTTCGCTGTACGGCCTTATTCTCGACACGTGGACTATGTCCCCTATCCATCTGCCATGTCTGTAGATCTCAATCTCGTAATTTAATGGCGACAACTTTCTTAAAATTTTGTAAGGACCTGTGTATTGTCGTTCGAGCTTGTTGTCCTTCTTTTCATTCCGTAGTAAAATTAATTCTCCTACCTTAAATTGTACCTCTCGCCGGTGGGCGTTGTATCTTTCACATTGACCCTGCTGTGACCCAGCCATTATTCTTGGTAAGTCTTGTCTGATTTTATGTATAATTTTTAGGGCCTCTAATACATCATGTTCAGGCACTTTTGGAATTAGTGCCAAGTCGATCGGTTGGTTCGGTTCGAACCCGTGAAGTAAATAAAATGGTGAAAATCCTGTTGTAGCGTGTTTGCCTGAATTATATGAAAATGTCAATAACTTGACATATTTATGCCAGTCCTTCTGGTCCTCGTTGACGTAGCATCGCAACATGTTGACTAGCGTAGAATTGTATCTCTCGGTCACACCCTGACTTTGAGGTCTATACGCCGCTGAAGTTTTGTGTACTATTCCTAACGCGTTGTATAATTGTTTTAATATGTCTGCCACAAAATGCGTACCCCTATCTGTCTGTATTTCTGCCGGCATGCCATAACTCGGAATGATGTCCTCTAGCAGAAATCTCGCCGTCGTTTGTGCATCCGCTTTTTCTGTTGTTTTAGCTATCGCAAATCTCGTTGTGTTGTCTGTTGCTATCAGGATGTATAATTTTTTGTTCGACTTTGGTAAAGGTCCTAGGTAATCCATCGTTAATTTTGTAAAGGGTTTTGTCGTTATTCTTATTGGTTGTAATAATCCCGCTGATTTTTGTCTGTCTGTCTTCATGATTTGGCATTTGTGGCACTTCTTTATGTATTGGATTATGTCCGCCGTCATTCCTGGCCAGTGATATTTGTTTTTAATTTTTGACATAGTCTTTGCAACTCCTGCATGACCTCCCCCAATAATTGAATCATGAAATGCTTGAAGAATTTCGGTTGTCAACTTCTTAGGGACGGCAATTAATAATTTGTTTTCTCCATTTGTATATTGCTTATACTGCAAAATACCGTCTTGTAGTACGTATAACCTTGACGCTCGCCTGTGTGCCTTGTCAGCGCTCTCTGGATCTAGTAATGCTTGTCTAATGTTAAATAGGAAATTGTCCGAAAGTTGTTCGTGTTCTAAGTTTACCGACTGAATCTTAATAATTGTTAGTTCTCCTTGTATCTCTTTGTCCGATATCTGCACTTCACCTGGATAGCGACTCAAGCTGTCTGGCACCCTCATTGTTGAACCTGGTTTATGTTTTATTTCGAAATCATATTCGATTAATTTTAATGCCAATCTGTTTAACCTTGAACTTAATGTTTTTACATTCTTGTAGTACTGCAAGCTGGCATGATCATTAAAAATAGTGAATCGCCGCCCATACAGAAATGGTCTAAAATAGTTCACTGTGTAAACTACACTCAGTAGTTCGATTTCCGACACACTCCAGCGCCCCTCAGTATCCCGTAATCTTCTGCTAACATAAGCTATCGGTCGAAGTGTACCATCCTCCTGGTACTGAGACATGACACCCCCTATTTCTGTCCGACTGGCGTCGCATGACACTACTATGTCTTTTTTTTCATCGAAGTTGGCCAGTACAGGTGGCGTAGTTAGTGTTTTTTTTAAGTTGTTAAATGCTTCCTCATGTTCCTTAGTCCATTTAAAAGTTTTTTTGTCTGTGTTTTCCTTTTTTGTTAGATCCGTTAGGGGTTTTGCCATGTCACTAAATCCTTTTATAAATTTTCTGTAATATGATGCGGCCCCTAAGAAGCTCCTCACATCCTTTGTTTTCGTAGGGGTGGGAAATTCTGTGATGGCTTTTAAGTTTTTTTCTAAAGGCCGAATACCGTTTTTAGAGATGTTGTGTCCTAAGACGTCTATATTTTGGTAAAAAAAATGACATTTTGATGTTTTTAGTTTTAATTTTGCCGTCTCCAATCGTTTAAAAACTTTTTCTAGGTTTGCTAATTGTTCTGTGAACGTGTTTCCATATGCCACCAAATCATCGATATAAATGACCATTCCCTGATATAGCAAGCCTGAAAATAGGCGATTCATGCTTCTTTGAAATGAGTTCGATGAGTTTCGCATTCCCATTGGTAACCTCGTGTACTGATATAGTCCCTTGTGTGTTACAAATGCCGTGTATGGTCTATGTTCTGGGACTATTGGTTGTTGGAAAAATGCCTGATTTATGTCCATAGACGAAAAATAATGTGCTGTTCCTAATGTGTCGAAGATGGTTTCTGCTCTTGGTAAAGGAAATTTGTCAGCCTCCATATCTTCGTTCAATTTTCTGTAGTCCACTACCATTCTGTATTGGTCGCCGGATTTTTTTACTAAGAATGCGGGTGCCGCGAAAGCGCTCTGTGAATCTTCTATGACCCCTGCTTCTTTTAACTGCTCCACCTGCCTATCTAATTCTTGTCTTTCTACATTACTTAGCCTGTAAGGAGGGACTGCCACCGGTTTACCCGTTTTCATGTATATAGCATATGCCGGCATATCTGCTTCTTGTAAGTCGTGTGGACCGCGTGCGAATAAATGTATATATTTTTTTATTAATGATCGGGCCGCCTCGTACTCTGACTGTCCTAACTCTTTGTTGATGTCTATTGTGTCTCCTTTTAGGTCCGTTATGTCGTTTGAGATTTTCTTTTCTTTATTTATTTTGATGTGATTAACCTTATACTCTTTGCTTGCGTCAATTTCGAAAGTGTCTGCTTTCGAAAATTTTATTAATTTTCTTTTTACTTTCTCCGTGGCCAAGGATATGTCGCCTAGTCGTGTCTCGTTTATTATTTGCTTGGTCATTGATGTAGGGTTTGTAACTTTTATTTTTATTGGTGTATGTGTAGTATCCGCGCACGCATATAAGCCCTTTTGTGATAGTAGGTTTTCTTTAGATTTGAAATTATATTTTACACCCTCAGGAATTAAATTTTCTATCTTTATTTCTATGTTTCTAGTATCATGGGGTGGTATTTCAATATCCTCTTTTGTATATATTGGTATTGGTTCCATTATTGTGTCATTGTCATGTGTTAGTTTCACCAAGTTGTTCCTAAATATTTGTACCGTGTTTTGTCCTAGTGTAATTTTGTTATCTTTAAAATTAATTATTGCCTTATGGGCTGTTAAAAAGTCATTTCCTAACAAAAAGTCGCTTGTCAAATCCTCCACCAAATATACTTTATGTTCATATTCTTGTTTATTTATATAGAATTTTAGGATTGCTCTGCCCGTGACTTTTATTGTCGTGGCATTGGCAGAAGTCAACCATATGTTATCTGCTTCAATTTTTGTTGCTAAATGTCCATATCTATCGTTCAAACAGGAAACACTACAGCCTGTATCAAACAGAATTGATATATTTTCATCCCTAATTTTTCCTGGAATTGCTATACTTAATTTAGAAGTAATATTTCCAATTACTGTTTGTAATGTAATATTTTCCGTGGAGTGTGCATCGACCTCATTATGTGTTGTCAGCATTGGGCTAGAAAGACTATGAACTAATCCTGACGTTGTGTTTTTTTTGTTGCCAAATTCCACTGCGTGTGTGCGTTTGCTTATATATGTAGGCCTACAATTGTTAACATTGTCTCCACAAGTGTCGAAATACCTTTTAATAAATTTTATGTGTTTTTGTTGTTCCACTTTGTGACCTATTTTGTTTTTCTGCCATTCACTATATCTATTTTCTTTCTCGTTTTTCCGAATTTTTGTTGGCCGTTCTGAATACTTGTCGTGTACTTCCGGTCTTACTAGTTTTTTTTGTACCTGTGTACAATGTTTTGCAAAATGACCTCTACGACCACACCTAAAACACTCTGGTTCTACCCGTGTCCCTTCTCTTCTGAAATTTCCGTTGTATCGGTCTATCTGCCTAGTCTGACTATTTGTCTGTCCATAAATACGTTTTTCTCTATAATCGTCATTATTCTGTCTAGATGCAGGTATTTGTCTTTGTTCACGGTATTCCTGAGTGTTGTTTTTTTGTTTTTGGTAATTATAAGTTTCAATATGTGTATCAGGTCTCCTATCACGCAAGTCCCAATTTTCGTTTTTTAATCTATTGTTTTCCATTTCCAATTCATTAATTCGCTCCATTATTGTTTGTAGGTCGTCTCGTGTAATCGTCTCTTTAGATTTCGCTGCCTCTCCATCATCAATGCCTAATCTTTTTCTGAGCATGTAGGAAGCTTTTTCGGCAACAAACATATTTTCATTTAGTTTTTGTAAAGTTGTGTTGTCGAGCATTGCAATTTGTTGCAATAGTGCTGGATTGAGCCCCTTAAGTATGTGACTACATATTCTATCTTCGCTCATGTCTGGCTCATAACGTGTACATAGTAATTCCACCTCAGTCTTGTATTGCATCAAGGACTCTCCCTGCAATTGGAATCTATTATTTAATTTCATGAGCAACATTTCTTTTTCATGTTTTGGAGCAAACGCCTTCATGAACTCGATTTTTATTTCTACCAATGTTAGATGTTTTTGTTTTATTTCAAAAATTTCATAATAATCGCTTGCCACTCCCTCTAAATACCAGGGAAAATAGATTCTTTTTTTTTTATCGCACCATCCGTTCGCTGCGGCTGCCCTTTCGAATTTTGCTATGTGCTTGGAAATATTCTCTGCCGTGTTTCCACTAAATTTGCTTGGTTCGAACAACGGTAGTCTTTCATTCATTGTGATATCCTGTCTAGAGGTGCTATCGTCTGGAATTGGGTCTTTGTTGTTTCCCGAATAACCCTCAACCGCGTCGTGAATATTAGTTTCTTTATCTGTTTGTTTAGGCCAATTTGTGTATTGATTTTCTAACTCGACTCGGCTCATTTCCGAAGTGGTATCAATTTTCCATAACCGAATATATGACCTTAGGAAAACCATATATGACCTTATATGTTTCACTCAAGGTCTTTCCAAATATTAATAGTTTTAATTTTATTTAGTGCTTTTATATCTGCTAAGGTTAAATTCATTAATTTGTTATATTTTGTTTTGTAACTGTAAAAGTACCGTAAATTAATCCCTATTCAAAGAAAGAATAACTCATTACCCAATTCTCATTAATATTCGTTTTAGTTACTTAATTCGCCAAAATAAAAATAAAAATTTGAATTAAGTATTTATGAGTTATGTTCCCGGGAAGACTTGTCACGTAAGCAAGAAGTAGCAATGTAGAACAACAAAATCTAAACAAACTGTCGTCAGCATTCCGTGGTGTAATTACTCTCGGCCTTGCGCAACAAAACCCCTGACGTGTGTGATTCGTAAATATTCTATTTTAATGTCGACCTCATTCCCAAACTCATACAAATATGCTAACAATGCAAAAATAATCTTAAACTATAGTTAGAATCAAAATCGTCTGTTACCTGTTGATTATCTGTTAATCACACATACCTCAAATTTAAATCGTTCGCATATAATAATAATAATAACACAAATTTAACACATATATCAAAATCTCTTAAATATGTATATCTCTATAGATAAAGCACCTTATTAACATACAAATTTATTACTTTTTGTTTTTCTCAAAAATAATTATCAGATCATTCCAATTTCTTATTTCAAAAATAACACTTCAAATACAGTTTTATAAATATATAGCTGATTAAAGAACCAAAAAAATAATCACTGTAATAAAAAATACTCTTAATTTTTAGTAATAAATTAAAAGAAAGGCTGTTTTGACTATTTATTACATAAAAATTACAAAAACAAAATTCTTTTCATATAGTAACAAATTTTAGTAAAAACTAAAAACACGGCCGATGCACCATTTAATAGGATTGGGTTCTTTTTAAATCAGTGGTTCAGTGTTTTGAGTTAAAGAATGCAATACTTTATATTATTTTACAATTACTAATTTCCAAATATTATTACAATTATTTCTATTCAAATATTAATTTAAACTGAATCAATATATCTCCCTAACTCATTCAATTATTTCAAATAACATACATATGCTTTGTATAACTTACTTCATATTACTTTACAATGATTACTTTAAAACTGAATTAACCTATCTATATATATATATTCAAAAATGATGAACCCAGAATAGTTCCAGCTATTTTGAAATGAATTTAATATATTTACTTTGTTGATTACTTGTGCTGATATTTTGTTTATTTGCTCACCCTTTTTGTGCACTGCAAAAGCCGCTACTACAGCTTGTATTATTGGGAGCTCCAACTCGCCAATAATACCCTCGTGTCCTTATCAGACCGCTTCAACGGCTGATTCTCCTTCTGCCTCGAACGTTCCTCCTGACGTCTTCACTCACGCTGTTGATCGAAAGATCCCCACCTCTCTTGGGTCGTCGCTTATATTGCCTCGACCTGCCTTGCTAAGTAGGTTGCCCATGCTAGGTAAGCATTTCGTCATTTTTTTAATAGTTTCGCAATACCTGTCGCTATTCTGGGTTTCATGTATGGTTCTTACTTAAATTCTATTAATTATTATATATTTCTACTCTAGTATCTATCTAATCCTAACAGAGGCCTGGTGACTAGCCTTCCCTCATTCCTGGTTGGTCGTAGGTTGCTTGTTTGGTCATCTGACAGGTCCTTCTCAATGGCTCGGGCTCGATCGATGAGGTCGGTGGTGTCCTTAAAGCTGTTGCCACATAACCTGGATCAAATCGCCGGCTGTAGGAGCTCGAGGTAAGTGCTCTGGCGATGAACCTCGCTGGCCTGGGGTTGGAGCCTGCTCATTAACCTGGTCTTCCTGAGCAGGAAGACGACTACTGACCCTTCTGGCTGTTGTTTCTTGCCATAGAGCTCCGCGCGTAGTTCTGCCAGAATGGCAGGCGAGTCGAACTGAGTCAGCAGTCGTTGCTGAAACTCCTCCCAGTCCAGGTACATTTTGGAATAGCGCCTGTACCAGAATTCCGCTCTACCATTGAGTTGTGGGGCAACGGTACGTGTCCAGTAGCTTGTTGACGTGTTCCTTGCCCTGTTCAACCCGTTTCGCAGTTGGCAAGGAACGACGTAGGGTCCTGCGTTCCGTCACTGCTAAATTCGGGTTATGGCGTCGGTGGTGGTGGTGGTGTTTGCTTGCCCTGAAGAAGTTGGACCAGCGTTTGTAAGACGTCCATTGTTGAATGTGGTGATGGTGTCTGTGTAGGTGGTGATGGTGTAGGTAGTGATGGTGTCCAACTCTCCTTGCACTCCGGGCAAGTGTAGCTGACGTTGGGTAACGCTACGTCCTTTAGCCCAACGCAGATGTGGTGCGCTTCAGCACAACATACGCTGCAAGTTATAACGAACTCACCTAGCCATGAGCACATTTGTCTAGCGCATTCCTGGCCTTGCGACCGAAGAGTTGGTACCATGGTTGTGTTGTCTTGATTTTGGGCGCCACTGGGTTTTAAACTCCCAGAAGTGTGATGTGTCGGGGTGAAGGTATTTCTTCCTCCGAAGAATGTTGCACCACGTTGCGGCCGCCAAATGACGTAGGGTCAGGTTATTGGAGAAGGAAGAGAGGTGTAGGGAACGTGAAGTTGGCCCTGAAGTAGAGGCAATTGTTAACGTCACCACCAAGGGAGCTAGTTCACCCGACTAGTTTCCCACAATCTACACGGCAAAACCTGCCAACATTCACCCAACACTTACAGGCGTCAATTCCCCGGCCTTAACTCTCCTAGTGTCGGTTGTCACTGCAGCGACGATTGGTACTCGCATACGGGTGCTAGTAATCGCTGCCGCGACGACTGTGAATTGCGTCACAATAATACAGCTGTTTCAGCTCATCATTCACTAAATGCACTATGTTTGGTATCCATAGAAACAGCAGAATAGGTGCCATCTTTTGGTGTACAGGTTTAGTATATTTGATGATCTGCTGACTAAAAAAAAAACTGTTTGAATTACTACTGTCAGCTGTTTCACCGGCTGAATAGTTTTCGTGCTAACCTCATTGCCGTTGTTGTGTTTCTTGTTCAGTTTTATACCAAATTCTCGGTAAAAATGGATAGAAATATTACTCGTGATAGTGAAATTGACAGATTATTAGATGAAGATGTGAGTGACATAGAAAGTGCCAGTGATATAGAAGGTAATGTGGAGTGGATAGTGACAATTCAATGACTGACTTTTCCGCGGGAAGTAGTGATACGCTACAGAGTAAATTGCAGTTGGCACCGGGTACATTGTGTTAGTTATAGTGATGTAACCTTTTGTGGCTGTATATATTACCTATATAAGTGTATATTTTCTAACAGAATATAAAATTTGGAAGAAAATGACTATTTCAGATTTTTTATATTAGACAAACAGCAGTTTTTAGAAGATTGGTCTAAATTTAAGATATTTTTTTTTGAAACATTTTCTAATTTTGGGCAATAACACACAAAAATTCCTATAAAGGTATGTATAGAACCATTTTTTATCATATTCTCTCTTTTGTTCTGAATAATTTGATCTATCATATATGTGTCTAGACCTAAATCTCAAATTTTAGTGAATTTTTAAATTAAACCTTGCGTTTTGCCTAAAAACAGTGTGGCACTACTAATTATATAGTGAACACTCGGAGGGTTAAATGGCTCTACATCGGCCAATCTCACAATACAAGACCCGCACACGCTACTCGTCTCTGATTGGCTGACAGCTCACGTCGAGCATCTAAAAGTCCGCGGCCACAACAATGGCAATCCGTGACACAACACCGAACCAACCTCACACACATCGCACATCGAGATTAGTCGCTTCTCGGGAAACTTAACAATGGACAGCTTATTTTCTAGGAGCAAACCAATCCTATGCAAGATAAGCTACAAGCTAGCAGAGCCAACATTGTATAAGTATTCATTTCTCAGGGAAAAGAAAAACACTTGTCATTCAGGAGACCAACTGGCACCACACCTCCTCCGGGAGACCTGCAGTTGACAACTCACAACACATCCTCAACAAGCATCATCACAATCACTTCGCCTTCTAGAAATCACACCACACTTCTCCTGACGCGAGACTAGCAGGGACCATCTCTCCCACGACCTTCTTACGCAAGGCCAAGTGACCCCTTGCTCACACATTTCACAGGGACCATCTCTCCCCCAGTCTTCTTACGCAAGACCGAGGGACCCCTCAACAATCAAACACCACACACCGAGAAGACAACTCTCAAGCTCACCACACACTTTTGCTGCCACCTAACACATACCAACCTGTTGTTCAACCCATACACGTTTTGATTCATTTCTTACACCACCTGACTCCTGCTCTCACTCCACAGAACAACGCCTTCTTCAAGACTCACCCCGTGGCCTCCCGCAAGTAAATTAAACGGAGAAATCCGGGCAACGGCAGCACTTGCTTCACCCTAGTCACCTCCTGAAAAGGAAATTGTAGGTGCTTTGGCGCCAGCGATGGTGGGTGAACGTCCATCATAGAGACCAGATCACGTCCTATCTCTCATCACCTAATCTAAGGTCAACTGGCCCTTTTCAGGGCCAGCACACTCCTAGTTTCCGTTATTCCTTCATCATTCCTCGCACCAAGCTCTCGAATCCTTCCCGAGTCGCAAATCCTTCCTCTTCCATAATATACCAGTCGCCTCCCGGCTCTTCTACCTCTACTTTAGGGTCAAGTTCACGTTCCCTACACCTCTCTTCCTTCTCCAATAACCTGACCCTACGTCAAAATTACAAAGAAGACTTAAAATCGTGCGTGAAATTGAGCTATATCAAGGACAGGTCTCACGAATTAACCATTCGTGTAAATAAGTAATAAGACGATTTTTCAGTGCAATTGTGTGACTTCTTCATTAGTGAAAAGATGTGTTTCATCATGAGTACGTGTATAATAAAGCACACTATTTATTTATGTATGTAATAGGTTAAGAAAAATGACGGTTAAATATCCATATTTTTCAATATACCTTTGATTTTCTTAGTTATGCTCTATTAGTTTCATGTCCATCTATAATATTCTGTTTTAAAAACTATCATGATAAATAAGTCCGTGTGGGATGCTGGTCCCATATCGGACGCCTCCCCAGGTGGCAGATAGGGGAACGCCTCTCAGATATGAGTGGTACCGGGTAAATCAAATACCCAGGACGGACCAAAAACCAGATAGGGGAAGGTACCCCGAAAATAAACCAAATATGAAAAGTCAGCAGGAGGAAAAAGTTACGGTGCAGGGAGTTGGATCCCCAGTACCGGCGGCTGTCAGGGGTGAGAAAGAGGGCCCCGGGTCGTCGTCAGCCAATTACCGCAGTGCCTCGGGAATTGAACATTTGGTTCAAGGGGCATGTCATGCATCAAGTGGAGAGAGAAGCCCTTTCACAAGAAATGTGATGGTAAAGCAGACTCCGCCATCTGGTCCCAGTGAAATAAGGGAAAATAATGAGCTTGTGCTGACAAGATCACCGACATCTACTGAAAACAAACCAAAGAATCTAACCCAGCAGGTGTTCCACCCAGGACTTTTTCACAGATCGCGATCATCCTCTCTCGATGATATATCACCAACAAACCATGAAAGGATAGCAGCTGAAACACACTTACAAAGAAAGGATAATTTTTACCAGAAATGGCAGGAAGAAAAAGAAGCAAGAGAACGACTTGAAAAAACTGTCAGTGATTTGCAGAGACGCATCAAAGAATTGGAAGTAAAAACTTGTTGCACTAACGCAGCAGTGATCAACTTATCTGCACCAATCTCACCTGGTGCTGGTGGCGATATTCAATATCAAACTGATGAAGAACAGTTAGAAAGAGATACAGACTGGATTCTAAAGAAGAATAATAAAAGGCCAGATAAAAAGCGAAAGGCCCACGTGAGTCCTGAATTCCTCAATGTGATCCCGAAACTAAAAGAACACACGACACCACAGCAAAAACCAACATCTAATAGCGAATCTTTAGGTGTATTTTCCATACCCAAAAAGAAAGAATTCGCACCACCCCCAATAATGGTGGACAAAGTGGAAACATTTAGCGCCCTTAAAAGAACGATTGAAAAAATCACTAACGTCAAGTGTACTTATGCTTCACATAATAACAACGTTTGGAAAATTCTTGTTCCTGATAGCAATACATACAGGATTATGACAAAGGAGCTTACAAATATGGAAATTCAATGGCATTCATATGAAGACAAAGCTTCTAGACCAATAAAGGTAATGGCCAGAGGACTGCACCCATCATGTGTGGAAGAAGAAATATGCTGTGATATTAAAGAACAGGGATTTAGAATCTTGGAAGCAAGGAACATAATAAAAACAGAAAACATAGGTAATCATGATAACCACGCCGCAAGGAAAATAAAACTTCCACTATTTATGCTCACATTTGAAAACCATGAAGACATAGAGAGGATTTTCGCCATCAAGTCAATTATGGGGCTAATTGTCAAAATTGAACCTTTGCTGAGAAAGACTAACTTAATACCGCAATGCAAAAGATGTCAGGCATTTGGCCACACAAAGCACTATTGCAACCGTGACGTTGCCTGTGTCAAGTGTGCAGGGAACCATCTTACAAAGGACTGCACTTTAAAGAAAGAAGATAAAGCAAAGTGCATAAATTGCCGTGGTAGTCACCCGGCAAGTTACAGAGGTTGTATAGTCACAAAGTAGGAAAGTAAATGAAAGTAGGACTTCGCGTCAAAAACCTGGCCCGAGTGCTCATGACAGAAATACAAAAGACAGTAAATACTTAAAAGAACAACATGAAAACAAGAAACAGGAAGCAGAGCCGAAATCCTACGCTAATATTGTTAAAAACGCTCGGCGAGAAGATGAAGTCACGATGAAAGAATTGTTGACCCAGATCTTGCAAAGGCTCAACGATCAAGAAAAGGTAATTAGCACATTATGCGAGGAGAAAAATGGGGTCAAGAAAAAGAGCAAGACTAAAAAATGAGTTGCTCACTTAAAATAGCGACATGGAATGCCAATGGATTACTCAAACACCAAACCGAATTGGAAATATTTCTTAGAAAGGAAAAAATCGATATATGCCTGATTTCAGAAACTCATCTTATAAATCAGTCACGTGTCAGAATACCAAACTTTGCATGCTACCACACTCCACATCCGACTAATTCAGCAAGAGGGGGTACTGCAGTACTAATAAAAAGCAACATCCAGCATCACGAAGAGCCGGTGACTATAAAGCAAACTTTACAACTGACTGCTATCAATATTCAAATGAAGAATAGAGACTTCAAGGTTGCGGCTATTTATTGCCCACCTAGGTCATCGCTCAAGAGAGATGACTATTTCAATATCTTCAAGACAATTGGAAACTACTTCATCATTGGAGGGGATTTCAATGCCAAACATACACAGTGGGGCTCAAGACTAATCACCTCAAAAGGTAAAGAGCTTTATCAGGCAGGGTGTAAGCACAATTTGTGTATTTATCTCTTCACGATCACCAACTTACTGGCCAACTGATCCAGCGAAAATACCAGACTTAATTGACTTTTTTGTCACCAAAGGGTTATCAAGCAATCATATGTATGCTGAAGGTAATGATGATCTCTTGTCAGATCATACCCCTGTGATTCTGTCAGTCAGTGAATCTGTTCTTATGAAAAAACAACTTCCCAGACTCACAAATAATAAAACTAACTGGAACAAATTCAGAACTGAGATTGAGAACTTTATTGACATTGAAGTGCCATTGCTGAGTGCGAGTCAAATAGATCAAGAAACTGAACAATTTGTTGCTGACGTACAGGAAGCAGCGAAAAATAGTACTCCAACTGTAAATAAAATCCATCAAGTTGCAACAACCTATCCAGCTGATATCATAGAACTAATCATGGAGAAAAGGAATGCTCGAAGAAAGTGGCAACGATCAAGGTTTCCTGGTGACAAAATCATTGCAAACCGTCTTAGTAATCGACTAAAAACTGCAATAAAAAATTTTTAAAATGAGTCTTTTGGAAATTTCCTTTGTAACCTGACTGCCGATGATAAAACAAACTACTTGCTCTGGAAAACAGCGAGGCGATTTAAAAGGCCCCCACTTCAGGGCCCACCCTTAAAAATGTAAGATGGTTCTTGGGTAGGAAATACAAAGAAAAAAGCTGATGTTTTCGCAGACCACCTATCAAATGTGTTTAAACCCTTCCAACAAATCACAGATAAAGAAAACACAGTGTTTGTAGATAAGGTAGACGACATTGAAATACCACTTGTTTCTCTTAAAGAACTCAAACACATATGTAGACACCTCAACAACAAGAAAGCACCTGGTTTCGACCTTATTACAGGACGGATTATAAAGGAGCTGCCAGAGATAGCACTCATTAAATTACAATACATAATTAACGCCTGCCTAAATCTCAAGCATGTTCCTTGACTCTGGAAAATTGCAGAGGTTATTGTCATACCAAAGCAAGGAAAACCACCCACAGAGGTCACATCGTATAGACCAATTTCTTTATTACCTGTAATGTCAAAGATCTTTGAAAAACTACTCATGAAAAGACTTGAGCGTATCACAATGAAAAGAAAGCTGATACCGAACCATCAGCTTGGCTTCAGAAGCAAGCACTCGACAATAGACCAGGTGCATCGCATAACCAATACTGTGGAAAACGCACTCGAGGAAAATAAAATTTGTTCTGCAGTGTTCCTTGACGTTGCGCAAGCCTTTGACAAGGTTTGGCATGAAAGCCTCATTTACAAATTGCATAGAGATCTACCTAAACAATATTTTGAAATTCTAAGATCATACCTAGCAGACAGATGCTTTAGAGTTCGATACGGCTCAGAGTTTTCAGACTTGAAAGATATAGCAGCAGGAGTTCCCCAAGGAAGTGTCCTCGGCCCTGTACTCTATCTTTTGTACACCAGAGACATAGTACATGATGGCGAAACTATGATGGCAACATTTGCGGATGACACAGCAATCCTCGCGGTCGATACCAACATTGATTGTGCCAGGAATAAGCTGCCAAAAGCTCTTAACAAAGTAGTAAACTGGACAGAATTATGGCGCATAAAACTCAATGAAGACAAATCCACACATATAAATTTCACATACAAGAAGATAGTAAATGCTCACATTACCATTCACAATAAAATCATACCCTGTGCTAACACTGCTAAATATTTGGGTATGACCCTGGATGTAAAGCTCAAGTGGAATGAGCATGTGAAAAAGAAAAAAGGGGAACTGAACATCAAGTATCGAAACCTTTACTGGCTGCTCGAACGTAACTCCGGACTGTCGATCGGAAACAAAATCTTGCTTTATAAACAAATTTTGAAGCCAGTGTGGACGTATGGCATTCATTATGGGGCTGTACAAAGAACACAAATGCTCAGATGATTCAAAAATTTCAGAACAAAGTACTGCGAGGAATGGTCAACGCGCCATGGTACGTAAGAAATAAAGATCTCCATCGTGACCTGCGAATTGGCCTGGTAACGGAGGAGATGAAGAGGTATGCATGTGGACATGACATGCGATTGCGGAAGCATGTAAATCCTGACATGCTAAGTGTACTAAACGTAGGTGGTGACATCCGTCACCTTAGCAGAAAGAAGCCTCATGATCTAATGGCTTAATGTAGCGGAGAGTATTTAGCTATTAATTCTCTTATACACAGAGACTCTTTGCAAGAAAATAAAATCGTTTGTCGGTCTGGTGGACTGGTTATGATAACCGGGGGTGTTTTTAGTGGGTAAAAATCCCACACTACCATTGCGTGCAATGGTGTCTTTTTGAAGATTTTCACCTCCACAAAAAAAAAAGAAAGAAAAATGATAAATAAGGATACATAATTTTTCTTATTATGTAGATTAAAATTTGATTTGAAATTTTTAATTGTAATAGTCATACATGAATTTAATTTTAGTTTTGAAGTTCGAGTTTTATTATAAGAGTTTGGAGTAATCTTATTTCATCGTAGATCAAGCTCTTATTTTATGTAATCATAAATATAACTAGATCCTTTTGTTAATAATTTTATGAAAAGTGACATTTGATATATTAAAATGTTTTAAGGCACGTATCCAATGAAATTTCTAATTTGTATATGTGTATTCATTATAACATGTTTGTTCAAATAAATAAGATGTTTGTTTCACTATAAAAGACTTTATATTGCTTTCCATCCAATATTACATCAAGTACACTTTTTAGAATTCACGCCCCATTAGAAATTAACAATCAAAATTAAATATTTGGTAAATGTGTAATGGAGCCCAACTTAAATCAATAAACATTTATTTAAAGTATATTTCAACCTCATTTAATAAATTATTACAATTGTCGCTCAATGTGTGGCAATTTGTGTGTAAAGTAACCACCTGCATTTTCTAAATTATTACATGTGCTATGCTTGCTTTCATAGTTGCTCAATATAAGTCATAACTGTTCTGTAAAAATTATTCTATACAAGATCTAATGTTTAATTTAAAAACCCTTATTTAAATTAAAAGCTTACCAATATGAGCGGGTTTTATGGTATTAAGAGCAGCTTCAGCTTCCTCCAGAGCAGGTTTAGCAGCCTCTAGTTTCTGCTCAGCCAATGCTTTTTCTTTGGCAATGTATTGTACTAATGCTTCAGCTTTATCTTTCACTTTCATCACTTGATTCTTCACCATCTCTGCTTGCATTGCTCTTTCTGTAACTTCCACCAGTACTGTTTCTGCCTGTGTAATTTAGTAGTAAGTTATTAATATATAATATCTTTACAATATGAAATAAAAATTTTAAAAAATAATAAGTAGGCTACACCAAATAATTAGTTTCTAAAAACACAAACATTAAACTTTAGTTTTTGAAAGTCATCATGAGTATTACATGTAGTTGTATTTTACAAATTTACAACTATAATAATTGTTGACCATTTTTTTTTCTTTTCAAGAGTTAAGTTCTAGAATATATAATAATATTTGTTCTGTTATAGTTAAATGATTACACTTTAACATTTTTCTTTAAATTTCAAACTGAACACTTTGGTCAGTATAATTCTTAATTTTATAACTCTCTGTTCTAATCTTAATAACAATATGAGGTAAATGTATTATTACGAAATTAAAATGAGATATTATGATTTTTAATTTTAATTTACGGTACACCTCATTAAATCAATGTAAATCTGGTCTTAAAATTAATCGATATAGATAATGATGGATTTGTTATATTATTGGTTTTTTGGATATTTGCCAGCATTTGTGTAAATAAAAATGAATATACTAGGGTATTTAGTCATTTTTATTTACAGAAATGATGTAACAGATTAAATGTTTGCACGTGTTAATTGTGCCAAAATAAGAACCTTCTGGGATGCTTGAGCAAGTTCTCTTTCCATGACAGCTAATTCTTGTTTGAGCAGTTCAACAGACTGTGAAGCTTCATCCAGTTTGGCTAACCCTGTATCCATCCTAAGGGCTCCTTCACCAAGCTGTTTCTGTTTCTGCTGGTAGATATTCTTATAACCACCAATAAAATTTAAATATGACTTTGGTGTAACATGAGTAGCTCGCCGAAACCTTGATAAATAAAACATATTGTCAATTAAAACATATTTAAATAAAACAAATTTAATAAAACATATAAAACATAGTTTAAATTATGGCAATAATCAGTAATATGTACAGTATATTTATTTATTTATATAGTCAAGACAAAATTGTGTTTTATAAAATATTTCATTCCATAAAAAGACATACCGGTAATATTATTCTTTCAATAACAATACAAGTGCCACAATTATATTTGTCAAATTATTAGTACAAATTTTAGAGTACAAATTGGTTTATTTTTTAATGAAAATATGTAGCAATGTGTGAGACTGGTTTTTAAAATTTAAGCCAAATACCAATAATAATGAAGGGAAAGGAGGTTATTTATTTAATATATGCACAGTGTGATAATGTGAAAAATTAAAGTTTGTTGTAGGTTTGAAAGCCGCGGTAAAGTGTATAAGAGGGGGAAGCTGTTTAAATAATATTTTGTATTTGGTAAATTCATTTATAAGAGAAAAATAGATTTTCAAAACAACAGAATAAATAATCATGTTCAATTTTAATATAATTTGTTTAATAAATAGTGTATGTAAATTTTAGTGTTTTACGGGGTGTGTGTTTAACTTTTGGAACAGTTAACCGGGAAAAGTCTGGCGGAAGTAACATACCTCATGGCAACACAGTTAGTCTTAGATCAGCGTTTGGAGACGATGGTCGTGTTTAAAAAGTAGGAGTTCACTGCTTGAAAGGACAAGTCATGTTTCTCGGAAGCTAGATCAGAGCTCATAAGAGCATGGTCGGTGTTATTTCTAAAAGTCTAGTTTTGATGTGTTATGTAGAACGGTTGTTCTTTAGAGTCCTAAATTGAAAATACATAGAACAAGTATAGTTTGAGATGTTGAAAGAACAGTGTGATAGAAGTGATTATTACGAATCGCGTGTAATTATAAAAGACAATAGACAATCACGCGTGTAAGATTGAATTCGGTCGTATTGTGGACAGTTATAAAGTGAAAAGATGGACTAACAAATTAGTAGACGTTTTAGACACAAACATTTTTTACAAAGAGTAACAGAAATGCTTTCAGTAGAACTTTTTCCGCGGGCAGAAGAAAGGGAGCATCAAACAATAGGCTTCAAGTTCACCATTGTGCAAATGCGTTCTGAATCAACGAACTGGTAAAATGTGTTATTCAACACACGAACTTAATTCATTTCTTGTATAAAATTTAATATGTTTATTTTCTAATTTTATAAATTGATATTTTATATTGCTATTTTTTAATAAAAATTAATTGATGTCTGTTGACATATTGCTTATCAGAAATGAGCTAAATCTAATGCCAAATAACAGAGAGTTTGAATCTGTTTATTTAAGAATATTTGTTACAAGTCAGCAAACGGCAAGCCATCAATTTGAAAATAAATAAAAGAGTTGACAGCTTATGGACAAGTCCATACTTAAAAAAAACTGAAGGGTTTAAAAGCAAGGAACTCATTTCGAGATACGTTAGACTAAGGAGAGGTCAACGGACAGAGTTTAAATTAACCAATAGAAGAAAGTGTCACTTTCTAAATTCCAGTGAACTTTGAATCCCACCAATGAAAAATAGATTGTGGTGTGACTGTTGAAAACGAGGAAATTATAATTATAGGTCCGAGAAAAAGAAACATTGGAGTTCCTCAAGATAATTTGTACAAGGTTGTTCTGCGAAGTTTTTGGTACAAGGTAGATAATTGTTCTTCATAAAATGTTGTTAAAACTTTTATTATAAATTGTAAAGTCTTCTGGGAAATTGGTAAACATTTGAATGTAATCGCGAAGAATATTAAATTAAAGAAAGTACGTCGAAATTGAAGTGTTGAATTAAAACAAATTACGTCAAGAAGTGAATTAATAAAAATTAAAAGAAACACGTTTAACAATGAATTAGTAAAGTTAAAGAATACGTCGTAAAGTGAATATAGTCAGGGAAAAGTTAATACATGAAATATCAGCGTCGAGAATAAGAAGAAGAATTCTGCGAGATCAACGTGAGTTACGCCAAGTGATTGCCAGGCCAGATTACAGCTTTGCGAAAGTAAATGAGATTATTGGGCACCAAATCAACATCGAGCTTATCCGCTGGAACAACCAAGCTTCGGATTGTGAAAGGACTTCAGATTTGATAAGTAGACTGTGAAAATTTGTATAAATAATTAAACACCAACAACATTTTGATTCAGTAACTACGGTTTAAATTATAGTCACCAAAGAACCACACGAATTAGAAAGATATTATTTTTTTTATTAAAAATCAATTTTTAAATAAAACAAGCTTGCCAGGGCAGTAAATGAATTAAATTGGGCACATAATTACTAAAATAAATTAAATTAAAGAAATTACTGTAAAATTAAATTCATTATAAATAAATCAGACTAATAAAAATTTTGATACACTCTTTGTTTCTTATTCAATTGTTAAGGAAGCATTTTATAATCTTATTAGATTGATTTTACTAAGGTATTTATTTCAGGTATTTTCATTTGTTTAGGTTAAGAAATATTGTAGGTATTTCAATTGTTAGATTAAGTAATTAGACTATTGCTGTATTTAGATAAGTGCATCCTTGGCAAATCAAAATTAAATAAAAATTATTAATTGTGAAAAATTATTATTATAACAAAAAAGAAATTGATTGTAACAATAAAATTCATTTGTATGAAAAAGTAGAATGCGTCTTTGTTATAAGAGTTTAGAAAAAAAACCTGTTTAATTATAGTTTATTTGAGTATTGGTCTTGATATAATCATTTTGCATCATCAACCTCTTTTGCAGATAAAATAAAATCTTTATTATTGATTTTTAAGGTCCAAAGGTTTTGTATCTTCATCCTTTCTACTGTAATATGTTTAAAATGTTATTCATCATTTCAGAAACACACACTTGTGTGAATTGAAATTAATATCAATTGTAACTGCATAGAGTTGTACTTGCCTTTGAAAGTATTCTGCAGAAGTTATTGAAACAACATCTTGAATAGAGCCCAAAGCATTGACTAACTCTTCCTTCACCTCTTCTGTACATTCAATTTCAAAATCTGTCAAAAAGTGTTTAGCAACTAGAACCAAAGCATCTTTTGGCCAAGGTTGAAACCAGTCTATAGTGCACCCAGATACCAAAGCTGGAAATCGCAATGCACGGTTGCGAAATTTCTCTCCAACCTTTACAATTAAAGAATAGCTATTTATAATAATTGAAAATAATGGAGAAAACTAATGTAACTTAAAAATACAGATGAGATAATTTATATGACCAGATTGATATAATTAATCTCCTGTTTAAGCTTTAAAAATAAAATATATAGGTAAAATTATGTATGTATTTATTAAATATAATAGTTATTGTGCTTAATACAAATTATGGTTTAGTGATACAAAATTTTGACTAAAATATTTTCCTATGAAAACAATGTTTAACGAGACATTTCTCGTTACCTAACTGAAAATTTAATTGAATCTTAACTTCTAATGAAATTTGTATTTACTAAGACTGCAGCTGATGTTTTAAATTCTCTCTATTACAGAGCTTTCCAGGAATAAACTTCTATGCTAAAGGAATAGTTAACAATAAAGCAAACTCAATAGTTATCAATTTTGCAAATTAAATCTGGTTTACTAATTCCTGAAGTTATGAGCTGCCATCCACGCATATTATTTCTGTTAATAAAACAGTGTTAAACTTCTCTAAATAAGTAGCCCCACTGTATTAACTTTTTTTTGAAAAAAGATGTTAAAAGAAACATTTACTAGCATATATTTTCATACATTAAAATTTGTTTTGTCATTACAAGCATTATAAAACTACGTTTATAATTAACAATCTAGTTATTAGCTTATTATGAAAATTTAGTTAAGGTAATCAATAAAACTAGAAAAAACAACAAAACATGTCAGTTATTGAAAGATGAAATTTTATGAATAAATAAAAATTAAATTTCTTCAAATAACTATTACATTATCTGCTACATTTTTATATCTTATATAGTTTATAATCATTTCAAGTGTATTTATTAATCAATTACTTGTTTGTATATGACTAAAATTGATTTTGTTATTTGTAAAGTATCATTTTTTAAGCCTAAAGTAGAAAAAAATTTGAGAAAAATAAATTTAGACCTTTCCAACATTTCTATCATTCTTTTTACTTAAGAATTTTAAATATACCCTTCATGTTTGAGTTTTTTGAAGTTTATTGATTCTTGGGCAAATACAAAATTGTTGTTGGTCTTGTGTTAAGTATAAACACATTGTAGGGCTATTTATCTCATTTATCTTAAAAATAAATAAAATTACTTCTACAACTAATATTGTAGCATTTAAATGTTTTAAATATTGTCTTAAGTACTAAAAATTGACTATTGTATCAATTACATGTATTTTGAATGAAAAGGGAATTTAGCTTTATACAACACACACATATTAAATAAAATTATGTACATTTATATTTTCATTCCGATTGATACTTACAGGTGAAAAACAAAACACAACATGGAGATTTTGACAAGTGCGTACAAGAAAATGCTCCATCACGTTTTCATGTGTTAAACTGCGCTTGGGATTTTCACGCTTCATCACAGGAGTAAGTTCTGATATTATTTCTGCTTGTTCATCCCGGGTAAATAGATTAGATATAACACCTGCAAAAAAAATAATATAAAGGTTTTGCAAATAAAATCTCTGAAGAATTGTATCATAAAATATATTTATATAAAGAATAGTATTTATTGAATAATATATATATATATATATATATATATATATATAGTAACGAAATAGAGGGCTCCCAAAAGGTCAGTGCGCAGCAGGCCATAAATTGTGAAGAGTTGAAAGGGTTGACAGCTAGAAAAAAATATTCTAAAGTCAGTCAGTGACCCCAAGGAGTTAAATAAAGCAATCAAAAGTTCAATGCATTCAACCGAAATTATTTGAAAAGGACCAATGAAAGGAATTGTATCATTTCTAAAGTAACGTAAAAGACTTAAAATAAGCCAATGAAGGCAGAAGATCGGAATAAAGCAGTTTGAAAATAAAAATTATAAATAAGGCTAGAAGAGAAGCGCAAGGGGTCTTTATGGTGCCGAACTTATTGAAGAGGGTTGTTCCGGAGAAAGTGTTTCTCTTAGTAGCAAAAAGAAAAATGTTGTGAAAGATTTAGCCGAAATCAACCGTCGAAATTAATATAGTAACTGTGTCGTTTTGTACAAGTGTTTAATAATAATCTTCAAAGTATAATTAAAAGATAATCATCGTTTATAGGTTTAAAAGAGTCGTCGTCATAAAAGTGTGTGAGTAATAGTGTCGTTCTACAAGTGTTTGAACAGGAATAATCATCGAATAAATTAAAAAGTAATCGTCGTCACAAAAGTGTGTGAAAATAAAAGTCTATGAAGAAAAGACAGTTCGTCGAAAAGATTAAGGCAAATCAATCCATCTACTGGCAGTCTACGCGGGAACTACGTTCAAGGAACCGGAACCATTGGAACTGTAATAGAACTTCAGAGTCAATAAGTACAAATTAATGGACAATTTCAATTAAATAAACTACCACCAAATTTTATTTTATATTTTAAGTAAGTTATAGTCACCAAAGAACCTAACGAACCCATAAAGAGAAAGTAAATTAAATTAATAAATAATAAATTTCAGTTAGCCGGAGCATTTTATCAAAATAATTAAAAGTAAAAAATAAAAATAAAAATTCTGATGCACTCTTATTTCTATATTTTGGATTAAGACATTGTAGAATAAGTAACTTGTATTTATCTATGTACTTAGAATAAGTAGTAGATTAAGATGTTAATTGTATAATTATTAAGTGCATCAAGTTTGAAAGATAATTGTTTTTCATTGTAAATGATTTTTTAAATTTAATTTTTAAATTAAAGAAAGAGTTAAAATCTACCCGTTTCAATATTATTTATTTTGGTAACATTGGCATGAATAACGTGCGTATAAAAGTCATATTAAGATTTGTTATAATATATTATATGTATATATATTATTCATATATATATATATATATATATATATATATATATATATATTCCATTTATATTCAAAATGTAAAATACAATGAAAACCATGTTCAAAAAATCCTTGAAACATTAACCATATGAAATGCCACTAATTCCGAATTTTCTCATTGTTATTATTTTTAAAAAAACACATTTTCATTCATTACACTAAAATTATATAAAATTTTAATTTCTCCTCTATGTTCCTTAATTACAACTAAAAAATAATATTTTATATAGATACACAGAAAAATGAAAAATTGACAAAGACTAGATTTTGTTCTTCTTATTTAAAAGCAAAAAACCTCTTGGTCATCTTCGCCTTATAAAAAAGGAATAAAATAAAATAAAGACACCCTAACCCATGAATACTCTAATAGACCAAAGTTGGAAAAGAGACTTGATAGGAAAGATGAAAGAAATGGATCAAACCCAAGACTACATGAACAAATGTTTCCTTGGGATCACCAAGCCCATATTGAGACAATTCAAATTAGGTTGTAGATAATTTAAATCTAAAATATACATTTCAAGGAATCTTGAAATTAAAATAAAAGACACCTAGCGGAAGTCATGAACACCATACTACTAGATAATTACCCAATATCAATGATTCCCGACATTATTTTTGAAATATATTTTGAAATATTTCTTACCTCAATACAGACTGTTATTTCAAACTCTTATAGACATATTGAGGGTGGAAGTAAGTCATATAAACATTTAAAGCCTTGGATGAATAAAACACTCTTAACGCTGATAAGTAAAAAAAATAATTCGTACAAATTTTGCCTAAAGTATCCTAATAATACTGTTTTACGGTGTAATTATACTCTTTTTAAAAACCAATTGATAAATGTTATTTACGAAACAAAAAATAAGTATTATACAAATCTTTTTGAGCGCTATAAACTGAATCTGAGGCAGCAATGGAAGACAATAAAGTACCAAATTGAAGAGGGAAAAAACAATAGTGAAAATATCTCACTAAAAGGTACAAACGACCAGGACTTTTCTGATTATACAGAGGTTGTTGATACTTTTAATTCATTTTTTTTGTGCAGTGGCTTCTGATCTTCGAGTTAATATTGAGCTGGAAAAGAGATGAATGTCAACGGGTACAAATCGGTTTGACCAAATATTTCAACAAAGCACTAGTACTAAGTCTGTGTATTTTTATCCAACAACAAAATTTGAATTACAGGCAATTATAAATTTATTAGACAATAGAAAAGCTCCTGGGTTTGATACTATAACTCCAGTAATATTTAAAATGATTGCTAATAATATTATAGATGTCCTTGTTTACTCAATCAATTACAGTTTGGCTGAAGGGGAATTTTCGGAAGTTTTAAAAAAAGTTATTATCAAACCACTTTTCAAAATAGATGACAAGAGGTGTCCCGGAAATTATAGGCCTATATCCTTACTTTCAATATTTTCAAAAATATTGGAAAAGGTTGTAAAATGTAGATTAGTAAACTTTCTTAATAAAAATAACTATTTTAGTAATAATCCGTTTGGTTTTAAAGGAAAAATTAAATACTACTGACGCTCTGTTAAACTTTATGGGTAAGGTATACAAGGGAATAAATGAGAAAAAATACTGCGCTGTATCTTTGTGGATGTCATGAAAGCCTTTAATACAGTCGATCACACGATCTTGTTGTCCAGGCTGGATGATGTAGGCGTTAGAGGGATCGTGATTCAATGGTTTCGATCATTCCTAACCGGCAGGACTCAGCAAACTAAAGTTAACCATGTTACTAGTAGGCTCGGGAATATAAAATATGGAATCCCTCAGGGGTCAGTTCTTTCTGGACCGTTATTTTTAATATATGTGAACAGCCTTTGTAATGCGCGTCTCAAAGGTGATCTTGTTGCTTTCGCAAATGACACAGCATTACTTTATGGGGCTGACACCTTGGAGGAACTTAGGTTTATATGCAGAATGATGTATCTGCACTCCGATGGTGGTTTATACTAAATTATATGGTCATGAGCCCTAAAACAAAATATATCATTTTTAATATTAAAAAGAAATGTCTTCTTCCAGATTCTTTAAAATACCAAGAATTAAATTGAAATATATTAAATTGCCCATGCGATTCCATTGAGCAGGTGTACCAAATTAAATATCTGGGGTTGTTTGTTGACTCTAGGATCACTTGGAAACAGAATGTTTATTTCGTAAGAGATAAATTAATAAAATATATTAGAATTTTTTATATGCTTAGATATGTATGTAATAGCAAATTACTTAAGACTATTTATTATTCCCTTATAAACTCTAAATTGGAATATGGCAATATATTACAATTTGGGGAGGTGCATACTACACAACTGTAAAACCAGTAATAGCACTGCAGAAAAATTTTGTTGGCATAATCTCGAACAAATTTAAAAGAGAGCATACCGCACCTCTTTTTAGAGGTTTGGATATTCTTCCACTCAGAAATTTGTACGTGTTTAAAGTATTAAGATTTTTTTTCGAAAGGAGTGGTGATTATAGTTCTCGACCAAAAACCCAAATTGTACGTAATTAATTAAATACTTTTGTGCCTAAACCTAATTTGACTGTATTTATGAAATTCTTCACATACCTGGAACCAAATTTTTTAAATTGTTTACCATTTAACATTCAAAACTAAAAATAATAATAAATTTTCCCGGTTATTAAGACAACATTTAACCCAAATAGAAAACATTGAACTGTATTTTAAAGTGTTAATTTGATTATGTGTGTGTGCGAAAATGTTGAAAAAAGATTTGTGTGTGTGGGTACAGACTTTATATGTGAAGTTGTGTGAGTGTGTGTTTGGAGGGGGGAGGTGAGAGGTGTTAGTGTGTGTATTTAGTGTATAAATAAATATTTAGGAATTAAGTTTTTGAATAAATTAAATTTAGTAAGTTCTGTTGTTTTAAATATCCTGGAGTAGATCTAATAGGAAGCTACTTATTCTTTTGTTGTAATTTGTAACCTTATTATGTAAGTTTATTGTTTATATTTCCTAGTCTGCTGCGGCTTTGTCAATTTCTAGCCAATGAAAATTAATTTTATAATGTTATTTATTTATTTTATGTGTATTTCATGTTTAATTTAGATTTAGTATACATTAATTTATAAGTTTCACACATAATAAAGCCCCTAACAGGTTTATAACCTCGGGGCAGTTTTTGTTTGTTTGTAGTTTTTAGTTTAGTTTTCTCTTTAATATGTAAATATTTTTGTAAAAAAGAATAAAACAATATTTCCATTTTATAATATGTAGAAAAGAAACAAACAAATAAAATATTTCATTTCAAAAAAAATAATAATAAAAGACACCTAGCGGCAGTCATAAACATCGTACTAATAAATAATTATCCAATTTCAATGATTCCAGAGATTAAGTCAGAAAACCTCAAAAGTAAAAATATTTACCGACATAATATCATACTAATTCCAATATAAAATTGAATCTCAATAAATTCAAGCATCTAAGAAAATTAATACTAAAACATAAAATTGTAGTGTAAAGCTAAAATTGTATTTTCAAAATCAGCTTAGAAAAACTTTCTACCAAATTTACAACAAGCGTACAACAGTATTTCAAAGATTACAAAATACTCAGAGTTATAGAGTTATAATAGAGAAAAGGAGTTACAGGGAGTCCTCTACTTACGAACTTAATGCGTTCCGCGCCGATGTTCGTAAGTCGAAAAGTTCGTAACTCGGAAAACACGGATTTTGGCGCAAGAATTCAAACACAACACTGTTTTTACAATTAGGTTACCGTACTGTACTGTATAGGCTACTGGAATTGCTAAAAGGATGTATGAATACGTACAAATCAATGACTTCATTTATTAAAAGTACTTTTCTAAAACAACTACAATATATATAAATTTAAAAAGAAAACTGTTTTTAAAATATAATTAATACACTTTAATGTACTATAAAACTTTTTTTTTTTAACTTTAAATCGTGTAGGTAGTCCACTCATTCATCATTTGATATTGATGGCATTGGATCTTCCACAATACAGGCCACTTTAGAGTTCTTAGTAAAAAACTGAGTAATAGAAGTTTGAGTAGCAGTTCTTTTCTTTTCGTCCAGTATCACTTTGTAGCACATAAGGGCATCGTGTACAGATGCTGAAACTTTTGAAAATCTATTTTTATCTGTGTCTTGTTTTTGGAAACACGCCAGTGCCTTTTCTATGAAACCGAAACCTGGCAGCTTCGCCTGTTATTTTAATATTATGATAGTTATAACGTTTCTTAAACCTTTGGAACCAACCATGGCTCGCTGTGAATGCTGCATCAGTTGAACTATCACCTTTCTTTACTCTCAAGTCTTTATATAAACTTGTTGCTTTTTCTTGTATAAGATTAAGACTAAGAGGCATTCTACGTTGTTGTTGATTTTCCATCCAAACGGTCAACAGATTTTCCATTTCCTCTATTATTGTGCCTCTTTTCTTAGAAATAATTGTAGACTGCATAGGGGTACAGCTTTTAATATGCTCTGAAATACGAGTTTTATCTTTTAAAATCGTTGCAATCGTAGAACGATTCATTTCGTATTCCCGTGCAATATCAGCCATTTTGTCTCCTCTCTCAAATCGTCTAATTATGTCCATTTTGTTTTCCATAGTGATTGTTCGTCTCTTCTTAACTACGCACTTCACACTTTCACTATTTTTACGTTTTCCACTCATGATCAATAAACAGGTATCTAACTACAAAAAACTAATAAACACTGTGAGGTAAAATTAAAAAAAAACTAACAAACTAACTATTAATAACTACAAAAAACTAATTAAAAAACTGTGAGGGCAATAAAAAAACTAACACACTAACGCGACTAAAGTCCAGACTCAAATGACCTGTTGTAGCACTGGTCATGTATGTATTTCCATACAATAGCAAAAGCTAAGCTAACAGCCAATCGTGTTGAGCCACGTTCCGTTCTTCCCGCCTCTCAAGGTCATATCTTCCCGCCCGCCACGCCCGCCGCCTGTCAATCATTTTTAATGTCCTGGGGCTTTGTTCGTAACTTCGAAAGTTCGTAAGTCGAATGTTCGTAAGTAGAGGACTGCCTGTATACTATTAGATCAATCAAAATTTGCTGCATCAAAAATATCTTGTACAAAAAACCATATGTATTTTAGTAATTAAATAAAAGACGAAAACCAACACTTCTTTCTAGTATAACAATGGTGGTGAGTAGGATGTCATCTCAGAATACAAGTTGCCTTCCCTACTATAGCAGCAAGCCCTCTGATTGGTTGCAATAATTTCTTTGATGATGATGTAATTATTTTGCCAAATGAACTATGATTGTTATATAAATTAGATAATTAGATAAATAACTATTAAGGGAAGTTATCATATCTTTATTATAATTTAACTTTCCATTTTAAAAGTTGCATGTTCCAAAATAAATCATAAATTCATTTTCATAGAAGAATAATCATTTCATAAATTCATCTCAAATCCACACGAACTTAAATGCATGCCTACAAGAAGAAATACATAAAGTGTGACTTTTGAAGTTTCCGAAACGCTGATTTGAGTGCATCAAATTCAGCATTGTTGAGCGCCCACAGTGGACAGACATATTTCGAAAAAGAGAAACAAAAATAAAAATAAAACAGTTAACTAATTCTCAGCGTAGTAGTCAACTCCAAGAAACTATAAACAGTGCAGTTTTAAAAAAAGTAGTGATTTTTTTTAGGTCGATATAAAAACTGAACAAGATATTTATCAAAAAATTAAAATTGCTAATTTTAGTGAGATTTTGTATATGTACTTTCTAGCCATTTTCTATTTGAGCATTCTGTTCCACTAACACTCCTAAACCACAAAGACTAAAGTAATGCTAATACAATATTGCTGAGTAATTAAACTCTTGAAACCACCAAATAACTTTGATAATCAAAATTGGTTTTTCTCATAATTCACCCTTGCATTTCATCCCACATGGAAGGAACAATAGTTAACAATTGAAAAAGGACTTACTTTGCTAATTGAATTTAACCTTAATAATATGATATCTTTATATATTTATGTATGTGTTTTGCACATACTCCAACTTGGGAAAAGTCGACACCATTCCTACCCCTGTTTTTGAAATTCTGTGCTAATAATTTGAAATAGACAATCTTGTAACCATTTCTGAGCAGCCAAGGGCTAATATAGACAATTATTTTCCTTTGTGTATGTATGTAGATCCTCCTTTAATCTATTTGAACTGTTAAATAGTAACTAAGGGATCTAAGGGAACTAATAGGAACGTATTGGAATTTGGCCTATTTTGATTGTGTTAGATAATTTTTTAGGCAAGAGATCTAATAAAATAAAATAGACTCATTACTAATAATATTAACAATTGTGATTTTTCCCCCTTCTCATGTGTTTATAAGACTTTCGAAGATTTTAGTATTTTGAATAACTGTTTATTTTGAATTTAACCATTTTATTACCCATTTAATTTTATTGTTATTATGTTTAATTGTGCTATAGGGTACATTTCCAGTTATGTAAACTTGGTCTGATTAGAGAAAGTAGTTTGTCTCTGGGCAGGAAATGAGGAATGTATTCTGTTACAGAATAGAATGGATTAATAACAATAACAATAATGGATAGAGTTAAATAAATATACAAATAAATAAAGAAGGCAGTTAGTAATAAATGATCGGAGAGATCTGTTATAAGTAGGTTAATTAAAAACGTATATAGTATTAAATGTAAGAGAAATATAGCAACAGGGTTGATTTGCATAAAACTTTGAGAAATGTTACATCAGTGTGTTGTGTGTAGAGGAGGGACAGAAGACAGAGCTGAAAAATTAAATTAAAAGTTACTTACTTAGAGATGATATGTAGAGGAGTTAAGTTAGTGGAGTGGAAATTAGGAAAGAGGACATGTGAGTTGAACAATGAAGTACAGTAGTTTGAGTTCAGCGTAAATTTTGAGTATATTGCAGATTTTAGCGTCAGTGTTAGCAAGTTTGGTATGACATGCTCAAATTACTTTTTATAAGACATAAATATAAAAATATCGGGAACTTTCAGTTTGTTAAAAAATTTGGATAGGATGTTTGCAGAGATATCACGTGGTTTGATAATGTGTTTAAAAAATAAATAAATAAACAAACTTTAATAAAAGACATTCGTGAGTTGATTCTATTGTAATTAGATTTGATGCTTAAAAATATGTGATTAGTAAAATAAATTTGGTAGTATAAGAATATTGTATTATGAGTTTCAGTATATTGCAGATTTGGATATGAAAGATTTTTTTTTTAATTTTCACAATTAGGTTGCAACCACATTCAATTTTAAATTAAGTATGTGTGAGTTAGAAATTTATGATGTTATATAAAAATGTGTTATGTTTTTTTTTTTTTTTTTTTCAGGAAATGCTTTGACTTATGTACAATCTATAATTTTGTTTTATGATAATTAAATGTACATTTCAGAAATTGGATTCTGTATTTTTTATTTTGGATTCTTCAAAGTACACTGATAAAGAATTCACAACCAAATTAGAAATTTTCAATATAAGTTTTAAAATAAAATGAATAATTAAAAAATCACATATGCTCTCTTGAAGAGTATTTCTCTTTTTATTTTATTTATATATATTACAAAATTACACAACAATGTGGGGCATTAGTTTTTTTTATAACATTACATTTATTTATTTATCTTACACAATTACTTTTATAAAACTTTAATTATTTTTTAAGTTTAAAACATCAAATTCAAAAAGTTAAATAAAGAAAATCGTTTATTTATAAAATATTTCAATAATTATATTCCAATGACAAATTATTCCTCTTTGAAAAAACATGCGACGATTTGTAAACATAATATTCCACTTTCAACAGTAAATCACAAGTTTTAATTAATTATATTTTTTAGTTTCTATAGAAAATAGTTTAAGCATGTTATACCAGACATGCATTCACTCACAAAAGTTAAATTGAATGTTTTATATAAAACTTTTAATTAAATCACTTCTTTTCCGGGTTGAAGACACATGGCGTCGTTTTACCGAAATCTTGTCTCTCGTTTAAAAATAACTTTTTTAGATTTCTTTTTCATTTTATGACAGTAACAATTGTTTACTTTGTGGTTAGTTCAAAATATTCTATTCAAATTATTTAGTTTTTCTTTAAAACACAGTTACTTGTTCTTTTTACACGCGTTTTCCTGCTTATGTAGTACTTTGTCTATTGCTCCATGTTATACAATTAGGTACGTCTTTTTACTTTCAAAAGTTTATTTCTCACCTATCGAAATTAACAAACTTTATTACATAATAGTTCTTTTAAAACAAATTTTTGTTTCTTAGAAAAACACTTTCTTTCCACGTCTCCTCATTTTCT
Organism: Aphrophora alni; assembly: GCA_963513935.1. Lineage (NCBI taxonomy): Eukaryota > Metazoa > Arthropoda > Insecta > Hemiptera > Aphrophoridae > Aphrophora > Aphrophora alni. The sequence goes on from OY740766.1 coordinate 74,464,835, forward strand.
CGGCAAACATACTTACTGTATTTTCTGAGCATGCTCTCCCTCTGAATATCAAGCTCGGACTGACTTGTCCCGGTTGGTAACAGCTTTCGTCCTTTATGTTCAAATTGTTAATTTTGCAATTTTCTTACAACTAAATTTATACCTGTTTTAAATATTAACACACATAATAAATTTCTCTGTTCATTTTGTACTAATTATTTTCTTTATTTACTTTATTCTTTATTCATTTTATTCAAAAAAACAAAATATGTTTCCTGTTTGTTGCATAAAGTCAAAGATATACCCCCATTCAATTTAAGATCTCCAAACTGAAAATGTACACTATTACATGTATTATATATAGGTTTGTGGCATATAAGAACATGGTTAGTAAAGAGTGACTCTATAGTAAATAATATCAAAGACTAGGCTTAGCAATAGTTATTAACTACTAAAAACACACTGCAGTGGGTCAGAGGGCCACATCTTCAACCATAATTAATTGTCAATGATATAAACAATTAAATATTAAGTTCGCATCACTGATCATAGTTTGTCAATTGCACTACGCCACTCTTTTACAATTTGCGGAAATGACCCAAAATTGTGGATCCTGCATCACGCCTACATGTGATTGTCCAGCTGATTCTGTTTTTAAGCTTCAAAGTCGTATATTCACTTAAAGTCACGAAACTAGCCTAAGTATATCACAACTCAATTTCATTAGCTTATTTCTATTATAAATATAATAATTAAAATATTTCTTTTATGTATTTTATGAAATATCATTATTAAATTAATAAAATCATTAAACTAAAAACAAACGTAAGGTTTAAGTTTTATAGTTGTCAAAGTGCATTAAAGTTTTTTTGCATTTTAATATAGGCCCTAATGTTTACTTCAAAAAAATAAAAACTTAAACTAAATTAATTTTAATTTATTATAAAAGACCTTCTTACCTGAAGAAAGAATATTATTTAAATATTCTAGGAATCCCTCTTCCTTGATATCAAGGTCTGTAAAGATAAATGTAGTCCCTTTTCCCTGGACACCACATGTTCTGTATAAAAGTTTCAAGTCTTCTAAAAAATTTGCAACATTGTAGGACCTACAACAAATTAACTTTGTGAAAATCAGTATAAAATACCCAATATAAACTAATTACAAGAAAGTGAGCTAGTATCAAGGAAATGATGTAGTGCCATCTCATCCCAGTGCTATCTCATCCAACATCCAATTTCCTAGAAAAAAGTGTCATCTCGTCCAGTGCAGTTTTACAGTTGATTAACCTAACCTAACCTAACCTAACGGCCGCTTTGAATATTTTCAGATTTTATTTGTAATTACTTAAGTCAAATAATTCTGTTAATATACAAGCGGATCATATTCTACAAACCTTGAGGTGGAACATTAGAACAGACTCTTGTTGAACTGCACAACCTGGAGCCTAGGTAAAGATTACCGGCAAGAAGATTAGTTTTCTCCCTGTATTACATACAAGGCGAGTTTTAACATGATTGTACATGATTTATAACATTTTGATATAAAACGCAAAGAGCATTTAGGAGGGTTTAAATAGTATGAAGCTAGAAAATATGGAAGACACGAAATTTTATAAATAATTAGAATTTTATAAAATTATAAAGGTAGACTACTACAAACGTTCCAATAGTTTTTGTAGACCTGTCAAGTAAACAATAGCATAGGTTTTTGGACGAGATGGCTCTAGTTGGCGGGTAAAGAATTAACCCCCTGCCCCTACGTCCGTGGAATCTGGATGAGATGGCACTTGGATGAGAGAGCACCTGGACGAGATGGCACGACACCAAGGAAATGTGCAGTAGGCATAATAAAAGTGGTCAGTATAGGCCCTAGTAATAGGAGGAACTAAATAATATGTCTAGCGATTAGGATAATGCGTAAAAATCTTATTCATTTAAAAAAAAAGTTTATGGTCCACAATTACACTTTTAATGAGCACACTAACTTTTCAATTTAATCCTGCTTCATTGTGATGAAATACTTTTCTAAATCGGTATTGGACTGAATGCAGGATCACCAGAGAAAACATATTTTCATGAACATTCATTTAAATTAGTACTTCAGAAATATTATTATACTTATATTAATTTCTTTTATAATGGGAAGTTTTAATAAAATGTTAACACTATTTGTCCACTTTGTCTTATCCCTAATTAGCATTATTTCCAAATCAATCTTTTCAGGTGCCGTTTGCTTTCTTTGTATCTCATTCCCTCAGACTCTACTATTTTAATTTAAAATATTTTACTTGATGAACTCATTTTCATAGCTTAGAGTTTGAATACAGATTAAAATTAAAATCTTACTACATTTGTGTTTCATGTTTTCTTTTTAAATTTAGAAAAGATTTATTCTTATAGTGTTTACAACTGTCAATTGATATACCTATGTGTCACAATTTTACATGTAATCTTGCACCATAAAATTTATATTCTATGGTACAGCCGGTGTTATTGTATTAGATATCATGTTCTGAGAAAAAACACTCCGAGATGTCTGACAACACCAACATTTCATTTTTAATTTTAAGCATACTCTACAGATAACATTTAGGATAACATAACATCTTATTTTTAATGTATTTTTTAAAAAATATAATCAACTACACTTCACTAAAAAGCATTTGTTTTGTTTGCAGAAAGTACAAACAAAGAGTCACGCCTCATGGATTTTGTCCCATGAACCTCCCTCTCACATGAGCCTGTCTTGATCTCAAAATATTAGTTACAAATCTGTAAACGTCTCTTCCGTCCAAAATGTAAAACAATGTCCATCCCGTTCTTATAACCCTTTGTTTCATATTCAACCTGTGTACTAACCTGATTATGTTAGATTAAGTTTTTTTGTTAATCCTTTATTCAGCAAACAGATGACCTAATTAAAACTTACCTAGTCAAAGCAATTTGGAATGTCTTGTATCCTGCTATGAAAGATGCCAATTTGGTAAGTGATTGTTTTCCTGAACCACCCACTCCTACCAACATAACATTACCCCTTGGATGACGGATAACACGAGATATCTGAAACGAACATTAAGATAATTATTGAGTTTGTTGAAGTATACAAAGTTATTTTATATGGCTAACAAATCTCTACACTATAACGTAAGGAATTTTTTTTTTTTAATGTCTTAAAGTACTGAAGTGAAATAATGGACTAAGTTCTGATGATCAACTAATTTTGTTTTATTTTAAGGTAGAAGCATGTATGTATATTTAAATTACCAGTATATATATAATAATTTAGAATTATAGTACGAGAACATAGTAATAACAATTTTATGAAGGTGGTAAAACTTTGATATTATATTTTCAACGGTTCTCTGAAAATATATTTTTCAAGTGCTGTGTTTGAACTGAAACTAACTTTTTAGTTTTTAATTAAATATTTTGAAAGTTATATGCTGGTCCAACAACTATTTTAATTTTACAGGGAATGGAGACCATTCATAATATACTTTAAAATGGTGACTCTAAACATTGATAATCAAACACAACTTAAAGTTATTTGTTTTATAACTTAATTAATTCACTCCATTATTTTTATTTAAATATGAACTAAAGTAATTATAACTAACTACAAAAATGATTCTTAAAGATCGATTGTCACGCAAAATTTGTCTCACAACTTTAAACATAGGGAATGTTGTAACATAATATAGGTATAATAAAATTGTCTAAATCAATTTATTGGTGGAACAATTTTTTTAAATATTAATTTAAATATGATGACAGAATTTGATAGTTTTAACAGTTCATTGTAAGTCATAATGGTGATTAAATTATTAAAATAAAAATTTTAATTTGAAACTGGAGGTAAAATTCATTATATAGTAAAACCTTGACTATCCAAGTTAATGTGGACCGAGCTTAAGATGTATAGAGTAAGAGAGGTGGGCCAACGCTGGGCGCGCCATCCTGGTGACGTCACTGCCTACCTCTGCCTAGTAGCCGCCACCAATTTGAGCCACCGCACCGTGTCCTGCGTCGGTTGCCTCTTTCAGTCACTGTTGTTTGTTCATGCTGTACAAACTGTATATAACTGTCTATATATTAGTAACCGGTGCTATGAAAATAGTGTTTGTTGTGCATATTAAAATGTAGAGTGGTACGACATCCGACAGTTACATAATGATGGAAAGTTTGTATGTGTTTAAACTCTTCTTACTGATGAAATTGAATGTACTTAATTGTTTTTAGAATATATAATTGATTTACGGAATTATATACTTGATAAACTGTAGTAATTAATTTACTAAAAATGCCAGGGATGCGATGTGCTGTTGCTATGTGTACAAATAGTTACTATAAAACTAAAGGTCGTTCTGATACCGTTACATATTTTAGAATTCTACAGAAAAGTAATTTACGTTCTATTTGGATTGATAAATATAAACGGAAAGATTCTTGGAATCCAGACTCTTCTTAAGTTTGTTTCGATCACTTTAAATCAGAAGATTTTGAAAGAAATTGTAAAGCAGAAATTATGTGGCTGAAGAATGTAAAAAAAATACTAAAACCTGGTGCTGTCCCATGTGTGAAACTGTTGCCTTTAGAAAATAAAAAGGAGAGTACATCAGAAAGAGAAACCAGAAGACAATTAAAGGAAAACAAACAGACTGTTTATACTGTGTTGTCAGCTGCAAATGAAAATGACGTTGTTAAAGACAGTTTGACAAATAATGATAAAGAGCAATTGAAGAGTTGGTTTTTGATGTTGTTGAAATTTCTTCATGCTACAAATTATCCCTAAAACATATTCAATGTGAAAAATTGGAGCTTCAAAATGTACCATTGGCTGCTTAACTGATGTCTCATACGACGGCATGTCCGCTTTGCCGTTACAATGTTGAAGAAGAAAAAGTAAGATTAGCAACTGCAGATTTTATTGAACAAACTTATGACTGGTTCGACGTTATGAACAGTAGGATTCTGACTACTAGTATAAATCTTAAAAGTCCGTACGGACTGAAGATAGAAGAGCAAAGACGTGTATTGGAAAAGTACATTGAAACTTTAAAGAATATGAAGTGTATTAATAAGAAAACCATACAACTGTTCCAGAAAGGTATCTTAATTTCAAATCGATCTGTAATAGAAATGTATGATGATTTGAAAGTAAATGATGGAATACAGTATATTTTAACTACAAAATTAAATGAAGACAGTTTGGAAAACTTATTTTCATTAATAAAAGGGGGAGGTGGCATGAATGACCACCCAACGCCCTTAGCAAGTTTATACAGAATGTGCATGAATGTGCTAGGAAAAGTAAGAAGCAAAGTTAATACAGAGAACAAAGTGATGATTTTATAATCGGGAATGTCGTGTACCCTGCAAAACAAAGACAGAGGCCAAGGTGCCTTGCGATATCGAAGAAAATGAGTCTGACAGTGACGTCCAGGATACAGAGAAAGATGCAATCCTATTAAAACAAAATGTATCAGAAGATGGACTAAATTAAATTGCCGGGTGGATGGCGAAAAAATTACGGAAGAAGTACCCTGAGCTTGGAACATTTACTAACATCAACAAAACAATGACAAGTTGGGTGAACAAATTGTCTCTCGGGGGATTAACAAACCCCAAAGAAGACTTCAACAAAAAAAATTTCAATCCTGGAAAAAGAGTTCCAAAAGTGTTGTTAAGAAAGTATCCCAAAATGTCCTGGTGTTAAAAGAAAAATTGTAACACGGATGGAAAAGAAACTGGATTACTTACTCAGTGATATCATTCAGTTGTTTGTACGTAGAAGATTAGTAATGAGGGTAAAATTTCTAAACAAACAGAAAATTATACTGGACAAAGAAAAACGAATAAAAAAAAGTAAAGAAAGTTTGTCAGTGAAAAGAGACTTTAATAAGTATCCCATTACAATTATTGATATGTCAACCTTTTTCTATTTGTAAATAATTAATAAATTTGTGTCTACATATGTAAAATATATCTTTTTATTTGGATCCTTAAGGTGAATTGTTAACCAAATTTGACATTATCTGATTTCATGAAAATGTCGATAAAAACATATTACAGTATTATGCATAAATTAGAATAACGCTATAAGGATTTGTAATAAAAGCAAGTGATGTCTTTGTATTGAAACGAAAACACTCTGTTAATTTGTTGCGTGGATGTGTCAATATTTTCGTTTATTTACCATCACACAAGCACACCAAATTATTGACAGTATTTTGATAACTGAAATTCCTAAGCAAAATTACATTTAAAGGGAAAAAACACACTTTGCAATTTAGTACCAATACATAATTTGATTTTGCTAACTACCCATATGGCCTTTTTCTAAATTTAAAAAGCAGTAATAAAGTGCCAATTTAAGTATATTTATAGGAATTAAACAACTTTATCAATTTATTATTTTATAGTTACTAACAAAACCATAGTATTTACTTTATTTATTCAGTCATCAGCTCTCCTAGAGTAAATGCTTATGTTAGTATAAAAATTATAGGTAGTGAATATCTAGGTTTTATGTCTTTACAAGAATAGGGCCTACATTCATTTTAAAACAATTTTGGAAATAACTTTTTAAATAAAACGTATAAACAATAAAATGTATGAGTAGTGTTTGAAAGGTATTGAAACTTTTGTACAAAAAAGAATACATTAAATAGTTTAACAGCTCACTCAAAAGGCATTTTGTAGGGACCATAGCGACCTCATGATGTGACGCGAGGTAGGCAGTGACATCACTGGCTCGGCTGGATGGGCGAGGGGAGAGGAGGGGTTGGCCCACCTCTTTTACTCTATACATCTTGGACCGAGCCCCCCTTGGATAACAAAAAGTTGGATGATACAGGCAGAAACTAACGTTTCATGTATATATAACCTTAAATAATACATAATTAATCATTAATAAATAAGATAAAAAACACAATAAAAGTGTTGAACTGATTAAATAATACCACTGAAGTTTAGCAAATCATAAATAAATAATAAACTTCACATTTATCTTTCATCATAAATAAGTCACTAATTTGTTATCATTTGTTATGATATTAAAGGAACTAACAGTCAGAACAGTGGTAGGACTCATGAGTTATGGAAGAAGGGAGGCCAGGACAAACCGCATCCCTCCCGCTATGTGATTAATTTTTTTGGAAATTACATGCTGGCTAATTTTTTGGAAGCTTTTTCCTTTTTCTAAGTGTTGGAAAATTTAAATGTAGTCTTTATATTTTCAACAAGTAAGTACACATTGTGAAAAAAGGCATATTCTATAACATAAAATATTATAATACTGTATTACCAAAACTTACTTGTTTTTAGATTTTTTACTTCCTCATTAAATTATTTATTACTACCTGTTATATGAATTTATAAGTTCTGATATTTACAAAATTGATTTGAAAGTTTATTTGATGACAAGTGTAAATGATCCTTACAGGATGTATACCTCAATAAAGCCCTAGATACATTTTTTACATCATCAATTGTCTCAGCAAACCATACAGTTTTATTTTTAACAATAAACAAGGGAAACAAAATAATTTTGACTTTTCTACGCTATCACATAACCATTTATATTGAGCTTACCAAGAGGACTGAAAACACTATGGTCTTTATACTTTAAAAAAGAAAGGTAATGTTGATGTGGGTCTTTCATCAATCAGAATTTCGTTTTTCTCAATATCATTATGTCGTGAAAATGGCACATTAAGTAAAGTTACTATTATGTCATTATTTGTTTAAGAACTAGCACTTATCTGCTGTAAATCATTGTTGGGGGTTAGGCGATAATCCAAAAAATAACACAAACACATAATGTGAATATATGATGAACCGTGGACACAGCAACACACAAACAATACACTTTAAACTGGCAAGGGAGGTCGACTAACATCTAGCCTCCACAGCCAATATAACCTACATGTTTTTCCTCCATTGCACCTCCACCAGAAAGGCAAGGTTTAAGAGGGGCAAGCGGCCAGCTAATACTCAGGTTCTGACACTTTATCATTATTCATGGATAAATACTAACGCTAAAATTTTATTTGAAATGTCGGTCGTTAGTGTCTTTTTGCAAATATATGTTTAAAAATATTATTTATAGATTTCATGAATTTAATTTATATTTATTTTACTTAAAATTTAATAAAACTCTGGGAAGGCAGTCTCCGTTGTGTTGCCTCCTCTGACCAGTCGCTACTGAGCCAGAATGGGAATAAGAATAATTCAGTACATTTCAAATTACTGTACTATAGTAACCAAATCCAAGTAAATTTTGCAGAATGTCAAAAGTAACAAAAATAAGACTAATTATTAATTTATATCTTTTTACATCATAAATAATACTTTACTACTGTAAGCCTAATTTTTAATTTAAACTTTTTGTTTCTGGTTTTGTTACAACACATATCTTCCTTGGCACAGATGCTTCAACACCAAACATCAGCAGGTGATATATCCTCTTGCTGTTCGACATTGATAGTGCCTTCTCAAAAGCACAAATACATAATACAGAAATTCAGTTATTCAAACCTTGGATAACCACAGTGTAATAGATAATCAAAATGTCAGAACACATTAATTACATAAAGTTTGATTAATATAAAATCAATCGAAGGAAAAAAACTACATTATATTTTTACACTGTAATCTGACCTTTACAAGATGCAGCATTGCATCAGGAAAAAAGACCAAATCCATGCCAGCACCTCGCACCATTTCATTAAATTGTGCAAGGAACATGTCCAGTCTCTCTCTTAGCTCATTAAAGTTTAATACTGGTTCATACACTTTAGGCAACTCCATATCTGCATCCTCTCCTTCTTCACCAGTTGGTTCAGGAGCATCCCTTAAAACAAGTGAAAAGCACATCTATAAAATCTGACTATATTTATTTATATTTATGTTATAAATAAACAGAAAAGGCCTAACATCGTGAAACATCTACAATAATATTGATCAGGTATTTTTACCATTACACATATCGGTCGGTTAGACTAATAAAATAGTACAACACATTTTTACAACTGTGATAGATGGATGTAAAAATGATTTGTGTATATATCTGACTAATTCTGAAGTCCATTTAAAGTTCAAAATTTGTATATTTTCTTTAAATAAAAATAATAAATATTCCACAAAAAATAAAATATTACCTCATGAAGTCTACAAACACAGGGTTTGGTTCAGCCATTTCTCTATATGATTGTCCTAAATTCTGTTGTATTAGCTCCAGCAGTGATTCATCAAACCAATCCTTGTCTGTAGTTAGAGTGAATCTAAATAAAACAATTTTGTATATAAAATAATAACTTAATTCAATAATTTTAAATAAAACCCATCAAGACTTAAATTAAGACAACCATAATTTGGATCCAATTTTGGTGAAAGCAGGAAAACAAACTGTTGTTCAATAGATAAAACAATATAATTGATTTTGATTTCATTATTAATTCACACAATAACTAAATGGGCTTGACTTCAGCATTCAAATAACTACCTGGCATGACTGAAAAATAATTACCTTTTCTTTGGAAAAAAAACATCATAGGCCCTACATTCATATATAAAAGTACTGTATACCCCCAGGCAATATATAATTACCCAACATACCAATTTAACAAAAATTCATCTGATATATAATCACAATGTTAAAATTTATATTTTTACATACTTTCATTTACTAGGAAGGCTAAATACAATTTTTAAAAGGTACTTTTATTTTAAAATATTATTAAATTTGAAACTGATAGATAAAATCAAATTGAGGATGAGTTGTGTATAATATGTTTTTATTCTGTGTGGTACCTACTAGTTTAATATAAATTTACAAAAAAAAAACTGTTTAAAAATACTCTACAATAATACATACAAATATTTTACAAACCTTATGAAACTACAAACTTACCTATCTGAGAACACTCTGGTGCATTCATGTTTCCACAATATCAGTAACACACTCTCTGATTCAATGACTGTACTCAAGGTACCAACCATCCCTTGCCAGACTCGAGACATGTCTCTTAAACTGAACACATAGTGAAATTTTGCTGGGGTTGGTAGCAACTTACCCTAAAACATGATTTAATTTAAAATTAACTACAACATTGTTTAAATTTGCACAGTTAATTTTTCACTGAGTTAGCACTTAAGATACATTTAAAGGTTCTAAAAATAAATATTAATCATAAATTTAATATGGTTTCATCTTGTGAAAAGAAATTATGTAAAATAATTTGATTTGTACTGAAAGCGTCTTGACTAGCCATTTAGTTGACTTAACTGTTTGTATAACTATATAGTAAGCTTCAGTACTTGATTATGTATACAGAATGTCTAAAAAATAGTGTCCCAAATTTCACCAGACTATTCTAAAGATGTACAAAATTTTAGTGATATATTTGTGAATACATTTCGGAAAAAATATATATAAATTTGTTACATTTTGAATATTTAAAAAATTGTCTTACAAAAAAAGAGGAATGGTCAGCTTATTTTCAATAAATCACCAAAAATTGTAATATTTATGGAAAACCAACTTCTAAATATAATTATGTTCAGAAATGTGCATAGAATTTAGTAGTGTAATTTAAAAAAAGTTTGAATAATTATTTTGGAGTCAGTATTGCAAAGAGAAAAAAAACACGAAAATCCAAGGCCAAATTTCACTTCAAAGTCCAAATGAGCTTTAGCTAGATCACCTTAAAAAAATTCTTCATTGTTTGAGCTCACCTGTATTCGTCTTAAATATTATTTGAGCATTTATAGCTCCCTCATTGAGGAGACCACCAAACACAGTAAATGGCCACCTGTTACTAATTCTAGTAACATTGTACTCGCTCTTCAGTCTGTCTACCACATCCACTCCTCCCTTTGTCATATTATAGAAAGATGATGGTGGGTTTTAACGCATCTTCGGAGTCTGGATCGATTTCATCATCAGTATGCATCGTGGAAGCAAGGAGCACATTTTTCTTCTTTTTCTTGTCAGGTATATAAGAAACAAACGTACATTTATTTGGCACCTTTCCAAATGCAAACATTGAGCTGCACCTTGGCCTTTCTTTTATTTCTAAGAGTTCCTGAGGAAGTTCTGGCTTATTTTTTCTTATTGTTCCAACAACAGTAAGTCTGTGATTACTGTAGAGATCATTCATTAAAGGAATACTTATGAAGTAGTTATCCGTAGTAACATTTCTTCCACTACGATTTATTGGTTGTATCAATCTTTTCACGACACTCCTTGTGTCATTTCCAGCTGCAAAATAGGGACCTTGGGGCTGTTTGCCAGCGTAGATCTCCATATTTGAAGTAAAAAAGGTTTTTGAATCTACAAGGGCGTAGATTTTAATTTCGTATTTTGCTGGTTTATTTGGTATGTACTGGCGAAATTTTCAATGTCCACGAAAACCTTCTAACATTTCATCTATAGTAGCTAATTCCCCCACATTGTAACATAGTTTGCACAAACTTACAAACCAATCAAACATTTCACGTATTGGAGCTGCATTGTCTGTTTGCTTTCTTTGGGCTCGTGTGATTTTATCATCAAACCTTATGGCTTGCACTAAGGTGTGAAAATGTCGTTTGGACGTAGTAGCTATGCAGAGCTCAGGTGCAGTACCATCAGTTGCCCAAAGTTCATCGGTATTTAAATGATTAGCTTTTTTCACACCTAGAGGATATAAAAGACCAAAAAAGGCTTGAATCTCAATAAAATCAGTATCAACACAGTCTCGTTCACGCCCATAGTTTTGACGCATTTCTTCTAGCTGTTGGTTAGTAAAACGAACAATTTCTGATAGCATATCATCGGTAAAAAATATCTTCCAGCAGTCTATTGGATTTTTTAGGTCTCTGAATTCACGAGCTACTGAAGGTAGTTTCTTTACAATATTTTCCTTTGAAGTTTTTGTTTTTTTTAGCATATGAATATCCCAGTTAGTAAATCCGTCTTTAGATGTATAGAGCACAGATACTTGTATGGGTCGTTTTCTTTGTTGAGAGTGATTAGTCTCTGTGTCTGTAGGATCATCGTCAGATTGCTCTGTGTCTGTATTGCGATCACTGTGCTCGGTTGATGCATCAGTGTACGATAAATTTTCTTGCATATAAACACTTCCTTCACTATAATCATTTTCTTCCATCCAACATAAAATGTCATCATTATTTCTTTTCAATTTGTACATTTTCTTTCACTTTCTTTTTGCACTTTCTAGTCAATTACAAACAATAAATTAAAAGTCTATTTACAATAAAATAAAACAAACAAAATATAAAATAGTTAAACTAAATGTCTATTTACAAAAAAAAACAACAAAAACGAAAAAAATAGTTGTACAGAAATATAATTGTAAACTGTTACACAATCACTCGCGCCGTTAGAACTCTTTTAACAAAGCACACACACGATCGCTCGCACAGTTAGAAGCATACTAACAAAGGCACGCCGTGCCCATTTCCCCGAACCCTGGTTACCCCCCCATCACTCCAACCTCCCACCACGAGTGTAGCGACTGGTCAAGATGCCAAAGAAAGCATATTTAGAAGCTCAATGTCATTTAACGAAAATTTTTAAAAAATCCTTAAGAACAACTAAAATTGTTAGTTTTGAACTAATAGCGCCAGTGATCCCGGGTTAAAACATTTTATCTTAAAACTCCCTTGTTATTCTTTATTTATCTCATTTCACAATTATTTGCCTTAAAATTCATTAAATCCCCTTATATTACTTTGTTTATTAATAGTATCAATATTTCAAAACAAAAACTTCAACATTTTAAACTTTATTATTCCATTCTATTGTTATTTTATTATTTCAAATAAAAACTTTAACATTTTTTAAATCTTAGAAGTTTTCCATCAAAACACGCAATCTTCCTTACATCTGTCGTTTCAACTACATCCTATTTACTTAAATCCTAACATTGTTCTTACCTATTGTTACTTATTTATCCAAATCTTAATATTTACATATATTAATCTTCCAATATTTTTACATAAAATCAAAATATAACTAATTTTAACCTAAACTATACAATATTTATAAAAAATTCATTTTTCTTCCAAATAATACTCCAAACAGTCACATCCGGTTATTTTATATACAGTTTGATCAGTTCTGTATAACCTACAATTTATTTTTCTTTCATCATCATATGTCTAAAAATTTTATTACATGAACTTTTCCATGTAATATTTCGTCAAATTATTATTGTTCTCGAAGCTATCACAATAGGTACCATAGCTATAATAAATTCTTTTTCATTGACCTACAAAATTTTTATTTCACAAAACTTACTTAACAATTTTAACTTAATTTTATCCTAAAATTTACCTTTTTTTACAAAATTTTAACTATTTAGTAGCCATATTGTAAACTCCCATTATCTTTACTCCCACTTCGATTCTTCTAATCGACTGAATTAGTTTGTACACTTCTAGTTACAACTATAGACACTTACATCAAAGCAATGCATCATCATTTTCAGATGTGTAATGGTTAACGAATTACCCCTACTTGGTTCAGAATAAAACCCAAAACACACCTTACCTTTATAATACACCTTTAATGCTGTCTAGATGCTTTATTCCTAAGAATAAAACATGTACTCGACTACCGTTTAACCTCAGCCAACCAGCCATGTTAAACTTCCTTAATTATTCACGTATGAACACAATAATAATTTTTTTTTTAATTTTCAAAAATTTCATCAAAATCCACTGAGCCGAACTTGAGATACTTTCTCCAAACCAGAATGTACCTTTTGCGCATCGAGCATATGCCCCAGACGTTTGTCTGTGACAAACCCGTCTCTTATCTCTACAACAAACATTAACTGAGCACCATTACGTAATCTTCCTTCTCTAAATTTCTATACATCTTAACTTGAAACTATCATTTCGCAAAATTACTTTTTACCATTAAAACATTCTTAATATATGTTTTCAAATTATTATTTCATTTATTTTATTTAAGTTTTTTATTCAATTTTAAATTGTGTATAACAAAAGAAAAACCCTTTTTAAAACTATCGTTTTAAACGAAAAATCAAAATCTGAAACCAAAATTTTGTCACAACTGTATTCAACCTTCAATAATAATATTTTCAATAGAAATAACCAACACCTAGTTGATTACGCAATCCTAATCTTTGTTTATATAAACAGTTTATACTACAAAACCCTTTTAGCCAAGTCCAACTTCTATTCAATATTTTCTTGATTACCAAATCAAGCCACATTGCTTGCTTGATTCAAATCATCGTCTATCCATCACGTATCGTAAATATTGATGTGTGCATATACAAACGTCTACATTTATCAACTAATAAACCTTTTTACTTCATCTTAACTCTAACAAATATTAAAACGTTCCTTGGATATTTTTTCTTTATAACTCTGTCTTAACTTATAAAACTTTACTAACACACAAATTATTATTATTCTTAAATCTTAATTATTTCAATCTTAACCTTATTTACTTAACAAAACTCTTAACTAATTATTATCGTTCAAAATCAAGTCCGGGTGCTAATTAAAAATATTTTTACATTATTAAAGTTGTTCCAAATGCAATTGTATGTGACCCAGTTATAATACAGTAATTTACTTTTTTCGATGATTTCCCGAATTGTATAACATTTTTAAATACATGATTTGATTTTTTAGCATGCTTTTCAAACTAACTACCACTTCTAACATAGACATTTTCTCCCTACAACTACATTCTACATTGGACCCTTTCTTCACAAAAAATCCCCTCTCAGCATTGTGTCTTTGTATTGACAGATTTCCTTTCCTAACAAAAGATGCTTTGTTGACATTGTCTCTACATCTTATCTATTTTTTTATTATTAGCCTGTCCTGATAAATCTGACCTCTCACTACTTTTACAAAGATTCCTTTTATATATACTTTTTTAAACTCATACTCAATTTTTTTTTGTTCATAAAGACTCCTAATCATCTGTTCCTACATCTTGAATACATTTCTAAATTTCAACATTACATTACATTCAAAGCCTATAGTTCCACAATAACTTTGTTTTCTTACATATACAACCGATTCTTTTTCCAGACTATTTACTTTTACTTTGTTTATTGGATCATTTTTACTGCTTAATTCCCTATTCACCCCACCAAAATTATTGATTTCAACTTCCCTCGCTAACTGACTTAAAACATTGTTTACATTACTATTTATTTCCATCAAACGTCTCCTACACTATGAACTTGTTCAAATTCTACTTTTTCTTCAACATAACTTAACTCAATTCCTACTTCATTACAGTACTAGTTTCCATAACACAATCATCCATACATACATTACTTATTATTTTTTCTTGAAATCGACCTAACTTTTCTGACATGCTAATTCCCATTTGTTTAATTTCCCATTTCAAACCCTGTTCTAATTTTACACAATCTTCATTTAATTCTAATTTGGTTTGCTCCAATTTCTTATCTAAATAATCTAATTTCACATTGTTTTGTTCATTTTTAATATTCATGTCTAAATTATTTTGTTTTATTTCTTTCAACTCTAGATTATTTTGATCAAATTTAGCATTAATTTCTAATAAATTTTGATCAAACCTACTATTTAATTCTAAACAATTCTGTTCAGATTTATTATTTATTTCTTGCTTTAATTCTAATTTATCTTGCTTCGCTTCTAATCTATTCTTTTCCATATTTATCATCATTACTTCTAGCATTTTCTTTATTGAATCACTCTCACCTATTTGACTATTCTTAACCCCCCCCCAGTCCTCTTAAGTTCTAAATTTTCTTTGTTATTACATAACCCATTGTTTACTTTATTATCAGCTTTTACAACATCAGCATTCTCCACATTATCAAATCTACAATACCCATAATTTACTTTTTCTGAATCACTATGTTTAATTTCTGCAGTTACTAAAAGAATAGGGGGTGCTTTTTCTAACAAACTACTTCTCAAATTTTTATAGGTCTCATTTCTCACTCTAAACACAGCACGTAACATCTTTATCATTTCTTCCTTTAACTCAATTTCCCTATTTACTCTATTCAGTCCTAACTCCACATACATTTGTTTATCCAATTCATCCCCACTTAATTCAATATACCATCGTTCACAAACTTTCTCACCCTTATCCATTACTAATTCATATCTAAATTTTTTATTCGCATTTTTTAAATGTTTATCAGCTTCCTGTTTCATTACTTTAAATTCTGTGATTACCCTATTGCTTATAAAATTATTATTATTTGTACCCTCCATTTTGATTATTATTGTTCTTTATCTTACTTTAAATTTAGTCTTCATTATTTTAACATTGCTTATTTTAAAAATTTTAAAGAGAATATTTCCATTTTTTAAATATTACTATGAATATTCTTACCTTGTACTAAGAATTTTCATTTACCAGAAAACCACTGTTTTTTCCACTTATATTCTTCTATTTTTCAATACAAGAACACAGCCCCAAGTTGGGCGCCACTTGTAATAAGTAAATGAAGGAAACGGGGTTTATATTTAAATTATTATTTATTTTAAAAAGAAATGAACTTATTAGTTAATTAAGTTAATAAAATATGCTCAGCAAAGGGCGCCAGATGTTAAACATCAATTTAGAAAAAATGAAGTTAAATTATTAAAATCTCAGGGTGTAAGTTCTTTTAAAAGTTTACTTCCACATTGAATTCTCTGGTAAAATGAAATACTCTTGTTTTTCCTGAAACTTAACATAAATTTATTGAACAAAAGAATTAGTACATTTATTTTTAACAAATTAAATCTCATAAATTTTCTAAATTACACATCCTAACATTAATTATTATTTTTACCTTTTAGAAGGTGATTATTTGAAATTTGAATTTATTGTTATGTTGCAACTTAAAAGATTATTTATTAAAATCAACAGATAAGTGTTATCAGTGTTTATCTTTGAATTTACTTTATCAAAAATTATATGTGTCCTTAGACATCTCTTATTCTACAAACAAAAATTATTCTTTAAAATATTAAATTTATAAGAATAGTACATTAAATATAATAGACTTTACATAGTTACATAAGATTTTATTTTCAGTGTTCAGTAACACTGGTTACCGTCTTTAGTCGAGGATTTTCCTCCATGATGCACACGTGATGGGCTGCCGGTCGATGTTGTATTAATTGCACATTTTGAGTCTTTCACTACACTCGACTAACGTTCGTATTAAGAATGTTTATAATTTTTTATCCCTTCCCAAATTAATTCTAACGATTCCCAGTTATTATATATTCAAATTAAATTAGTCATTTTACAGGTATTACAACCTTACGTCTTTTCATCAACCAAAGGTAAAAATCTAAAAAGAAGATTCCAAGAAAGGTACCCTACTCTGGACTTATTCAAAAATGAAGACTCAGTTTATTGTATATCATCTTTTTTGTATTTTCATGAAGCTTTAGGAAAAGAAGGACACGAGGCTCTAGGAAAATTAGTAAGTTATGGCTGTAGAGATTGAAAGAAAGCTAAAGAGATGTTCATGAAACACTATACCACAGAATATCACAAGGCTTGTGTTGTTTTTGGCAGAATAATTCATTATAATTATGTCAGGAAATCAAAAGGATATACATTCACAGATAGACACACAACATGTAACACAGGCTAAATCTGTTCACTTTTTTGGTGCTAATTGTAATTTTTTTAAAGTTGGGCGCCATTTTGTAATACTTTTATTACGAAAACAAAATAAAAATAAAGAAAAAGAAATACTCTTAAAGAGAGCATAGAATATTTCTATTTGGGTCGTATGTTCTTTAATATAGTGTACTCTGGACAATTTCAAATAAAAATACAGAATCCAATGTCTGAAATGTACATTTAGTTATTAGGAAAAATATTATAGATTGCATACAAGTTAAAATATTTCCTAAAAGAAAACATAAATCATCACATTTTATAAATCATAACATCATAAAATTATAATTCATCCATACTTAAGTTAAAATTAATTTTGTATTTGCAACCTAATTCAAATAAAAATATTTCATATATAAAAATGCAATATACTCAAATTTTACAATATTTTTTATTACCAAAAAATATTTTTAATCATTATTTAAAAAAAAAAATAAAAATTTCTCTTATTTGAAACCATGTGATATCTCTGCAAAACATCCTATCCAAAATTTGTTAAAATAGACTGTAAGTTCTAGTTATTTTTATGTTTTTATGTTCTAGGTTTTTATAAAACATAATTTGAGCATGTCATACCAAACATACTAACACTGAAGCTACATTGTGCAATATACTTAAAATTTTTATTCGATTCAAACTATTTCTTTGTTCAAACCGCATGTCGTCTTTTGAATTCACATCACATCTGTTAAAAGTATCTTATTGAAAACATCCCTTCTCTCTAAAATGTATCTTATTCAAATTTTATGTCTCATTTCCGAGAAAATCACTTTATTGTCTGTAAAACATTCTATCCCTTAAAACACAATGTCATGTCTATAAAAAACATCCTGTCATCGAACACCACGTCTTGTCTCTAAGAAAATATCTATTTCACTGCACTGTTCAGCTTTGTCATTGTCCCCACCTTTACATACAACACACTGATGTCACATTTCTTAAAGTTATATGCACATCTACACTGTTGTCATATTTCTGTTATATCTAATATTATATACGTTTTCTTATTTATATTTTTTTTACAATTCTTTCTGACCATTTAGTAGCCTACTAATTACCTTCTTTATTTATTTATATTCTTTATTTAACTATATTTATTATTATTATTTATTATTATTATTATTATTATTATTATTATTATTATTATTATTATTATTATTATTATTATTATTATTATATTCTATAGCAGAATACATTCCCTATTTAACTGACCTCAAAAGGTTCACCCTATACAAAATGGCGCCAGTTTAAAGTTACACTGTTAGACTTGTTAAAAATGGCTTAATTTTTTTTTTTTTGATTTACATAAGTAAAACCCAATAATCCACACTGGATGTAAGGAACAACTTTTCTGATTAATAAGTGACTTCTCACCTCTAGTGAGAATGATCTACGAGGAGGACGGAGAAAATTTTTAATCTAAGCTTAGACCAACTAGCACATAAAATTATTATATTTTATTTTAATTTATTTTGAATGATTGTTTCGAGCTAATTTAAAGTTCAAGTTCATAAAAGGCTCAATTGGAGCTTGACCTCGATAAAAGCTCAAACTGTTTAAAAATCTTGAGTTCGTTTAAAGGTTCAACTAAAGCACAAGCTTGGTTTGATTTACTCTAGGATCAGCTCAAGCTCAGTGAAAATTTAAAAAACCTGGCCTCGCACACCCTTAGCCAACTATTTATTAAACCATGAATGGTTCTTTAAATTTCAGTAAGAAATATGCTTTAACCTAAAATAAAAATAGCACTACAAAACAATAATTGTAACAAATGTGCATTTTTAATTAAAATAATTATAATAAAATAGGTGCTGAAATATCATTTTCTACTCAATGAAATAGACAGATAAATATGAGCTACTTACACGAGTCACTTGCCACAGTACTCTTGTAATCGGAATTATTTTTTTTACAAGATTTCTTACTTCAACAGTAAACCCTCGTTTTGCATTATAATGTCCTTCACCCACTACTCGGAAAATCTTATCAATAGATTCATCGGAAGGAAGAGTGCAGTTGAACACAGAAAATTGACGTTTTAAGCGGGAAGGAATGTCATTACGTCCTCCTCCTTCATTCATTTTCAACATGAAAATAACAATTAATTAGAGTAAAAATTAAAATCATAAATATATCAACATTCAATTCATTTATGTTCAAAGACAAATAAAAACTATTTTAGTCATTGTCACCTACTTAAACATTAAGAAACTATCTTGTAAAACAAAAATATATTTATTTTACCAAACAGTGTACATATATTAAAAAAGGACGACTGTCTCGAATAACCTTCAGTAGCATATTTTTAACTCCAGATATAACACTGGCTCCATAATGTGACTAACCAACCATTGTGACATTGATTTAAATATTGTTGAGAAATGATAGAATAATGTATGCTAAGGAGGTTGCTGTTCGTTACATAAATTCATATTACTGTTATTATTCTTTCTTTTAACATAATGGTCATAGATATAACATATACAAATGCAGAGTTGTATTTTATGTGATTTTGCCTCATATTAATAATAATAATATATTTAGCCTCATTTAGTATAATGCACTAAACATTTGAGTTGTCACACATACAACAGATACTTACAGTACAAATGAAAAGAACAATTAACATTCAAAGGCTATCTATATAAACTATTTACCATTGAAGGTACTCTTGCACCGAATAAAATGCCTGCTCAACAAGATAAGACTTTAGTTGTTTTTAAATTTGTCAATACAGGTCACTTTTGTAAGATTCTCTGGCCACCTGTTGTACAATTTGAGACCAGAGTATGTAGAAATATAAATATACAAGGTTTTAAAAGGATTAATTGTTTTATAAAATTAATTAATTTTATAAAAAGAAAAGAAAAAGTTACTTGTTTTACTTGTTTTTTGGGCTCCAGGCAGCATTATGCTTACCAATTATACTAATTGAATTTTGAATTTTATTTAACTTTGAAATATGCTCAGGGTCGTAGATCCTTTTATTAGTGTACTCCAAATGGTATTAAGGCAAATGAGAAATTCTTTGTATCTTTCTGAAACTGAACATGTTTATTAGGAACATTTAAATCATACATGTACATGAATTTATCGTTAGAACTTATCTTATATTGAAATTTTTAGATTTTAATCATTTAAGTCTTAAGGAGACTTAAATTTTTAATAAATGTCTATTTTTTAGTTACAACTCTTACTAAATCGATTACTACATAAGCATCTTTTGTCTTATGTGTTCAAAATTATCTTGGATTAATTTGTTTAAGTTAAATTTTGAATCTTTAAATAGACATTATTTGTCTAAAAAAAAAAATTAATTTATTAATACGAAAGAAAACATCTTAATACTTAAAATTATACAATTTATATTTTTATAGAAAAAAAGAGAAAAAAACAATATTGACTTTATCTATTTATAAAGTTGTACTAGTATTTTCTTTATACATGTTACCACGTTGTGGCGCAAATTCCAGTTTTACCTCGTGA
The DNA here is from genome assembly GCA_963513935.1 of Aphrophora alni. Lineage (NCBI taxonomy): Eukaryota > Metazoa > Arthropoda > Insecta > Hemiptera > Aphrophoridae > Aphrophora > Aphrophora alni. The sequence goes on from OY740766.1 coordinate 74,485,985, forward strand.
GGTGATGTTTCCTGGTTGATAAGAGAAGTCAGCCATTTTGTTGTATGATGACTTGAAGTTGATTGTTTCTAGTATGAGTTCACAATTTGTAGAATATCACATGCATTCTTTCTTTTTCTATAAATACAAGGTTCATTTAAATGATAGCACACTGTCTTTTCACGAGAAACACTTTTCGAATAGTTCAGATAATGAGAATACACTTAGGCTGTACCAAGTTTTAACATTGGATTGTCCGTTTGACGTTTTTGAAAACTACTGTTCATGTTTACAATATTAAAATATCACTTCTCGACACGGCACATTGTCTTTGATAGTCCATACTTCAAATAACTAGTTTACATTTCTCCACTTCATTATAAAAAGCATCTTTTTCACAAACCACATTGTTCTACTAAAAATTCACATAAACGATAATACGTCTGACTCTGACGAAGATTGTTTACTAACTGGGCGGAGACGCTTGTCGCATGCTTGGTTTTAGAACGGGGTTCACATACCTTTAATCATGGAAACATGATCTCTAACCCATTTACGCTTGACAACAAGTATCTTTCACTTTACATAAACAAAATTTCACTCAAATATTAATTCTATATTAAATCTAAATATTATCATCTTTAAAATACATATTTCTGGATACCTATTATAATTTATTTTCCTATTTTAAAACATTGCCATAAGCTTTCACTCGATTGACACTATCCCTCTCCCATTTTTAGAGCCAATTACATTACCACATTTATCTTCATTCAGCCAATTATGTTGCTCTTTTTATATTATCTGTTTCCATTACTAATCTTCAAAAATTCAAAAAGATATGTATTACAAGTACCGCGCCTCAATATCGAACAGATTTAATATATAAATTGAGTATTGTGAAGCATTTGTCATCTCATGGAATATCAATGATTGTACAGTCATCAATTTATTTATTTATAATTACTTTTTAAAATAGCAGGACATTCAGAATATATACACAAGGAATAGTTAAAAATTAAAAATATTTAATTAATTTGTCCAAGCTTGCCGACGTTTAAATTGTAAATTTTTTTTAATAAATTTCTTTTGAATACAAAATATTTGTCCAGATTCTACTGAATTTTCCCTAAGGGCAACATCATATCTGAAGTTAGAGTACATATATGAAAAATATATGGTTTTATTATAACCGGACTGGAAGAACGTGAAATAACTCGGAGTACAAAACAAGTTGAATTAGGATTTTTTGAAAGAATGATAATGTGTGATTTCCAATTTATGTTTTTGTCAATTACCACTCCCAGAAATGTTGATAAGTCTGTACTTGATTCTAAGTGATAAATTAAAATTTTGTTTAACTACTGTATTTCTAAATGAAATTGAATTAGAGTTTTACTCAATTTTTGAACATTTGTTAACACTCATTTTCTTCCATAATTAATGATGATGTAAAGATTCTTCAATATCAACACAACATTCTTCGCAAAAACTGTAAAAATAAAATATAATCTTTTTCGTCTGTGTGGTTCTTTGGCCACTATAATTTAAACTTTAGTTACTGAATCAAAATGTTGTTGGTTGTTAATTATTTATACAAATTTTCACAGTCTACTTATCGAATCTGAAGTCCTTTCACAACCCGAAGCGTAGTTGTTTTGGTGGTTGTTCCAGCGGATAAGCTCGATGTTGATTTGGTGTCCAATAATCTCCTTTATTCTCGCAAAGCTGTAATCTGGTCTCGCAATCACTTGGCGTAACTCACGTTGATTTCTCGCAGAGTCCTTCTTATTCTCGACACTGATATTTTATCTATTAACTTTTCGCTGACTATATTCTCTTTACGACGTATTCTTTAACTTTAACTAATTCACTGTTCGACATATTTCTTTTAATTTTTATTAAATTGATCGACGTATTTCTTATAAATTTTATTAAACTGTTCGACAAATCTCTTTTAATTTTTATTAACTCACTTCTCGACGTAATTTGTTTTATTCAACACTTCAATTTCGACGTATTTCATTAATTTAAAATTCTTTGAGATTACATTCAAATGTTTACCAATTTCCCAGAAGATTTTACAATTTATTATAAAAGTTTTAACGAAATTTTATGAAGAACAATTATATATTAGAACAACCCTGTACCAAAAAACTTCGCAGTACAACCTTGTCTAAAATATCTTGAAGAACTTGTCTGTTTCCTTCTTTCGGGCCTATATTTATAATTTCCTCGTTTTCAACAGTCACACCACAATCTATTTTTCATAGGTGGGATTCAAAGTTTACTGGATTTTAGAAAGTGATGCTTTCTTCTATTGGTTGTTTTAAACTCTGTTCATTGACCTCTTCTTACTCTTCTTACTAATGTATCTCTAAATGAGTTCCTTGCCTTTAAACCCTTCAGTTTTTTTAGAAGTATGGTCTTGTCCATAAACAGTCAACTCTTTTATTTCTTGTCAAATTGATGGCTTGCCGTTCACTGACCCTTGCCAGCACCTTTTCGTTACAATATATCAATATAATGTATACTCGACAAGTTGGTCTGCCCTGCAAATCACCAATATCCAAGAACTCAAGAGAAATAGTTGGGCCCTGTTCCAATAGTTCAAGATTTTCTAGTACTTTATTTTCGCACATTGGAGTTGCCAAAGACATTTTCTTTGAATCACTTGATTTTGAAAAAAAAAGTACATCTTTAACTCTGTTTAATCATGATTTCAAACAATATAAACAGAAAAATTGATAAATATTGTACAAGCGTACTACTTATTGAATATATTATACGTTAATTACCTGAACTTTTCTGTTAGACAATCCAAATCTCATCCTTGTGGATAACCGGTTTCGACGGTTGAACTATCATCGGCAGATCCAAAACATTATGAAGTCTTTGTGTGATTCTTGAATCACATCCTCCAACAGTGAAAATTTTAATATCGGATACTCCAGAGGATTATTCACAACCCGCTTCAAAGAACACTTACGACTCCATACAGTAATTGAACATAAGTCTTTGCACAACATCTTAAAAATCATAACTACAAACACTTCCATAGACCATCACTTAGAGATTCTATATTTCTGCAAAAAGAGTTGTTTCTTATCGTCACATAAGAAATTTGAAATATATACTTCAATAAAGGAAAAACATTATAATATATTAAACGAAAAAATGAATTTTGGTTCAAATGAGCTATTTAACACAATAATTCAGTTAAAGAAAGGAAATACACCACACGACCTATAGATTGTAGTTGGTTATCAACAATTGCCCAATACAAACGTTTTCCTCTTGTACATTAATACCAACATCAGTATTAGTGATCAGCAATCGTTTCGAAGAAGTTGCATAAACGTATTTTGTGTTTATATTCATTGTGTCAATGTGCCACTATTTAAAACAATTTAATAAATGTTTTATATGTGCCAATGATTTTTAATTTTTGATTTTAATAGTGTTTTTTTTCAATTGTTTTATGTGTATTCAAAAATAATTACCAAGTTTAATGGGACGACACTTTTATATGTCTGTACGACTTCACGATGTTTTGGATCTAACGACGGCTTAACTGTCGAAACCGGTGTAATAGTGTATATTTTCAGTTAGGTGATCTTAAATAGAATGGGGTAGGCTATTCAATGCAACAAACAGGAAATGTATTTTGTTTTTTGAATAAAATGAATACAAACACAAAGGAATAGTGCATGTGCACAGCGAACGACAAGCATAAGTCGTGAAGCGTGATTAATCATAAAAATGAATTAATCGAGAAGCGTTCTCTATTAAAGAGAAAACTAACGATTGCCACGAGAGTGTGCACGCATTGTCATTGTTTTAGTTGCTAAGCCAAAAATAGGCTGACTCGCCCTGTGGAAAAGGACAGCGTCCAGGGGTGGAAGTTGGTTCGTAGTATTTTGATGCTTACCAATCAAATGTAAATGTATATAATATCAGAAAATTATTTATATTATTGATTTATTAACTTTTAGTTTACATGTATCAGTTTATTACTTACAGTTTGTTAATTACAAACCAAAAATGCAATAAAAATTGTTGTATACAGTTTTTTTTATAATTCAATAATTTTCATACTATTAAGACATATTACTAACCTGGCTGCCCCATGGCTGCTACAAATTGCATGTCATTAATTGTAGTGAACTCGCCAGGTTTTTCTAGACTATAGAAGCCTCTCATGTCCATGGTTTGTCTTACTATTTCATTGGTTACTTGATCTCCCCATTCATTTATTTGAGGTAAATTTATGTCATCTATAAATACTGTCATTTTTCTGCCTCCAGAAGGTCCAAATGTGTTTCCCATTCGCTTCTCCACATAACTCTCAATTGTTTTCTAAATAAAATTATAGACAACTTTAATTTATCTGATAATTTAAATAATTCAAATACCATAAATTTTTGAGTGTTTAAATTGTGAACTGTAAAATCAATTAATTAATTTTCTTCATTATAGGTTGCAAATTGTATAATAAATTGATTAAAATGTATACTACAAAGGTAAATAATGATGGTGAAAGTCATAAATCTGCAAATACCTGGAATTGAAATGGACTAGTGGCAGAAGAAAAGTTGAATGAGCGACTAAGATGTAGTTCTGGACTTGACTTCTTCATGTATGCTTTCATCATTACTGTCTTAGCAGAACCTGATTCACCAATCAGCAACACAGCTTTGTCTTGTTTTGCAATAGTATGAATAAGATAATCTATCCTCACATTGTCAACAATTGGAACAAGAATACTGCTATAATCAGGAGTGGTTGTTTCAGGATATGTATAATTGGCTACCATACTTTCCCAAAGCTCCCATTTGCCTAAAATTTAAATAATTATATTTAAAATGCGAATCATTTCTTGAAATTTTTTATCACCTTAAATAATTTGAAGTTTGTAATTTTCCTTTCACAATTTATATGTATGAATGTAAAATGTGAACAATTATAATAATATTTTAGTGTAAGAAAATTGAATTATTTTAATAATTTCTTAAAATAGGTATATTTAAGATGAGAAACAAACCTTCTTTGCTGACAACAAAATCAAACATTGTTGCACTAGTGTTAGATAAAGATTTAGGCAAGTCTAAAGTTGTTAGTTTTTCTCTAACAAAGGTATCAAATTTCAATCTGTCAGCTAATTCGAGGAAAGCTCCCATGCCCCAGGTTAAAGCAAAGACATAAAGTCGGTGTAAATGTTCAGGAGTCAGCCTGCAAGACAAAATTAACACATACACTTATTAATTAAATAGTAGTTAAATTCAGTTAAAATCAACCTGAAAACTGGACTTGGAGTATTATATAATTTAATAAAATATATTTCTTGTAGTACAAGCTCCATAGAACGTTTGTTCTTTACTTTAAAACATATCAATACTTATTACAAGTGTGGTCAAAATCATTAAGGTAGCTTAGGGTTGATTACAATTGAATAAGAAATGTTACACAAATCAAGATTGATGTTTTATGATCTAGTGAATAATTAAGATTTTTTTCTAAAGAAAGAAGTAAAAAAGAATCAGTTTATAAGTGAATAAAAACATTTTTTACTAGATAAAATAATTAATAATTAACTAGACCACAAGATTAAATTTTACTCATGTTAAAAAAAAAATAAAGTTGAAATAGTTTTATCAGTTTTACCTGTTAGAGTACAGAATTTTTAATTTAATTCATTTTTGTTGACTTATAATAAATATTTCCATTATTAAAAAAAATTAAATTTTGTCCTTCTATATGGTAAATCCTCTTTAAATGAATTATGTTACAAATTGTATTATTTATTTACTGACACTAAATATATTGTCTGTATGGTAAACAAAAACTGTGTTAAAAATTATTATCCTTTACTAATTAAGCTTACAAAAAAACCCTCAACTTAATTACAGCTCATACACCATTTAGTATTATGATAAGCCTGCGGTTCTCAACCTTTTACTAGTTGCCAACCCCTTACAAAATGGTTTTCATTAATTGTACACCCTACCCCTACGCCTATGCCCCAGCCCCTCCCACCACCATAAATTTCTCTATTTACAAATAGAATTTGTAGTAACCTAGGACCTAGGCTAAGAAAGCACACAAATTTTATTATAATTAGTACCAGTAACTTATTAGTAACAATTTAGCAACTGTACAACTTAAAAAAAGAAAAAAGTGAAAATTTACAAATTTAAATATAATTTGTCCATTGGATTTGTTTTTTTTTTTGTTTTTTTTTTGTTTTTTTTTGTTTTTTTTTAACATTTCATTTTTATTGAACACTTTTATCATTTGCAGCATCCAGCTTGTTCCTGTATTTGTGTTTTATAAAAGCATAGGAAGAAAATGCTTTTAATACTACTAATACAGTTGATTGGAAAGGCAACAAAACTTGCATTGCCAGATCAGACAGTCTTTCATACTCACAACCAAGGTCCAACCAAAATTTTATGAGTGGTTTTTCCTTAAAAGCTGATTTAAACATCAATTAAACTTTCTTTTTCTGCAATATCTAATTTTGCTGACTGGAAATTTTCTTCAGATAAAGGATTTTGGATCCAACGAATACCCTCTTGCTTTGGAAAGTACTTAACAAATGATGACTTTAATCCCTTCAAGTGTTTAGATATTTGCTTTTTATATCACTAGAAAGCTGCAGTTCATTATCTTTCAGAAAATCGTTAAATGTTTTAAAAACTTCCGTCTGTCCCTTATCAATGCAAGACCTCCAAAAGTCAATCTTCTTCGTCATCGATTCTATATTTTCTGACACTTTGAACACTGTGATAGAGCTCTCCTGGAGGCTCAGATTTACCTTATTTATTTGTTGGAAAATGTCTAATAAGTAGGCCAAACATTTCAGCCAATCACTTTCATGTAACCTAGATGACAAACGGAAAGGGTTTTGTTGAAAAAATCAACAGCACTTCAAACCGAAGTTCAAACAATCTTTGGAGAACTTTTCCACGGGAAAGATGCCTATTCTCTGTATGGCAAAGTAAGCTGATATGAAGGCTGTCTATTTCTTCACAAAGTGATTTGAAAGCCTTGAATTTAAGGCCTGTGATTTAATTAAATTGACGATTTTTACTGACTCATCAAGAACATTTTACAATTCACAGGGCAGATCTTTGCAGGCAAGGCTTTGCCTATGAATACAACAATGGGTCCAGCTTACATCGGGCGCTACCTCTTTAACAAACGCAAGAATACCAATAAAAAAGCCTGACAAACATTTAGCTCATCGGTTGATAGGCCAAAACAAGTTTTCCAATTAATGTTATTTTCCATTATGTAAAATATCCATCAATAACATTAAATACATCAACACCTTTAGTTGTAGCTGGCAATTAGTAACACAGTAAAAGATTTTTTCAACCTCACTTTTATAAATATACCTAGCAATTACAAGCAGAGCAGCACATTTAGTTACGTCTGTACTGTCATCAACTTGAATAGCAAAGTGCTTGCTATTATTTATTTTGGTTACAACTGTTTCCTCGATGTCATCTAACATTTCTTTAATTCTACGAGATATAGTTAAGTTAGAAACTGGAATAATGTCAATTTTTTGGCATTTTCATCACCGAGCATGCAACTAACAGCGTCTTTAATATAAGTTAAAATTAAATTCTCTGCTATGGTGTGGTTTTTGCCGAATTTAGGAATGTGATTACTAATTTTGTATGATGCTTCAACGGCATTTACCGTGTCTTTGTTAGCTGCACTAAAACATGATAATACGTCCTTTTGTTTTAAAAGACGTTCAAAAAGGCTGTGATCTTTCTTAAGTAGTACTTGATCATAAATTTTACACGGTTGCTTTTGTGCATTACACAAGGTAGTTTTTTCCCCTGCCATTACACATATTCTTTCCGTGAACCCCCAGGAGTTTATTAAATAAAAGCAAATATTCAAGTAACTAGAAATTCTGATATTTTTATTATTGCAATTTCAATCAAAGTAAAGGAAATACAAAATCAAAGCCCCGAGACACTATGAAAAGACTTTTAAAACTCTTTTTTTTACAATATCATATGAAAATTATTAAGATGAGAAGTATTCATTGCTGTATTTGAGGTAAATTTTGACATATTAATGAGTATTATTTACATTTTTTTGTTAACGATTCAACAAAAATCAGTATGTAGACAAAACAGATAATTGAACAAGTAATTGTTTGAACAATATCCCCCCTTTTTTCTAGTACTTTAAAGAGTTTTGCCGTTTTTACTACGATAAAATACTATAAAAATTATTATATAATCTATAACACCAAATGTAAAATGTACCTAATCAATGTCACTTAATTCTACTTTGAATATTAGCAAATTATGAAACGAAATTCTAATTATTCCCAACTCCCTCACAGAAACCGTGACATCTGAGACTATGAAATCTCCACTGATCTTACTTAAAGTAGTAATATGAACCATTTTCAGTTAAACATGTAGCCTATATGTGTATACCAGGTGTTTAAAAAGTCCCTTTAAGTTTTTATTGCTTAAAATAAATTAACAGAAATTTATATTTATCTCGTGGTGCATAACAGGACGTATTTTTTGACGTATCTGACTTTCTATGATCTTTGGTTGTTGAGGAAGTGTGGGGGTTAAAATCTTAAATTTAAAGGTAGGTCTGTGGCACAATATTGTAAAGCTTATTAAAGGACAAAGTATATAGCGTAGAACTAGAGCTTAGTATCTTGTTCCATTTCAAAGTAAAGGGCAATCAAAATTCTGAAAAATGGTATGTTTTTCATCAAAGCAGGTTATTAGTTAGTTTATAATTGGAATAAGATAGTGGTTGAGGTTAGAGGTAACATATTTTTTAGGCTACTAATGTTATATAAAAAACCAGTAAATACATTTAGTACAGTATCACTAACATTATTTGCAGGGGCAGCTCCAGGATTTATTTTTTGGGTAGGCACAGTTTAGGGGTGTCATGACTATGGCGGGGGACCTGGGTAAATACCCCCTAGGATAAGGGGGGACTGCTTATTGAAGATAAAAGCATACACCACACTGTTAATTTTAAAACTATGGAGCCAGGTCAACTATGAAAAATAAAAATATTTTATGATATGTAATATATTTTATTGCCTATAAGTGTCACAAAAGTAGTTGTTGAGAAATAATATCTAAATCAAAGTAAACCATACAGCTCATTAATACACCTTAAATCGGTAATATGTAGCCTACATTTAGGCGTGTCACCGGCCGAAAACCAAATAAGTTGGGTAGGCCCAGGCCTACCCCGCCTACCCGCTGGAGCCGCCACTGATTATTTGAGTTTCTACAGTATATTAAAAAAACATTAGATATATAGTAGTTTTGAATCAAATGGAACTGAGAATACAACCCATGGGCTTTGTACCTGACTTTCTCTACTGTATACCGAAATGTTTCACAAGCTGTAACATTTCAAAATTTTCGCTGAATTTAGATTGGTTTGATTGAATTTAAGAGACCAAAATCATACTATATCAGATGTAAGCTGACAGTGGTTACGTATATGATTGGATTAGATTTGTGAACAGATAGAATCAATCTAACAATGAAATAATTATTTTAATATAATAAATCACCAGGAATATTTTGTATAGATGTATGTTAGGTAAGAAAATATATAATATAAAGTGCAAGTTGAAATATGGCAACAGTATTTTGTGTGTGTTTTAACTCTTTCTGGTTGGTTAGAAAAACCAAGCCAATAAGAATGATTTAAAAGAGTGGAGTTGTAAATAAACCCAGAGGGAAAAAAAGATTCTTGTGTTCAATTCAAGAGAGGTTTCTACAGAGAGTAGACATAGCGAGTCTTCGAGAAAACACGTATGTCAGTTCAAGAGAGGCTTCGACTTATGGCAGTACAAAATATATGTCTAAAGGGAGTAGACGTATGGCAGTTTTTGGAGAGGCTTTGACAGAGAGTAGGCATATGGCAGTCCAGTCGCTAACTAAGACTCAAGACTCCAAGTCATAGAATTACATCTGAATTCTGAGATAATTCACAAACTTTGCCTAAAAAAAATAAACAATAGTATTGAATGTTTTCTAGTGAAATAATACTAACTGTAGAGCTAAAAATAACTAAAATAACTTGGTCATGAATATTTGAACAATATTGTTTATCTTCATTATAATTTGATATGATATATATGTTATGTTGTGTCTATATTTAAAGAATAAAATTATGTATGTATTTCAGAGAAACAGATTTCTGTACTTGATTTTGCCTAGTACACTTTTCAAAAAACTCATGACCCTGTAAAAGTTATAGAATATTTTATAAGTTCTCTAAAAATAACTTATTGACGCTCAGCAAAAATAGAAGTTAAATTTAAACTTAAAGAATTAAAACAAAACTTACAATCGGTATGACAAACTGTGAAAATAAAAAATCTTAGAAAGCAATAAGTTTATTCAATTAATCACACCCAGATAAACCAACTTCAGTTCCATATTTATAAAATTTAGTTAAAAAATTTACAAACACATTTAGTATAAAAGATGCACCTCAATCACGGAGACCATCGACACCAACAACAGAAGAAAAGTGTTGGTTTTATGTTCATGAACAAGAGAACCACATCAATCATATGAAATAGTTTCATGGCGTCACACAAGAAACTGGTTTATTAGTTGGATTAGCACACATTATACTAAAAAATAATAAGTTTCATCCTTATAAAGTACAAGTGCTCCAAGAGGTCAATGAAGACAATCCCAAGAGAAGACTACAATTTTGTGAAAGCATGGTAAATGTGATGGGCAGAAACTACAATAATTATTCGAGACCTCTATGTTTTAGTGAAGAATGTTCATTCACTTGGCACAGCTCAATTAATCGGCATAACTACTGATATTGGTCAAATAAAAATTCTCACTGGTTTCATGGGGGTCATACTCAGCATCCCTGTGTTAATGTCTGAGCAGGGATTTATGGAGATAGAAGCATTGGCCTGTTTTTCATTGACGGATAAATGAATGGGCTGAAATATCTGGAATTGTTACAACAGCAAATACTTCCTGCTATAACAAATAACACTCAAAATGAGGACAAGAGTCCAACATTTCAACAAGATGGAGCCTCACTATTTTTGCCAAGTAAGATAGTTTTTGGATACTAATTTTCAAAGAGGATAGATTGGTAGCCAATGAACAATCAAGTGGCCAGCTCGTTCACTAGATTATTTTTAGATTTAGATATTTTTTGGCTACTTGAAAACAGAACTTTACAAAACTAATCCTGGAAATTATGAAGAGTTACAACAGTAAATAGTTGATACCGTCAAACAATCTCACCTCAGATATTGTTTAATGTTAAGAAAGTTTTTCAGCAAAGGTTGTACTTTTGTGAGGAAGTTAAGGATGTGCAGTTCGAACATTTACAATGTAACAATTTTTCTAATAGTGGATTAAAAGAGTTCAGATTTATTGATTTTGAAAGTACTGTATTTATATTTATAGCTATAAATAATTTTATAGGCGTCATTCTATGATTGGAAGCATAGACACTTAATTAATCTTTTTCGGGTTCGTGGTTCCTAGGAAAGTGTACTTTTAGTCACAAACAATTACAGATATTTTTGTAAATACTCAAATTTAGTAGGCCTACTTTTGTGAATATTTTTACCTCAAACAATACATACATACATATATAGATATAAAATCAATATTTCCTAATTACAGAAGTACGTCCTAAAAAACATATAGAATACAAATGAATTATAAATTTCTAAAATAAAATGTTCAAAAGTCTTTTCAATCTTTTTCAAAAATTACTAATTTAAATAATTTATAATACTAAGTATATAAAAACACTTACACCTTGTATATACATGTATATGTTATATGTGTTAGTAAACAGTTTAGAGATCAAAATTTAGTCCAATTTTCATCAAATTTTGATATATAGACTCAGTTTCATGGATTATTTTACAAATTTTTGTTAACGAGAAAAATCAGTTAGTTATTTTCTAAATTTTAGCCAATTTTCAAATTTATAAAATATTTTAATAAACTTTGTGTTTATGATTGTACAAAGACCCACAATAGTTCATTTCATGTAACTTTAAATTCTGAAAAGGAATATTCTATGATAAACAATAAAATAGTCTTTAAAAAAACAATTTAAACATACCACATAAAATTTAGAAAGAAAAAACATTAACGTCCAAATTTTAGTGTTATAGTAGTCAAATTTGACTTGAAAATTAGGTTTTATTATTATTAGACCATGATTGTTACAATAAATGTTTCTTTTTATTTAGGTATATATTACATTAAGTCCTAATAACTCATTTTATGAAAAATAAACACTTATTTTCACAACAGGTTTATTTCAATCAAGGACTATAAGCTTAAACTCAAATAACTAAGTTCTGAATATGATCAAATAATGTGGAAACAATTAATCTAAAAACACATAATTTCTATTCTTATTTTAATAATAAATACATACTTCACAGATACTTCATTCGATTCTGCTTCGCCTCCTTCTGCACGGTTTGCTTCAGCTTCCTCCTCTTCAGCTTTGCTTGGCACTAATCCTTGCAACAAGATCAACATCTAAAACAAATATCAAATAAATAACAAGAGCTACATTTTAAAATTTTAAGGGAGATTTGAGATATGACTAAATTCTCTTATATGACCACCTTATATTCGAGATTAAATGGAAGTTGTGGTGCACATTTCAAATATTGAATCAAAACTTGGTAATTTTATTTTTATTTAAAAAGATAAGTGTCAATGCAACATCCATTCGAACATTAACTGTTGTGTAGTGCAAGCCAGTGGTTATAAGTGGACAGTGATATGTGTATAACAATATTGTTTAAACAGAGAACAGCATTTGAAACCAAACTCGACATTAAAGGTAATATCAAACCATTTATATACAAGAACTGATTATCAAACACATTATAGCATGCTAAATACAGTTTTAACCACTGGCTTTGCTAATAACTATTTTCAATTTTTATGACAATTTTACTAAATTTTTAAAATTTATTTATCCTCTTTATAAAACAAAAAACAATAAAAGCAAGTATAAAACAGTGAATGATGTACATTTTGCATTTTATTAGCAAGAGAGATACAGTTTTATTCGTTTTTATAACAGACTGTGAAACGTTTTGTGAACTTGGTTTTAAACAATAACTTTTTAAAACTTTAAATTTATTTATTCTGTTATAAACAATAAAAGCAAGTAATAAAAACAGTTATTGATGTGTATTCTGCATTTTATTAGCAGTGAGAAACAGTTTTATACGTTTCTATATAACAATGAGATTGTCATACATTTTATGAACTCTCGGTTTTTTTTAAATAACATTTTTTTGTGTGTTTTATTCTACAACTGATTGTTTGTTATAAATCGTTGTATTTTACATTTTTATCTTGTTTTATTTAAATTAATTGTTGAACTTTTTAGAATATTTTATTACTTGTTGAACTTTTTAAATTATTTATTTATTTGTGCCGCACGACGTCTGTTTTTTGTTATTGTTGAACTTTATTAAATTATTTATTGTTGTTGAACTAACATTTAAAACATGTTATATAAACTATTTATTTCCATTTAAATGGTGGAATGGAACTAAATATAATTTTGTATCCACAAGAGAACTTTGCGTGACAAGTGCTATGGTGTTCCGGAGCTCAGGACGGGTGGTGTTTTTAAGCAACCTTCAGAACTTAAAAACACCTTAAAACGCACCACCCTCCTGGGCGTGCCATCTATAGGATGTAATCCAAGACTATGTTAAAAAAACCTATTCAATTGCAAATGCAATTATGATTCAGAGCTGGTTTCGTGGCAGAAATAATCTGTTTCAACCTGGCAAAACGGTAGTTTCTGTAAAATCGTCACCAATCAAGGACCCATTATCGCCAAAACAAATGAAAGAGAGAGAGAGAGAGAGAGAGAGAGAGAGAGAGAGAGATGTAATCCAAGACTATATTTAAAAAAAACTATTCAATTACAAATGCAATTATGATTCAGAGCTGGTTTCGTGGCAAAAATAATCTGTTTCAACTTGACACCAAATCAAAGAATATAATCCGAGTACGGAACTATTTCATTTTCACTATTAAAAATATGCGATTAGTGACGGATATGTTTAAACTCATTGTTTTAATTAAACCAAAGGTTTTTTAAATTATAAACCATGAAAAACACGTCTACATCTAAAAATTTGTAGAACCAGCCAAGGGGTGCTCGGAATTGCTACGTTTATGCATTAGTGCAAGCCGACAAAGTACGAAATTTTGCAAAAGTTACAAACGGGACATGGTTTGATTTTTCAGGATAGGGGTATACCACAAATTACTTATGAATAATCTTTTCTATAAAGGATCAATTGCAAATTTTTAGTGGTAGGGACAGCGCGAACGCAGTCCCCGCTAACAAAAATTACGCACCCGAGATACCCACATTTGGGGCATTCGCAGGGGTCAGCCCAACCGAAGTGTAATGGTAGGGCCTCGTACTGGGGGAACCGCCTTCATGATCACGGTAACCCCTACACCAGGTAAGTATGCTCTTAATACGTTAAAACTTACGAGTAATCAAAAAATTGACTAATTATGATTCGCGAGAAGATTTTATTCAACTGATTTTAAAGAAATTGTACATTATTATTATACTCATTTTAATTATCAATATGAAATAAGTGTAGCATTACAAATATTTTTATATTAGGTTTATTTAGAAATTTGAAAGTTAAAATCAAGTCATGATGAATTAAATCGTTATTTGTTGCTTACATTGTGTCGGTAAGAGAATTATCACCAAAGTTCAGTAGCTTGCAAAAAATCCAAAAGACAGCGCTGTTGATTACAGTTTTCATTTACAATGTATTCTTTCCATTTAAAAAAATATTATTATACTCACGAAAAAATTGTTTACCGTATTACACACGCAGAGCAGATTATTTTCTTGAATTTTTCACTTTGGGTGAGCATAGATTTTAATTTTTAAGTATATTTTGTACACTTAGGTAAGCTCTTACTCTCGCCAACGGCCATACCATGTTGAATATACCGGTTCTCTTCCGATCACCGAAGTCAAGCAACATTGGGCGTGGTTAGTACTTCGATGGGTGCTTGGGAACACCACGTGCTGTTGGCACATTTCTTTTTTTTCCAAAATTTCAGTTGGGGTTAGATACCGATTTGATTACAATGTTTATTCACCTGTAGATTTATTTTTCAAAGGATCAGGAAGACGACGATTTAAAAAAAAAAATTATTTACTTTTTTAAATTTTTATATTATATACGATATTTTACATAATCAATATTTTTATTTTCTATTTGACAACAGGTGTGTAATGTTCGAAGGGACGTTGTATGTGTTATGTAAACAAATATTAAATCACTAAATAATAGTTTTAAGATTATTGTTTTTTTTCAAAAAAAAAAAATCTTGCAATAAAACTAACCCAGAGTACTGTGTATGTGGGGGGGGGGGGAGTCATTCGACGTGATTCAGGATTATTTCTGACTTTCGTAACTTATAAATATATGACATTTCAAGAATTTTATTTTGTACAAACATAATATGTGTGAAAATACATCTGAATACTACACGTACAGTAATATTCGTCAAAACTAATTAACATTAACCCATCGCACCCCCCCCCCCCAATAATAATACTTTCTCCTTAATAGGTATACATAATATATATTTTTAAAAAAAGGAAGAAAAGTATTCGGGTTATCTTCATCGCCAAAACAAATTAAAGAGATAGGTCTAACCCAAGACAATAATAAACAAAACTATTTCATTGCGAATGCAATTATGATTTAGAGCTGGTTTCGTGGTTGAAATAATATATGTTTCAAACTTAGGTGTCTCAACTTGGCAAAACAGTAGTTTTTGCAAAATCGTCACCAACCAAACATTTTAATCAACAGTAAAGGATCGTACAGACGAAGTTTATAGTGATCCTACATTTTTCGAAGCAACTCCAGGATGTTTTAAACATAATTGGATGCCCTTTTATCGGAAAGATGATCAATATACATAAACTGGTCATGTGAAAAAATTTGTCTACTTGAGTAGTGTTACGAATATTATTAATGTTGCAACAAAATAATTTAGAATAGATTATGAGGATCTATAATCTTTCTTGTTTAAAAAAAAAAGGAAGAAAATCATTCGGGCCGTCTTCATCGCCAAAACAAATGAAAGAGAGGGATAACCCAAGAATATATTTTTAAAAAACTATTTCATTGCAAATGTAATTATGATTCAGAGCTGGTAATGGGGCAGATATTATTATGTTTCAAACATAGTTATGTCTCAACTTGGCAAAATATTAGTTTCTGTAAAATCATCACCAACCAAACATTATAATCATCAGTAAAGGATCGTAGAAGCCAAATCTAATGCTCCAAATTTTTTCGAAGCAACTCCAGGATGTTTTAATTATATACTGATAATGATGAAACTTAATTCCTTATTCTACATGGAGTTGTTGAACACAAATTTATCACCAATTTATCTAATTTAAAATAATTTTTTTTTTTTTAATAAATTTTATTCTCTAACTTACCTGTTGGATAATGTTACACTGTAGAACTTTCATAGTCAAAACAAGATTTTGAGTGCCCCAACTGTACAAAACTCCAAATGATTCTTCAAATAGTTTATGAAACACACTTGTTTCCTTGGCACTTCTTGTTTTCAACCATGCTTCAAGAATGGGCTTCCAGTCTAATCCTGAAGAGCTCATATAAACCTAAACAGATTACAAAGTCACTTAAAAAAATGAAATTGTATTATTGTAATTTATAAAAACTAAGAAGGTCTACTTAATATAAATTACATTAGATATTCGTTCAAGAACAATGAGAACCTAAATATATTGGAAGCATTACAATAGTGGATTCCCTACAAATATGGGAACTATCCAGAATGTAACTTCCATTTAACTATTTAAAATAATAATAATAATAATAATAACATGATTAAGACACTTGTTTTGGTGTTTTACAAGTTTTGCCTACCATTTGTTTTTACAAATCTGCCACTTGTGACTTTATACATCTCTCTGCTTTAGATTGTAACTTTTTGTTGTCATAATGCAGCAACACAAGCTATTTTTAGAAGTGATAGTTGGTCTGTGTGGAGGATGATCAATCTTTTTCCGCTTACAAAAATTTCTCAGTTGTTGGAGCAGTATTTGAATGTGCAGCAATAATATGCTGACAAGTGTTATTATGGCAGAATATGGCTATTCTGCCATTGGGGCTCCAAAGCTTTATGTACTGGGACATTTGTTTTGAATTGCTCTCTTACACTTGTTTAATATCTTACAATAAACATGTGGGTTGATTGTGGTACTCTTTTTCATGAAATCCATTAGCAATAATTATTATCTGGCCTAAAAGACAGTTGTTTGACTTACCTGGCAAAGGATTATTGACCATTTCAATGACTGATTTTGTTATCTCCATGTTTATATATTAAACCTAGATCTTTTCACCAATAATGAGCTAATCCAGAAAAGACCTTTTAGACATAACACAAATTAATGTAAAGTTTATGCTTAACTCATCAGCTATGTCTTGCATTATTCTGAAAGCAATTTAGACCCATATCAAACGTAAACCTTCTGGTAGCCTATGTTTTAGTGACCACTTCATGAAAAACTGTACAAGAAATCTGAGAACGAATCATGGACCCCCAAAATAGTGAATTTGTATTAAATTTGAATATTCGGTTAATTTTGAAACCAGTTGATCACATGTCCAGTCACTTTTGTTTCCTTATCAGGGTCTCCAGTAGTCTTGGCTCAAAGAATTCAACCGTAATTCAAAGATTTCAAGGCTTGAATTAAAAAAATTCAAGGCTTTCGTAGACAAATTAATTCTGCTTTAATATACTGTAGGCGATGTCTCTTATTATTTTTTTAATGATTATAGAAGTATTTATATTTTATTTATGAATATAATACATTTAGAAATTTCAATAAACAATTTGTATAAATGAATTTTGTATTTTTTAAATTCAAAATAAAATTTAAATACTGCAGAATATTTTAAGTTAGGTAAAAAATGTAAAAGCGCAGAAACATGAAGAAGAGTGAGAAGATGCTGCGGTTGAAGAATTCTTTATCACAAGATAGTATGATAATATGTTTCATGTTATTCTTTTTATTATTATTACAGCTGGTTTTCAAAAAAAATCCGGACATTTTACATAATTTCAAAACCTAGGAGGACAGGAAAACAAACGTCAAAAAGGAGGACATGTCCTCCTAAAGCCGGGCGTCTGTTCATCCTGGCCTTAACTGACACTCTCATATTCCACTCTTCACAAAAAGTCCGAGTGAGCTAATGGATATATAAATCAAATTAAAATGGTATAACTAAACTTTTTAAATTATATTTTATATTCAATTTTTTATTTTTATTTTACTGTAGAGTGTAAAGGTTTTCGTAGCATTAGTTCTTATAAAGATAATTGCAATACATTGCGTCAACAGACACTCGGCTATTTCGCCATTTACAAAAAGTCCGGTTGATGTTATGGAAATAAATAAAGACCAATTGGTTATAACTCAAAAAAATGTTCATAATTTATATTTCATGTTGAATTATTTTACTGTAGAGGCTAAAAGAGTCTGGGTGATATGTACATTTAGTGTATTGTCTATATTAAGATTTATTTTTGAATGTCCTTCAATCCGAGTTGTCTGTGCACCAAACCCCCCCCCTCGAATTAGTAGATAAAAATTTTGTGTGGGGGTACAAACTCCACACGAACAGATACACTGATAGTTTGTGCTGCAGTAATTGTCACACCGGGGCAAACACTGCAAATATTCATTTCTTTTAACCCATAAAAATAATCGGAGCAACATTTATTTAAAATTCAAATCTGTGAAATTTCATTTTTCTCACTGAACGTAATGAAAGTACTGTTAAAAACTCAATTATATATTTTAGAATATAGCGACGCGAGACACTATAAAATTAAAACTTTTAACAATTAAACATGTGGACTGAAATAGTCAAATTTGGATTGTAAAGTTTATAATATGTGGTAAAATAGCTAACACGAAAATTAGTTTTTCATTAATCTCTACATATTTTATAATAAACAGAACATTTTGAGGACAAGGGAAAATGTTGGTTCAGGATATGTTGAGCAAAAAATTTCACGTAGATTATGATATTATTATTATATTATAATAAATATTAAATAGTCAGTATCTGCAATCATTAAATTGTCTGACACCCAGTGGCGTAGAAAGGAGGGTGTCCAGGGGGTCTGGACTCTCCCCGAAATGTATAAAATACTAAAAACATTAAAAATTCAAAAACATACAATTGCAAATTGGAGCGAAGCAATAGCATGATGAAGCCTACTTAATGAAAGAGCTAATAACATTAAAGAGCTGAATTACACAAATTATAAAAATAAATTTTAAACCGGGTTGCTCTGCAATAGTTTCTTTTGCTTTGGATGCGCTCGAGCATAGTTTAGGTTTGTAGTTTCATAGAACGTTGGGTGTCGAAGTCGGACGGTACTCTTCCACGTAGTGTCACCTGGAAACTGCACACTTCTAGTCTTGACTAGGAGGGTGCAGGCTAATGTACCAATGCCGCACAGCCTGGGTAGAGGAAATTACACCTCTCTCTGTCCCAGGTAAGTACCAACACAGAGATAATTGGGAAGTGCGACCAGTGCAGGACTTATATAGGCCTGAATAGGGGGATACTCCCCCCTGCTGGGAAAGTGGGGCGTCCAGGTATACCCAGTTTGGGCAATACGGTGACCCTTGATGAAGGGGTGGCTGGTGATTGAGGTGAAGATTCTTTGTGGAGGGTTGGATCCAACACATCACTTTGCGCTATGGAGGCTTAGGTGAGCCGCGATCGGGTCTGGCAAGCCCAGATCAGGGGTTCCCTCTAAGCGAATGTGAAGTGGGGAAAGTGCAGTTGCTGTGAGTAGGCCTATTGAAGGAGGATCAACCCGGATTCTATGGTTCGGATTCGGTAAGGTTCTCTGGATAGACAGCTGAGGGGCAGTGGCTGGGCTACGGAGAGCCTGAGTTGCGGTAGGACTTTTGTCTGGCGAATGCCTCACCGAGAATGGTGAGAACGTTGCTCAGGACCCTAGATGGGGCAAAAACCCAATACTAAATTTCATGGATCGAATTAATGAACCGGAAGATTACAATCAGTCAAGAGCAGAGAGGAAATCTCCAGCAGAGAAGGTCCTCAGTCTACTTCTTGATGATGAGGAAATGCCTTTGGAAGTCCCAATGGGTCAGGCCAGCAAGAAGGCAGAAGAAGGGAAGGTAGAAGCTCCAGCTGAGCAAGCTACCACTTCCTCAAAAGGATGGTGATGCCAAGGAAGGTGCTGAAGGTGATTCAGGCTAACCTCCAACATAAAAAGGCAGCTAGCCTTAACCTAGCCTGCAGATTCAAAGCCAAAGGCATCGATGTGGCTCTGATCCAGGAGCCATGGGTGGTAAAAGGTAAAGTTCTGGGGCTGGGAGATTCTGGGGGCAGGCTGATGTACGATACGTCATCGGACGCGCCCAGAACATGCATGTTAGTGAATAAGGATCTAAGTGTCTTTTTGCTAAATGAGTTCTGTTCCAGGGATTTGGTGGCAGCTCAGGTGAGATTGGAGGATCAGGATGTGTGTGGAGAAATCACCATAGGCTCTGCATACTTCCCGTTCGATTCGGCCAATCCACCACCAACTGAAGAGTTTACACGCATTGTGGGAGAAGCAAAGACGAAAGGTGAATACCTAGTCCTCGGAGTGGACTCCAATGCACACCACCTCGCATGGGGCAGTTCAAACTGTAATGCAAGAGGTACGTCTCTAATTGATTATATGTCTAGTAATAATTTAGATATAGTTAATGTAGGTAACAAACCAACCTTCATCAACAGAGTGAGGAGGGAGGTCATTGACATCACAGTCTGTACTGAACGTACTGCTCAACTCATCAAGGGTTGGAGGGTCTTGGTGGAGCTATCACTGGCAGATCACCAGCACATTCTATTCGAGATGAGGTGGAAGCAGAGGATAGACATCTGGTACAGAAACCCCAAAAGGACGAACTGGGATAAGTACAGGGAGGACTGGGGGCAGGCTGTTCAAGATATAGAGTCTGAGGTGAGGAGGATAGAGGAATTGGAAGAAGCTTCTGAGCAGCTGCAGGCTGCGGTGCAGGGAGCTTTTCAGGCCAACTGCCCCCTCACACAAAGGAAAAAACACGAAACGGTAAGGTGGTGGAACAAGGAACTTACAAAGATGAAGAGGGAGGTAAGAACTTTGTTCAAGGTCTCCAAACACCTTGGTTGCTGGGAACCCTACCATAAAAAACTCACTGAGTATAACTCAGCCATTCGGAAAGCCAAGCGGGATTCCTGGAAAAAGTACTGTGAAAGAGTGGAAGAGTGCTCTGAAACAGCTAGACTCCAAAATATCCTGAGGGCAGAACATACCAATAGTGTGGGTTCTCTGGAAAAACCAGATGGCTCGTACACGCAGTCCAGAAAGGAAACTCTGGAAGTACTTCTGGGATGTCACTTTCCGGATTGTGAGATAGAGGGAGAGAGTGATCCCTCTCTGTACACTAGGGCAGGGCCGCGTAGAGCGGATTGGAACTGCTCGAGGAGACTCATAAATGAAGATAAAGTGGACTGGGCCATAAGATCGTTTGAGCTACACAAAGCCCCGGGTCCAGACGGGATCACTCCCCTACTACTCATGGAGGGTTTGGAGGTGCTCAGGCAGGTACTCATGGGTGTGTTTCGAGCAAGCTTGGCGCTGAGCCATGTTCCAAGGAATTGGGCTGTGGCGAGGGTTGTCTTCGCTCCAAAGCCTGGAAGAGCGGGATATGCTCAAGCCAAGGCATACAGACCAACTTGCCTAAACTCCTTCTTGCTAAAGGCAATGGAAAGAATACTAGATGTAAATATCAGAGAAATCGTGCTTAGAAGTTCAGGCCTGCACGAAAATCAATTTGCTTATAGACCAGGCAGGTCCACAGAGGCTGCTCTGCATCACTTAGTGAGCAGAATAGAGGAAAGTCTGGAAGCGAAGGAAATAGCCCTGGGGGCTTTCCTGGACATAGAGGGTGCCTTCAGTAACACTTCAATACAATCGATGATTAGAGATTTGGAGGATTGTGAGGTGAACAAAACTGTTGTAGGATGGGTGTCTGCCATGCTGAACAGCAGGTTAATCCAGGCTACTCTGTATGATGAAAATATCACGGTCAGGGCTAGGCGTGGATGTGCACAGGGAGGAGTCCTATCTCCCCTGTTATGGAACCTGGTGGTGGATAAGATCCTTAGGCGTCTAAACGAACAAGGATTCTACTCATAGGGATAAGCTGATGATGTGGCCATCTTGGTAAAAGGTAGAGACATGAGCGTCGTTTGTGATCTCATGCGAGCTGCCTTTATCCAGGTGGAAAGGTGGTGCCAGGAGGAACAGCTAGCTGTGAATCCCGGAAAAACTTCTCTCATTCCCTTCACAAGAAAAAGGAATCTGGGAGTGAGGTCGCTCCCTAAGCTTTTTGGGCAGGAGGTAGCGATAGAGAACCAGGTGAAGTACCTAGGTATCGTGCAGGATAAAAGGTTCACCTGGAACCCGCAGATAGAACGTGTAGTAACCAGAGCCAAGTGTCTTATGTTTGCATGGAAGAGGGCTGTTGGTAAACAATGGGGTCTGCAACCTAAGGTGGTGATGTGGATATACACCATGATCATTAGACCATTAATCACCTACGCAGCAGTGGTTTGGTGGACACAGACGGTACAAGGTGAGGTTGGAAGTAGAATGGATCGTGTCCAAAGGGTGGCCTGTTTGGCCATCACGGGGGCCATGGAATCTACACCTACAGTTACCTTGAATGCTCTACTGGATCTCCCTCCCCTAAGGGTTTATATTCAGGGACAGGCCAGGATGAGTGCATAGAGACTACAGCAAAAGGGTTGCTGGAGATAGAGATGGCCTGCAATCGGTCACTGCAGGATAAATCAAGTGGTCAACAGGGAAGTGTTAGACATGCCCTCAGATCACATGATACCTAATGTTTCATAAGATAAGCCTTTCAAGACGAAAATCTTCTCTAGGGAAGAATGGGAGTCTGGAAAGAGGTTATATAATGAGCAGGATATAGTCTGGTTTATAGATGGCTCGAAAACGGAGATGGGTACGGGCGGTGGTATAATTGGGATCAACCCAGAGAGTTCCATCGTACTGCGCCTAGGTAAGCATGCTACTGTTTTCCAAGCAGAAGTAGGTGCAATCTCTGAATGTATCAAGGAGAATCTAAGAATGGAATACACAGGTAAGAACATTCTGAGATCTTCACAGACAGTCAAGCTGCTATTAAGACACTAAACACGAATAGAGTAAAGTCGAAGCAGGTATGGGACTGCATTACATCATTGATAAAGCTTAGTCAGGTGGACACGGTCACTGTGGGCTGGGTTCCTGTCCACTCAGGAATCGATGGAAATGAAAGAGCATATGAATTAGCCAGATCAGGTTCAGAATCCCCTTTCGTGGGCCCGGAACCGG
This sequence comes from Aphrophora alni, assembly GCA_963513935.1. Classification (NCBI taxonomy): domain Eukaryota; kingdom Metazoa; phylum Arthropoda; class Insecta; order Hemiptera; family Aphrophoridae; genus Aphrophora; species Aphrophora alni. Next base: position 74,509,543 of record OY740766.1, read on the forward strand.
TGTTCGGGATCTCCTATGGACATGCCAGAGCAGCGGTTGATACATGGATACGGGAGGGGATGAATAGGGCCTGGACGAATTCAACTACTAGTAGACTTGCAAAGAGGCTACTTAGACCAAGCAAGAAACATGCTGAACAACTCATCTCTCTTAGAAGGGATAACATGAGGTGGGTGGTTGGGCTCTTAACGAGCCACTGTCACCTCAGAAAACATCTTTACAGGATAGGGATTGCTGCAGAAAATAATTGCAGGAAATGTGGTTTGGCTGAAGAGTCCGCAGAACACATTCTCTTAAGCGGACTACACACTACCATGCCTAGCACGACGTGCAGGCACGAACGTGCAGAAATTAGCGACAACATGCTAGTGTGTATGCATCACCGTGCGAGGCACAACATACCTGACCTGGCATGATGAGAATCAAGACAGGTTTGATTAAATTCAAGCTTTTTAATGGTGGTCAAGGTTAATTTTTGTTTTTTGCCAATCATTCCTGAACGATATTTTTTTTTTTTAAATTAGGTTTTCCGCATGGAATTGGGCAAATAATCTTCACATAGCATTTAAAGGAGCAAAAAATGGATATCACTTTAAGAATTTCTAATGACCTCTTATAGAATTAAAGTTGATCAAAATTAGTAAAGCCGATTTAAATAAAATTGTCTTTTATACAACCTCATAGCTGATTTTGTTTTTCTTACTGAAAACTTTTGAACCAACATTTTTGGAGAGATGGGAAACAAACATTTTGTTTGGGTTCTTGGAGGCTACATTAGAGCAAAATTTAATTAAAATCGCTAGAGCCAATTTTGAGAAAAATGTAAATTAAATTTTTTCTAATGGTAGCTACCAAATATTGAGTTTTTAAAAAAGACCTGAGTTATGGCCAAAATATTGGTCCCCACACTTGGAATACTAATTTCAGTATAACAGTTATTTCTCCACTTTAATTAATAAACATTGTCGGTAACTGAAGTGTGGTACCATTCCCATATACGATACAATTGTTCCGGCCGGCCAAGGTCAATGCAAGCATCGATTGACTTAAGTGATAAATATAAATCACCTGATTTAATAGTTTACTATTATTTTTTAAGAACAAGGTATAGAGGTAAAATTTATTTTTACATTAAATATACATGTACTGTGCGGCGAAAGAGACTTTTACCACTACTTTTGCAACAGATTTTCAGTTACCAAAATGGTTTCAAATTTAAAAAATAGATTTATATTTGGTCATAAAATATTGAGTCCAGTTTATAGCCTAAATTGTGAAGGAAAAAGTGAATCACTTGGTTATGTCTCTTTCTCAAATATGAATGATGTTGTCAAGTAGAAGCTATGTTGTCATTTAATCCTTACTACTACAATCATGTTATCGTCTGTTTAGTATACAGCCTAAATAAAATTGTGAAGGATAAAATGAATCACTTAGTTACACCCCTTTCTCAAATATGAATAATGTGAATGATGACATTTCTTCTTTATATATTTTATTTAGGAAAAATTAGAGGCATTTCTCATCTGACTGAAATCTTGTACATATTTTTCTCAGTTCATTCAAATTTTTCTCTAATGGTAGATTGTTTCATACTTTCTGTATCACCTTCTTTATATATATATATATATATATATATATATATATATAAAATTAATAAAAAATAAACAAATATTTCAATCAATACTCTATAAACCTAGTTTGTTTTTATTCATAATTTTAGAAATAAAAAACTATGTTTTCTCATTCATATCCGATTCCCATTTTCAGTGTTTTTTTAAGAATAGCTGTTACATAATATTCATATATTTATTAAAAATAATCATAACTCCTTGATGTGGTAAAATCAGATAAAACACAATTCAATATAATTTATATATTTCATGTTGTAGTTCAATAGGTAGACAGAAAACATTCCCTAAAATGTCTTATTTTTAGACTCAGAACATGTTGAAATGGATATTTCTGTAAAAATTTTGATTTAAATGTTCTTTATTGTCCCCACAACTACCACCACAAACATTACCTCTCCGGTAAAGTAGTTATAATACCTGAATCACAGTTTTCAATTTAATTGGATTAGTAAATGATTAAAATAAAACATAATTATATATTTAGAACAAAATTTAAAATGATAACGTTATGAAAGCTCGCAGAAGTCATTTACCATTCCATTACGAGAAACAGTAGCTGGTGAAGCATTGTCGATATTGTGAGGCTCAAAAATGATTTTGCAAGTAGGTGACATGCTTAGACGATCTCCATTTGCTAGTGTTAGAGTCTTGTTGTCATCTAGCACAGAGTTAAGATTTTCTATCCAGATTGAATCAACTGGACCATCAAGAACTAACCACACATGTTCCCCTAAATTAAATACACATTTATTAAAAAGAAATCAATTTCATACATATAAGGAAATAGTGCTATAAACTAAACGTAAAATATTATATAATTTTAATAACAGTTTTTATGTAGAGTACCATGTTCCTGTCATGATTTGTGTCCAAGTATGAAGTTCATCTAATGTACTTGATGTTCCTACTTTGCTACTACTCTCATAACACAAATAAATGATGACCTTTTCAATAACAAGATTGAATCAAGAATCTTCTATGTCTTGTTCAACTTGCTCAAACTTTTTATTGACGAATTCTTTTTTTTTTTAACATGTTCACTGCTATGGACACTCTTGTGTGCTCAAGGCTGTCTGTACTATGTGCTATAGACACATATGCATGCTCAGCGATTATTTGGAATTGGAGGGAAAATAGAGCGTCAAGTGTTGAACTAGATGAAAATAGCTCACTGTATAGCATACTGTAGGGTCGAAATGTGTGTTTCGTTTCGTAATATTGTTTAATATAGTGAGTAAATGAGTGATGAAAATTTACACTCATCCAGTTCTAAAATACATAGAATAGGTATGAGCATTGAAGATATTATTGACATTAATAACTTAACAGTGAGTGAATTAGATAGATTTTCTGTAACTTCCAATGATGAATCATGCCGAAACTAAACATATTGGTACTAGTTCAGAAAAAGCTGACTATAATATTTACCACCTTTAAGGACGATAATGGAGACGCGTGGATGGACCAATTAGACGTGGCACATGTCAGTCGGATATTTCTGAGATGCTGAAAATTTGCTCTTACCTTGTTGTCCGAAGTTGAAAACAAAAAAACTGAGTGAACTATTTACAACAAAAATCAAAGACAGATATACAATTTCTACATCAACAGTTTATTATTTTTTAAATTTCAAAACATATTTTTGTTTGGAGTTTGTTTTTTTTATTGATATGCCCTCAAAATAAAAAAGAAGAAAATGGTGCGCCTTTAATAAAAAATTACATATTAAAAAAAATTTGACTTGAATTAAGAAAAATCCCTCCCCCCAAAAAGAATTAGACTAACCCTCCCCATTTGTATAAATATATATATATAGACTTAATAAAAAAATTTACAATAATTAATTATTTGTTTTTCATTGATAACATTACATATAATTTTATTTTAACGTTAATACAAAAATCATTGACAATATATATATATATATATATATATATATATATATATATATATACAGTAGAACCCCTCAAACTCGACACAATGTGGACTTTAAGGTTGTCGAGTTTTAGGGAACTTTGGTATTTAGTGGTTAGGTTTGCAACAAATACTCAAAACTATTTTAAATAACTGTACATTTATTGATTATCAATGATTAAACGTTTATTGCAAAAAAGTCCCTGCCTGACAACAAAAAAATAGTGTGTTCAATCACACATTAAAATTAAATTTATCGATGGGTCAAATAAGATTTAAAAAGTGTTGGCCTTGTACAATAGGTTTAGTACGGTAAACTAAAAAGACCTATCCTAACATGCTGTAATAAAATTTACAGTAAAGTCTACAGTAAAAAACAGACAGTTCATTAAATATTTTTAAAGATTAAAACAATTTTATATAAAAAAAAGAACATTAGAGCAAAGTTAGCATTGTTTGAAAAAACTTTTGATTGATCTTTGTTTTTCATTTTCGACTGGACGTCTGGCAGCTTCATCTCGAAGTCGCCGAAGAAAAAGAATGTCCATACCAAACACAGTCCAATACAAATGCTATAAATTGAACTGCTGATCGCATATAATTAAGAGTTGGATCATTTTTCTCATATGGTTAAGACCTTTATTACAAAACTTGAATCATAGTTCTACTACGCTCCGTTGAATTGTTATGACAAAAGACTTGCCGCTTACTTTAATGGAATCGGTGCTAATGACCGGTAGCATCCGGGTGATTAGGCGCTTGGGTTCACAACAATATGAATGTTTTGACAACAAATGTTTAGGTCTACCTGGACCCTTTATCTTTAACTTTGGCCTCTACTATACAGTAGAATTAGAAAGTGGCTAGACAAAGGAGCATCCCTCACAGCTGTATAAACAAAAGTAACAAGCCTCAACCGCCGGGCATCTGGCAGGCGCACATGAGTAAAACAATGCAGTGAATATATATATATATATACATATACAGGATGGTGAAAAGTCTCGGAACGGGTTAATATTTTTTAAACCGTTACAGATGGAACTATATAACTGGGTACACTGCTACCACTTCGGGGGGACGGCCCACAAGGAGTCAGAAGAAAATCTTAAATGATAGCATGGGTTGAGTTGTACATCAAATTAAAGGTCTAATTTAGTAGAATACAATGCAGCAAATCCTAATTCATAAGGTTCACCCTAAACAAAATGGCGGCATTTTAAAGTTTATGAAAGTTACTATGGTGTTGAGTGTTAAAGATAGCTGGAAAATGTTTACTCAGTACAGGTTTCAAAACAAACGCCCAGAAATCAGTGTTGGAGCTATAAAGCTATTTTTTAGAGTTCTTGTACGATAATGTACGGGATTTTGGTTTATGTATTTCTATGTGAAAAGTTGTGGATTTTTTCCGGAGGACCAATCAGTAACAATTCAACAAAAATTCTGCATATAGAAAATGACAATATATGATTGATGTAATTGTAATTTGTACTTACGTGAATAATCGAAAATGTCAGCTCTACGACGCGTTGTTAGATGTGCACGCTGTAAAACACTCAAAATGTATATTAGTTTTATACCACAATTTAACGTTCATTAGACGCACAAATCACAATTTCTCACATACCCCACAATCCACACACAGAAAAATAGAACTGCACTGATAACATGAAAGAAAATGAATTGGTACTGGAACAATACACAATATGATTTTTCAGTAGCCTGAAGTAGAATTCATCATGACGTTGACGACTTACGGAGTAGGAATCTGGAGCCAAACTGAATGTAATGAAGCCGAGGCCTCGACAAGGGTAGGAAAATGACGCCTTTCAAGAACCAATCAGAATTAAGTTTCTGAAGGACAATATCTGATGATACATGGGGTGATGTGATGACGTAACATGGTGTACGTGACATTTCGCAGGTAAGTAGGATGCAGGCAAATTAGAGCGTTGTTGCCAAATTTTGTACAGCCACGATTTCATCCCTGACAAAAGAAGAAGCTTTGTCATAATGGAGGTCTGGCAATGGTGTGCGTTATTGTTTTATGTTATTACATTGAACGAAACAGACAGGAAGACCAATCGTCGCTATGCGAATTGAAGGTTTTTTTAGAAATATCATTTATACGTTTTGTTAGTTGGACTTGAATACATTATTTTTATCTTGTTTTTAATCAAAACAAAAGGGTTAATAAAAAGACGTAATATTTACGCAACAGTTCTACTTGACCCTTAACCTCTAATGGGGGACGACTCACAAGGAGTCGGAAGAAAATCTTTAACAAGAGAATAGGTTGAGTTGTACATCAAATTAAAGGTCTTTATTAGCAGAGTACAATGCCACAAATCCGACTTCAAACGGACAACCGAGCAGGAAATGGCAGCCATTCAAAGATGGCTTGAATTTGAAATTTTTATAAGTTGATAAGTAGCTGTGTGTAATCTAATGTAACACATTTAAATTTTCCTTCCAGTTTGTAACCATTATAAAAAAAAATAACCTACCTTGAATGTTATAAGAGGTGTTTAAATTGTTTTCCCTCGGTTTCTTGGCAATATCCCAGCCGATGATAAAACGCTGACAAGGCGTTGTTTATTGCATCTACTGGAATAAGCGCAACTTCTTCTTCAATACGGAGTCTCAACTCTACCAAATCTTGCGGTTTGGTTCGGTAAACTTGATCTTTAAGATGACCCCAGAAATAATAGTCAAGAGGGGATAAATCGGGCTGGCCATTCCATCCCGCCTCTTCTACCAATCCATTTGCCTGGGAAAACATGGTTTAAATGTTGTCTTATGTCTAAACCAAAGTGTGGAGGGTTGATGTGTTTTTTTCCATCTTGTTGAAACCAGTGTTTCAAAGTTATCACCAGCAATATTTTGTAAGGAAGGAACTATTTGTTTTCGAAGCATAGCTAAACATTGAACAGAGTTCAAGTTTCCTTCAATAAAAAATGGTCCTACCACCTGGCTTCCAAAAATACCCACCCAAACATTTAATTTTAGCGGGTGTTGAGTATGTTTCTCAAACATCCAATGAGGGTTTTCATCACTCCAATACAGGTAGTTGTGTCTGTTGACAGTGCCATTTAACATGAATGTTGCTTCATCAGTAAATACGATTTTTTTTGGAAGATTGGGATCTCTATTGAAGCTGTCCATCATGAGTTCAAAAAACTCCAAACGACAATCAAAATCGTCTTCCCATAATTCATGAACTAGGTGCATTTTATAACCTTTAAAATGGTATCTTTTTAAAACTTTCCTAACTGAAAAGTAGCTAATTTCTTGTTGTGATGCGACTGACGTAATAGAGGTATGTGGGTCTTCAACAAATGTTTGTAAGATGTCCATCGACTTTTCCTCATTCGTTGCTGTCTTGGTCTTCCACATTTTGGTAGATCCTTAATACTACCTGTCTCTTCAAAACGCTGTATGGTTCTACAAACAGTAGATTTGGAAACAGGATTTCTTTCTGGAAATGTATCATTAAATAAATTTCGGACTTCTTCTAAAGATCGAGTACGATCACCATAACCACGCATCATTAACAATGTGATTCTTTCTCCCTTGCTTAGTGACATAGTGACAAAAACATTTTCGGCTAAAAATCGATGTACAGTTAACTACTACATTCATCAAGACCTCTGAAAGGCAACTGCATTAGTGACAAATGTATTCCTGAAAATGGGTAAAACCCTAATGTGCTGTTATTATTGTACTAATGGGCAAAGTTCAACTGATAAGGGAAAACAAACAATCTCTAAGATCTCTCGTTTAGACTTTCCAATGTTAAAGTAGGAATATACACCTGTTGAATTTGCGAAAATTTACTCTTCTATGTAATAAATTACTAAGCCGATTCAAGACTTTTCAGCACCTCAAAATATCAAATTCAAGCCATTTTTTAATGGCTGCCATTTCCGGTTCGGTTGTCCGTTTGAAGTCGGATTTGTGCCATTGTACTCTGATAATAAAGACCTTTAATTTGATGTACAACTCAACCTATGCTCTCGTTAAAGATTTTCTTCCGACTCCTTGTGGGCCGTCCCTCATTAAAGGGTAAGGGTCAAGTAGAACTCTAAAAAATAGCTTTATAGCTCCAACACTGATTTCTGGGCGTTTGTTTTGAAACCTGTACCGAGTAAACATTTTCCAGCTATCTTTAACACTCAACGCCATAGTAACTTTCATAAACTTTAAAATGCCGCCATTTTGTTTAGGGTGAACCTTATGAAGTCGGATTTGCTGCATTGTATTCTACTAAATTAGACCTTTAATTTGATGTACAACTCAACCCATGCTCTCTTTTAAGATTTTCTTCTGACTCCTTGTGGGCCGTCCCCCCGAAGTACTTGCGGCTCATTGAAATTGTGCTAAAATAGTGTTTTTATGCCCAGTAACAGTGTACCAAGTTATATAATTCCATCAGTAACAGTTAAGAAAATATTAATCCGTTCCGGGATTTTTCACCATCCCTGTATATATGTTTTTTTTTAGTTGGCCAACTTTAATGATTCAAGAATTTAAGTTAGGAGAAAAAAAAATTAGGTAATGAAAGAATTTTAATTATTTGAGATCTCTTCAAAAAAAATTATTAAATTTTGAAATAACCCCTTTGGGGTCGTAGGGTCAAAAATGCTTGCTATCCCATCCAATTACAAATTACAAAATTACAAAATTCACAAATTAATATACAATTTTCTTTCAACACATAGTTCCAAAAAAGTTTTGAGTTCTTTTTTTTATATCCGCAGTTATCTATACATGGCCACTTTGATTTTTGATAATTATTATTGCACATTCATAGAACTGCTGGTGGTTTTAATTTTTTTTCTTTTGGCGAGCGATGCTATTTTGCCCGTAGTCAAACCAGTTCAAAACTGGTTTATTTGAAATGTGAAGTTTCGTACGGGCCTCATTTAAGTAATAGAAAGAAACATGTGGAGCACCATTTATGAAGCTTTTCTCCTTTTCTTTTACATTTAATAAACTTTTAAAACTTTTAAACGTAAGACTTTAAAAACTTTTAACGTATCACTTTTAAGATCTCACGCTCACTTGCACATGACGAGACCGATTCGGAACGTTTATGATGGCTCAAATGTCAAGTCAACGTCTCTCTGCTACACCGACCGCTTGCAGTCGCTTTATCTCGAAAATAGCTGTGCCGTGGTTTGTATGAAGCCCGCTAGATAGGGTGAGGTTACGGAGCAAGCAACAGTGGAATGTTAAAATTTTTGTTTTTCAATTTTAAGGTGAGTTGTGAAGAAAGTTTTTTTTTTTAAAGAAAAAAAATATATGTAGCAATTTTTCTAAAATCGCTAAAGCTCTCCCCCTGCGAAAAACGGAGTTGGGGTTGAGTTTCATCCAAGCTGCCGAAAGTAATTTGCTTCACAATGTACAATGGAATTAGACAAAAAGCACAAAAGTAACACAAACTAAAACTAATAAACCAACTGGTCAATATACCTACATAAAAATGTAAAACTTTATTTAACAAATTACACAATACAAGAAAATAAGTGGACTCGCTATGTCCTTTACAGAGAATTAAAATGCTCAAAAGCATGATTGTTTGTTGTGTCTCTAGGAGCGGAAGGTGATTAGTCTTCAGATCTCACAAGATAGACGAGATGCATGACATGTCATGACTTACATTTATTTATATTTATTTGAAATTATTCCGACGCCGGGCATTTATGTCATGTCAAGGAAATATAATAACCTTTGAGGTGGCCAACCTCATGGTTTAATCGTAGAGTCCGGGTGCACTTGAATAAACAAGTGATGAGGTGCAATTTGCGCACAGACAAAACACAACTTAATACCTATAAGAGGTTCAGGTGGGGTAAACGCAGTTAGCTGAAACAGGGTAGTATTCTGTAAAATGACTGACGGGTTCTGTAGATTCTATGTGAGGCTTCAGTTGTTCAACATGTGCCTTTTTCACGAAGTCTCAGGAATGCTAGAAAGATAGGGCAACTGTGACTGGGGTTAGAAAATGTGTTAGAAAATTACTGTGTCAATGATGTGAAAGGTCTCTTACCACCTGGCTCTGCACAATCGCAGAGCTCAGGTTGTGCGTCTTACACCATACTAGATCGCCAATCTTGAATTGATATGGTTTACAGTATTTGTTGTAGACGCACTCAGACTTTTGATGGGGTCGCAATATGTTGTTTTTGGTATTACACCAGAAGTTATGTGGATTGGTGTTGTCCCAGGAAAGAAGATCGTCGAAATTCCAGTTTAAGCTGAGCGGGGTGTTGGGTATGAAGTTAAACAGGATCTTAAAAGGAGATGTTCTCAATGTCTCGTGGTAGCAAAATTAAAGGCTAGCTGTAGCCAAGATAGTGACTTGTCCCATGAAGTTTGACTGTCGGAATGGTAGGCAATAAGTGCGACTTTGAGATTTCTGTTCAAATGTTCCGCGTTATTCGGTTGAGGATGATAAGGTGTCAACGTTGCTTATTTGATTTCACGAGTAAAACAGTAGTTGCGGAACGAGTGTGATGTGGAACAGGTGGCATTATCTGAGATTATGATTTTAGGGAAGCCGAAATGTTGGAAATTTTTTTGGCTTAAGGCCTTAATGGTGTTGAAAGATATGGCTTCTCTAACAGGGCAAAGCCATGTGAACTCAGAGAACTGGTCCACCGCGACCAGTATCATGGTATTGCCTGTAGTAGTTCGTGGTAGTTTACCAACATAATCTATGTAGATTTTCTCCATAGGTCGAGTTGGGACAATTGACGAAAAGTAGTCTAATTTGCTATTTTGAGCGGGTTTTGCTCACTGCACGTATCTCACAACTTCTAACCTTTTGGGTGACATCTTTTGCGAGTGAAGGCTAGAAGAAAAACTCACTCGCTTTGAGTTTGGTCTTGAAAATGCCTAAATGACCTCCTACTGGGGAATCGTGATAATAATTTATAATCAGGTCTACTAATGATCGGGGTACATAAACTTTGATATGGGTACCTTTGTGATTCTTAAGGCAAAGGGTCCCTTTATTAAGACAATAACGGCTAGAAGGTGCACCTTCTTCCAGATCTAAAATTATGGGATTTAAGATGTCATCAGGGCGCTGTTGAGTGCCAATGTCTTGAAAAGTTAAAGGGAAATTGGTTAAAAGGTTATTGCAAACAAAACTATGGTGTTCTCAGAAGGAGAAATTTGTTCTGGTTGGTTCTCTAGCTCAAACATCTTAGAAAGCGAATCGGCAATCACATTTTGAGTGCCCCTAATATGTGCCACTTGAAATTTTAGGGAAGTTATTTTTGCTATCCATTGCCTCATTTTGCCTAATTGTCGGGGAAGGGCAAGTAGCCAGGAAAGCGCTTGGTTATCTGTTTCTAAGAGAAATTCGTGATGATTGAGATATTGACTAAATTTCTCTACTCCAAATACTACGGCCAGACATTCTGACTCATACGCAGAAGAGGCTTTTCTTTCCGCAGGTGTTAAAGTGCAGGAAGCATATGCAATAGGTTGACGTGATCCGTCAATTTCTTGGAGTAGGACTGCTCTTAAAGCACACGAACTTGCATACGTCTGAAGGACAAAAGGTTTGTCAAAATTTGCCATACCAAGGACAGGAAGTTGTGCAATGGCATTATGCAAATATTCGAAAGGAATATCTTGCTCTTTAGTCCAAATGAACCTTTGTCCTTTCTGCCTGAGCAGATTTAGAGGAGCAGCGTATTCAACGAAGTTCGGGATAAACTTAGGAAAAAAATTAACCATTCCAATAAAGCGTGACACAGCCTTTGGATTGGTAGGTTTAGGGAAGGTTCTGATGGCCTTGGTTCTTTCGGAGTCAATTTGCACGCCTCTAGCAGAAACTAAGTGTCCAAGGAAACTTATCTCTTTTACAGGAAAACGAACCTTATCGGGATTGACCGTAAGCCTTGCTTGTCGCAATCGAGAAAGGACTTCGTGTAGATGTTTGATGTGCTCTTCCCAAGTTTTTGAATAGATGACTAAGTCATCCAGATAATTGAAAACATTTTTAAACTTTATGTCTGAGAAAACTTGGTCTAGAAGTCGGGTCAGAACTTGAGCACCAGTACAAAGTCCAAATGGGACTCTTGTGAACTGGTAGAGCAACCAGGGTGTACAAAAACTGGTGAGATGTTTAGAACTCTCAGTGAGTGGAATTTGATGTTAGGCAGAGTTGAGATCAATTACAGTGAAATACTTGGCTCCTATACTTGAAATACTTGAAACACTGGTGCAGATTAGGGAGGGGTGCGGCTTCGATTACTATGTGCTGATTCAGCTTACGTTAATCTATTACGATCCTGGGTTTCTTTTCTGGATGCTGAACAAGGAAAACTAGTGACAAATAATTTGAGATGCTTTTTCTACTACTCCTTTTTCGACGAGATCATCTCTGATATGCTCCCTCAAAAATTGCATTTTCGGAGGAGCCAGTTGATAGGGATGACCTTTCACCGAGATATTAGTCTTCAATTCAATATGGTATTTGATTAGGTCGGTGAGTCCTAATTATGTTGTAAACACATCAGGGAAACTTTCTATCAGTCCTGAGATCACCCTTTGACTTTCATCATCCAGGTGACCCAGTGGGTTTTCAGAGACTTCAGTAGTAGAGGACAAGGTGACTGTAAGAGGTGTTACGATGCTAGCATTAGTGGAATGTTTAAATTTATGTGTTTTTCATTTTAAGGTGAGTTGTGAGTTTTAAAAAGTTTTTTTTTTTTTTTTTTAAATAAATAAATATATATATAGCGATTTTTCTAAAATACTTTTATCTTGTAAAAAAAAGCACAACCATGGAAAAAGTGCTCTGGTATGTTGACATGAATAAAATTAATAATTTTATTTTTAATAAACATTTTTTAATCAAATGCCCTATTTGTACCTACAGCAGGTAACAAACTATTTGGTTACTTCTCACTACTAATTGACAATGATTTTCTTGAGTCTATAATGAAATATCCAAATAAAAAATATACTGAGCAAAGAAACTAAACTAGTCCAGTCAATGACCATTTTCCCGGGTAATTTGTCCAAGCAGCACCGATTTTCCTAAAAATTTGGATTTGAGTACTACTTAGCCTCTACTTCAAAGTTGACCCTGTACCGGTGGTTTTTTCCCCGGGGGAGGATGCCACCCCTTCTCGGGGGTGAAAAATATTGCATTAAAAAAAAGTCTGGGAATGGATAAATTCACTAATTTTAAGCAACTTTTGTTCTATAAAGTTTTTTCTAAAAGTCAATTCTTTTCGAGTTATTTGCAAGTGAAAGTATCGATTTTTCAACCAAAAACCATGTTTTTCATACGGTTTTTCGTAAATAACTTAAAACATATACACTTTAAGAAAAAAATCATTAGAATCAAAAATATAGCTTATAAAAAACAAAAACAATGGTGGGTTTATGGTTTCTGTAGAACAAATACAAACAGAGTTATAGCCTGTTGAAATTTTTTTTTTTATTTGTCAAAACAAAAATTGAAAGGTTCATCATGAAATAACTAAAAACAATGCAGTTTTCGGGAGAAATTTATAAAAAGTTTTTACAAAATCCTTTAATTTGATTTTTTATAAAAGTCTCTAGCATCACAATTAAGCGAGTTATAACATAAATAAGGTTGGTTTCTATTGTTTTCAACAAAACAAAATGTACAAATCACTCCCTAAATATCACCCCAGTTGAAATAAATTGCTACCACTCCACAAATCACTTTACTTACTTATTTCAAATAGGCTCGGAAAGTTTGACCGGTTTAAATTACGTAGTTTTGAAAAATGTCGAGCTTCAAGAGAATAGTGTATTTTTATAATTTTGCAAAAAATTGTCTTTTTTTCAAAATAACTCAAAAACTATGAGAGATGGGCAAAATTTTGTAGAGTACAAAATTGTAGGTTTTGTTGTGGTTTATTTTATTTATTTTTTTGTAGGACAAAAATTGAGTAAGATATGACCGTTTAAAGTTTGTACATGATCGTAAATAGTACCATTACACCGCCCTTTCAAAAATAAGGGTTAAATAAATTTTCAATTTACATGAGCTTTAAGCTCGTAAAAAAACCTACAAATTGGTTTTTTTAAATTTTTGTAGCTTAAAAAATAAGCGAGTTATGGTTAAAAAACAATCAAATCTTTTCATTGATAAATTCACTATTTTTTATGAACAGACTTACACCTATTAAAATGTGTACATATATGTATATATATAAATATATATATATATATATATATATATATATATATATATATATATTCCTAGGTGAATGTTATATATAACGAGAGAAAGAGAGAGAGAGGGGGGAGAGAGAGATAGTGAGGCATTTTGGCATGGGACTTTCAAAAAGAGAAAGTTGGACCTCTTACATCTGCTGATGAACAGTATGTAATTCAATGTAACATTCATTGATATGTTAGAAAGCCGCCAGGATGTAAGAGAAAAAACTGAAGTTTTTTACAATCCCTGTGCAACGATTGAGGAGATTTTATTGGCTGGTCAGTACTGCACTGTGATGTTGTACAAACTTCCAAAGGACACGTAAAATAACACTTGCACTATATGAACACATAAAAAGAGTGTATTTGCAAACTCAGTTATGGCTGGGAAATAAAAATATTAAACCTCTTAGTTCAGCGTGCGGTTGTCTAAGAATAGGACTTTTTTGCAACTCTGCATGTACAACATGCAGCGGAGACAATTGTCAAAATTGTGTTCCTATTATAGACCAAGAGGAGGAAGACGAGGATGAGGAAGAAAGCGAAAACGCAAACAAGAATGAAGGAGAAGTGGAAATGAATGAAGTTGAAGAGGAAGAGAAAGATGAAAGTGAAGATTTTTAATTATTTGTAGATTTTTTCAATTACTTATGAATTAATAAATAAATTGAAATTCATTCATGTACATAAATAAAATCAATGAATATTTTATTTTCCTTGTCTTTGATTTGTGATTGAAATTATTTATTTTTCCAAAAATTAAAAAATTTAAATTAAAACTAAATTGTTTTTTTAAGGCTTGGCACAATTAATACTTTTTTAAATATCGACAAGATTCTACAACATAAAACAATTTTTTTTTAATTTATGGAAGGGTTAGTTTTTATAAGGGTTGATTACCGTCATAGGGGTGGTTTTTAGGGGTTAAAAATTGTCAATTCATAATAATTGAACCCTCACAATGTCAACTGATATTACTTCTTCCGACTACAAGCCCAAAACCAAAAAAAAAAAAAATTAAATTAAAAAATGCAAAGGGTAGTTATTATAAGAGTCGATTACCATCACAGGGGGTGGTTTTTATGGGTTAAAAATTGTCAATTTATAATAATTGAACCCTCACAATGTCAACTGATATTACTTCTTCCGACTACAAGCCCAAAACTGAAAAAAAAAAAAAAAATTGCAAGGGGTAGTTATTATAAGAGTCGATTACCGTCACAGGGGTTGGTTTTTAAGGGTTGAAAATTGTCAATTTATAATAATTGAACCCTCACAATGTCATCTAATGTTACTTCTTTCGATTACAAGCCCGAACCTGCAATTATAAAATTATTTTCAAATAGGGGTAGTTTTAACGCCTAAAAAATAAAAAGCAACTCCCGGCACATGGTCAACTTTGAAGTAGAGGGTAAGTAGAACTTGAATCCAAATTTTTAGGAAAATCGGTGCTGCTTGGACAAATTAACCAGTTACATCGTTTTTGCCTTCATTGACTGGACTAAACCCCATTCAGATTAAACAAGTGTAAGGATAAAAGCATAAAGAAATTAAAAGTATTTTTAGGACTAGTGTTACATATGGGAACAACGCATATGCCAAGAATATTGTGAAAGACAGATTGTTTGTTTCCTGTTTTACATAAGTAGAGATTGTTTTCTGTCAATTTACGGTGATACATTTTTATGTAAATTTATGTGTTATCGTTTTATGATCCACTTCCAACCAACTGGTTATACAAAGTAAGATCAGTATTAGACTATTTCAAAATAAAATGACACAAACCTACTATCCTGGAATATCGTTATCTTTGGATGAATCAATGGTTTTATGAAAGGATGTATACTTTTATGACAATATATTAAAGGAAAAATACATAAGTATGGTATTACAATTTATTTCCGACAGAACCAGATAGACTTATTTTTAAAACAATGCTTTATACAGGTAAACTTTATGCAATAGGGAGTAAAAGAAGCAGGACAAATGTTGTACTTGATCTTATGACAGAAAAATTTGAAAGTAGACATCCAATATATATGGACAATTTTTATGATAGTTATGACCTTGCAAAACAAATAATTTACTTAAAAAAAAAATACAGGCAAGTAGACTAAATACACCATAAGAAATGACAAAAGCAAAATTAAAGAAAAGGGAAACTGTATCTATTCCAAGGAGGGAGTAATGATTAGAAAATGGTGTGATAAGTGATGTTATACCTTGTCCAAATTGATGAACATTTGAATTGGAAGCAGCATGTGATTTCATTGTTAAGAAAATTGAATTCAATTAGTTACGCAATAAGAACACTAAAAGAATGTTGTTTGTACAATATATTTTTGCCTACTTCCAATCTCTATTACAATATGGCATCATTTTTTGGGGAAAGTCTGTTTTTAGTGATATTATATTTTCGAATCAAAAGAGAGTTGTAAGAGTTATGTGTGGAAGGAGTCTTTCACACACTTGTAAGGGTTTCTTTAAGGAATTGAATATATAGACATTTTCATTCATTTTTATTTATGAGTGCATTATGAATGTTAAGAGAAATGATGTCAAATTCCCTAGTCAGCCGTTTTCATTCATACAATATTTGCAGCAGGGAGAATTTTAGAACTGAAAAGTGCACCCAGGCAAAAAATCAGAGAGGTGTTAATTTTACTGGGGTTAAATTCCACGACAGACTTCCCGTGGATATTAGAAACCTATCTTGCAAAATCAAAGGTATATTTTTAGGTAATCTGGAATTTTAATGTTTTATATTACCCTTTTATAATAGTCGACTTATTGTAAGAATTCTTTTGTTTGAATATATATCTTTGAGTTAAAAATCAGTTGAATGGTTGATTGATGTATATGATTGTGCTGGTTGAATTTAGTTAACTTTTATGATGTGACACTTGCTAATGAATGATGGTGTTTGTCAGTGGCAAGTGAGGGTGAATGATATGAAAATTAAAAGACTCTCTCTGTAATTTTATTCGTTTTGCTATACGTTAGTTTCTAAATAATTTTTATACTAAAATACAGTAGACGCCCTCTAGTTCGGCTTCTGTTGGATCGGCCGCTGGTTGGTTCGGCCAGTCGTAGGAGGGTGAGTCATATCCGTCACGTCGCCTTGAATGTCACGTCACGTTTATCTTTTATCTTGAATGTTTAGTCTACTCCGGCCGTAGAAGTACTGTACAGTAAACTATTTACTGTATGTCAGTTTAGTTTACGGGCGAGCTTGTAATTGGTCGATCACACTTAACCTGTGACAAACGGTTTGGTTATATGTAGTACGTACTGTACAGTGAGATTGATTGATCTGTAATTTTGTGTGTGAATGTTTTTTGCTGTTTAGTATATAGGACTGTTTTCGGGAGTGAACGTTGTAAGTGTAAGTTGTACGTGTGCAAGGTAGCTTTGAGAAAAATGTTTTCTAAAATGAGTGAAAAACGTAAAGATACGTTTGTGACAATGGAACAAAAACTCAGTATCCTAGAGCGTCTAGATAAAGTTGAATCGGTCCAAAGTCGCTGCAACAGTTGTTGACGTGATGTTTATGAGAAAATGGCGTGACTATGCTTTCAAAAAAACTCTTAATCAGAAAAAGCAAAAGAAAATAACGGAGTTCTTTTAATTTTTATAGGTTATAAGTCAAGTAATACGTGTTGTACAGTAATTTCCTCAAATACATATCTGGTTTGTTTTTACACTACACACTGTAATGTGTTTTTCTGTTCAGTTTTATCCTTAGTACGGTATCGGTATTTACTTTTTAATATGTGTTGCTAAAATGTATCTATGAGTGGCACAACATGACAATTCTACCAAGAGACGTCAAAATCTTCTCTTTGGTAAGTACATAATGTTGTAAAAATGTTTAAACAACGTCTTTTGTTGATTCTTAAGCATATGTAATGTATTTAATAGGGATATTTAAATTTTTGATAGTACATCTGGATAGTCCGGCCATTTTAAAGTCCGGCCAGTTTTCAGGTCCCGAGGTGGCCAAACTAGAGAGAGTCTACTGTATTACGTAAAATGTTAAATTATGTTTTGATGTTTATTTGTAATTTGTCTAAAACAAATAAAATATTTTGATTTGATTTGATTTTGATCTTAGTATAGAATTTGAAAATAAATTGGTAAAATTTATGAAGAGGTAAAATGTAAAGATTTTATTTACATAACTCCTTTGCCAGTTATTCAGTTGCATGTTAGGAGTTAAAAAAAAAAGTTTCATTTTAACACTTTTTTTATGTACAACATATTTTATGTAGGAAATAAAATGAACTTACATGATTATCTAGAAATTATACAACTTTTGCCACCAAAATAAGTGATTATTCCCATTTTGTCAAATTCAACCACATGCCTGTCCAACTGGACCTAATAAGAAAGCATTGGACACAAAATGGAGAGAATGCGAGAAAGCTGGTAGATGATATGACACCATTTACCTTCATTCTGCTTTCTCGGATCAACCAGGGTTGTGTTTAGAGTTGTTTCTTGAATTTCTCAACTAAGAAATAGGACTAAAATTGTATATATTGTTTTGTATTCTTTTATAATATAAAATAAAAGTGAATTCAAAGCAGTGCTTAATTTCTAAAATTTTAGGTGTGGGAACGCTCATTTATTCTTATAAACCACCCTCTCTATTTTCTAATTCACGGCCTAGTTAAACATTCCCTCACCCCCACCCCCGTTAATATCTTGGTGCCTACTGCCTACTCTAAATCTCTCTATTATATAAAAAAGTTTAAGGCGCCGTGTGCCGTTCCGTACTACATAGTGGCTAAAAATAAAATGAGAAACGCTCAGACCAAGAATTACGAATATCTGTCGCCGACTACCGATATCACTTCCATAGAATGGAAAACTTTTGTAGACGGCAAAGACGTTTTAATGGTATTAAATCTGTACAGTGTAGAAAGTAGAGGAGAAAAGATGTATATAAAAATGAATATCACGACATTGATTCATGTACAATAAAATTATGTTTGTATTATATTTAAAGTTTCAATATAAATGTAACATAAAAATTCAATATATTTTTTTCTTCTTGATGATAGAGAAGAAATAAAGTTGGACGGGGGCCCCCGAAGATCGCTGAGCGATCGAGGACGTGGCAGGGGTTGGCGAGCGAAGCGAGCAGGGGGCAAAAGCCCCCTAGTTTCCTATAAACTTGTTTTGATTTGCACCAACCATTTTGTTTGAAGCCCACAACAACCAATATACTTTTTTTTAATGAATGGTAAAATAAAAACAAATAAAGCCTTCTTTACATTTTTATTTGTATACAGTACAGTAGCATTAATACATATCAATACGTAAACAGATGTTTTTGATAATTTTCTGAAAAAACTAGTAAGACTAAATGTTTAAAATCTATTTTTAATGTCACAGCTTGAATTGTAATTTTTTTATATTTTACAAAAACATTTCGCCTATCCTAAGGCTGCGGCGCAGAACAATTTTTATACCGTCAAAATAAACTCACTCCTTTAAAAGGAAATGATTTATGACAACAGGCAGAAAAATAAAAAGGTTTAATAGCCTAAACTAAATATTAAATTAAACCATTACATTGTTGCTAGTAGTAGTAAAACTGTTTTATTTTTTAAATTTAATGAAATTTTAAAAAGTTAAGGTTTTTATATTTGCTGATTATTAAGCACGGTTTATAATCTAATATTTATATTGTAAGACAATGCCTAGACTGTTGGTAAAATTAGTTGTTTGTTAATTTTTAAAAGTGGAAACTACAAAACAACAATACAAAACTAACTGTAAATAAATAAAAAATTTAAAAAAGGGACATTTATTTTTTCACAACACAACTACAAGTAATGTTTTTGAAAACTTAGTGTTCTAAAAACCTAAAAGATATTAAAAGAGAACGAGTTTTAGAAAAAAAAGTTCCCACATTGCAATTCTGTCTTCATTGTACGTTTTTTGCCTTCGTTGTTTTGACTTGGTGTCAAGCGCAGAAAGGTGTCCCTTCGCCAGCCAAGACTTTACGTGTCGCTCAGGATTGTATCTAGCCACAGGAGGTCCCAGGAGCCTAATCCGCAATAAATCACAAACAGTGCTGATGTAGAGTGAAGATCTTAGAGGAGACATAATTAAATTCATGGCAGAAAACCCACGTTCACATTCAGCACTAGACACTGCAATACTATTTATGATGGAGATCAGTTTATTAAACGACGGCGGTTGCTCAAGAATAGTAGGTTTCTCTCCGCTTAACATAGGCTTCAGTCCCTGCTTGAAGTGTCTGAAGTCTCTAATTATATCCCGAGAGCTGCTAATCTTGAATCTATCGCAGATTCGCTGAATCTCGTATTCTCCGTAGGTGATAGATAAATCTTTTGGCCAATACATGGGGTGGATCACTTTGATGTCATTCATGATGGAGTTGTAGTTTTCAGACGCATTTGAAGATGATAGCAACCTTGAAGTCAAGTTGTTAGCAAGGTTCTGGTAGAACTGTTTTTTCTGGAATATTCGAAATCTTGGCTCTTTCACAAAGTTCAACATCTTGAAACTTCATATTGTCTACAGCAATTTCAGCTTCCACTGCACGTCTACCCATGTTATCAACTCGGTTTTCAAACACTTTTATTAACATTGTTACGTCACTGTGAGCTTGGATTAAGTTGAGGCTTGATTTCTGAAGCTGTAAGGATAAATCCGCTAACTCATCTAAAGCGTCGTACATCAACGCCAGGTTGTGTACAAAAGTTGTAGATGACAATGTACTACAAAGCCCTTTGTAAGTCGAATGTTGTTTCGAGTCCCGTTGCTTGTCTTCAGATGCTTCTAAAAAATGATTGTACAAAGCTTTAAAATCTGTCCACACTGCTTTCACTGTAGTTAAGCTGGAGGCTACCCAACGAGTATCTAAAACACGGCCGATTTTCAAAATCTGCTCCTCTAGTCCTTTAGCAACTTCTGCACACTCCCTGCTATTTTTCGGAGAGCAACTAAACATGTTTCTAATTTTATCCATGAATATCTTGAAATAATTGATTCCAGCTACTTCTTCTACCGAATCGTGCACGGCAAGCTCTAAACGATTGTTTAAACAATGCCAAATGAACAGGTTGGGAAATGTTTCATTAAGCTACATAGCAAGGTCAGATTTATTGCCTAGTAGCACTGATGCACCGTCACAAGTTAGAGCAATCATATGGTCTTTCATGATTTCAAAGCTTAGACCTAATGCTTGTAACTGATTTAAAAGTTCTTGTAAAATACCAGCTGATGTTGTGCTATTTAGCTCAAAAAGTGTTAAGAAAATTGTCATAGGGTTTTTCATTCCTTTTAAAACAGTTCTGATATAAACCACCAAAGCATTTTTGTTCGAAACTGAAGTAGCATCATCCAAAAGCAGTGAAAATTTATAGTCTGACTTGATTAGACCATTTATTAAGTCTGATTTCATTTCATCAGAAATATGATGAACTATGTTGGAGCAAGCAACATTTGAATGGAGTATTCGGCCCATATCCAAACCATTGATTATTTGAAGATCGATTTCTGTTTCAAACACAAAAAATGGCCTATTTAGTTTGGCCTGCTTATAAGCCGTGTGGAAAATGCGCTCAGTAACAATCTGCTCCTCCTGATGCATAGAAGCAATAGCTTTTTTCATTGTATCTTTCTTTGCTTCATTGAGTATTTTTTCAGCTAAAGAGTGAGCTCGAGACCCACGGTGTAAAAACATCTTTTTGCTAAGAGAGGATTGTTGGTCTGATTTTATTGTTCCCATAAGCGGTAACAGTTCCTGAAACCCACTCCTCACTAATTTTTAGGCCCTTCGTTTTCTCAGCACCTAGAGTACTCACGCTTCTGCAAATATTACAACCTAGTTCTTTGTTCTCAATTAACCGTGGATTTTTTGCTTTAAATTCAACAATTTGTTCAAGAGACCAACAAACTGGGTGTTCACCTCCATTAACATAATCACTATCTTTATTACTAATCTTTGCTTCGTCTAAACTAGATCTCAATCCCACCAACCTGGATACTTCTTTGTCCGACCCCGACGAGGAAGTTGAAGGGTAATCATCCTCCTTGATTCCGATTGCGTCTTCTTTTGTATCTTGATCAACAATTGAAGTCATAGTCGATGCTTCCGAACTGCAGTTCTTATTATTCACAGTAACTTTTGTTTTTTAGGGTTAGGTTTAAAGAAATCAACAATTTTTCTGGTAGTCATAACTATAACTCGAGTAGTAAACTTTTGTAGCTGCACTAGCACTAGTAAGCATAAACAAACACGAACAACGAACTGCGATTCAACGAACTGATTACAAAACTGTGATGATGGGATGCAATGCAACTTGTGACTGAAACGCCTCAAGTAAGCCACCTATGCTGTGATCAGTGTTGCCACTGCCACTGTGATGTGTGTGCGGTGGCGCGGGAAGGAATGGAGGGGGGAGGCAGAGGAGAATTGTTTTGTTATTGTGTGGCGCAGACGAGAAGACTTAACTACCCTCCCTGATTCCAAGAATGACTCATCACAGCTCACAATCCCTTGTTAGGGCACTTATTATCTGCTTACGAGCCGCTCGCTAGCAAAGCCTAAAATTGATCCTACCTACAATTTTAAAAATTTCTAGTTTTAGAGTTACTTGCGTTCCCTTGCGTTCCGGCACCCTTGGGAGGTAAGGGAACACTGTTCCCTTGCGTTCCCACTGAAATTAACCACTGATTCAAAGTGATATGTAAATTTGTGTAATGAGGCTTATATCTATTATTTCAAATTTCAGACTTATTACATGGCAAGTTTCAATATTATTTTACACTTATTCAATAAATAAGATTCGGGCATCATGTGTGTCTTCAGCACAGCTTATAATAAATCAAAGTCATATGCTGAAGACTTATATGATTATGTGTTCTCTTACTGTTACAAAACACATAGTTGAAATCAATTTAAATTGTATTTTAACACTATAAATGTTATTTAAAAAAATATAAAACATGAAAATAAGCAAAGATAAGTTTAGCATATGTAAACCTACATTGTGCTTTTGCAGCAACGAGCGTCTTAATAAGGTATTAGGCTACATGATATTATTAGAGATATTAAATTTTAACAAAATATTTTTGAATGTTTTGAATATATATATTATTACAGGAATTTTGTGATGATGCATAATATACAAACTTTCCTGTATAGATTCAAGTGAAAACATTTATATACACAGGCTTATGACTATATGGAGATGATTTCCTACTTAAAAAATGTAAACATATATTGACATGTTTGTATATTATCAGAAAATAAATAAATTGATAAATAATAATAATAATAGTTGAGTATATTTGTTGCTTGCTCTACTTATACAACTCTGAATAAAGAGAAAGAAAAAAGTTGCAACAAGATAACAGTTAATGAATTCATTCTCTGATGAATTTACCTTTTTTAAGTTTCAAAGATTTTCTCCACAGAGCTGAGAAAATTCCATCTGTCCAATCATTAGTTGCTACATCTAAACGGCCAAACATTTGTGCTGCTGTGATTGCTTTAGGATTCATTCTCATTTCCCTAAATTACAAATAAATATCTTTTACAAAAAATTTGAATTTCTCTATATATTTTGTTTACAAGTTAATTTAAATTTAATACAATTATAAAAAAGTAAATTTATTCATTTTATGTATAATATACAAAAGTAATATGATGTTGTTGCTTATAGCTAACCCTGCTTAAGCTCTGGTCCATTAGCTTTCTGGCAACCCAGTAAGGTTGGGTTAGATACTTCTCCTCCCTTAGGTTGATGTAGAGTTTCTGGCACTGTAGAAGTTCTGGCCCTGTCCATTTGTATGTTTCGTTTACAGCAAATTTTACATTCCTCTGAGGTAATGATATTTATCCCTCTAAGGTGAGTATCAAGGTAATTGGGTACAGCTGAAGCGGAAAGAAGCTATGGACAACCTAGTGGTATGTTTTTGTTTGTTCCCAATTGGTGTCCCAGGGTTTGTCTGCATTGCTTTTCCCTTAGTTTTTGGTTCTTAATTAGAGCTTTTTTAAGGATGGTTTTTACTGTTTTAACCTCAGGTTTGTGTATGGTTTCGTGGCGTGTTGTACCTTTCTTTGTCAAGTCATCCGCTTCTTTCAATGAATTTCAATGTGTGACGGGATCCATTGCAATGTGACCTGTATTTTATTTCTGGTATGTATTTATCATGTAATGGATGTCCTCGAGTGTCTTGTTTATGGTTGTTGTGTATGACAGAATGGCCTGCATCACCGTTTTGACAAAATAACTATATTTTTTAACTTGTGGCTATAGATAATTGATTTTAAAAGGTGATATAAGATTTCCTCTTTTTCAATGTCAAAACTAGTTTCGTTGCAGCCTACGGGGAAGAAATGCATGAAGTACATAGAGTAAATTTCTGTTATAAAATTTCCTTTTTCATCATTAGATCCGTCTGTGTATATTCTCAGCCAGTGTTTGCTGAATACCAATTTGCTATTGTAGCCAGTGCAAGTTGTTTAAGAGCGGTTTGAGACCAGTCATAGAAGAGAAATGTTAGTGCTAATTTTAAGATAATCTGTTGGGTCCAATGCAGATTTATATGTGTGATTTAACATATAACATAGGCTGGATGGAAGTTGATTTACAAATAAAAAATCATAAATTAAAGGAAAGATGATTCCTGTTTGTTTTCGAGTTGTTAGTATCAAACATATTGAACCATGATGGCCATTGTAGATTATGGAGTCTGAGAATAGTATCTGCTGCATGTTTTTTTTTTATTTCTAGTTCTACAGGTAGATTGTTAGTGTACACTTTAAAGGTAGAGGATGTGGTTTTTACTGCCCCTGTAATGAGTCTCAGAGCATTGTTTTGACAGTGTTTTAACTGTTGGAGGTTTGAGTAGACATCACAGGGATTTGGCCCAAAATTGGGCTCTCCTCGTACGTTGGGAACTTCGACTTTGATTTTCGGGAGAGTGGTGAGGGAGGAAATTTTTGACAACTCTGAGTTTTATTGCTTAGTGTGTAAACAGTATTTTTCTTGTAGGTCTCACCTTCCAGGAAATCTTACATGAGAGATGCATAAAATATATATCAAGATGAATTGATTTTCATCTACAAGGCCTGTACAAATTTTATTATTTTATATACAGAGGCGCGATGATTTCATGAGTCATAGGGTTTTGGAAATAGATTCCTTTGAACATCAATCATAAAGTGATCATTAACCTGCCCTGCCTACGCTAATCTGAATTAACATATTGACTTTACGTCTTTTGTGTGTGTGTGTGTGTGTGTGTGTGTGTGTGTGTGTGCATGCGCGTGCATGTGTGTGTTGGTCTTATTGTGGATGATGTTTCATACAATTTTTGCAAACTATTTAACAACCAAAATATATTTTTAGCAACTGATTTACCAACCAAAATATACGTTTAGCAACCGATTTACCAACCTAATTATCATGTTACAACCGATTTACCAACCAAAGTATAATGTTAGCAACCGATTTACCAACCCAAACATCCGAATAGCAACCGATTTACCAAATATCATGTTAGCTACTGATAATCGGTTCTTGAGTTTCTCTTCCAGAGATTTTTCCGCAGACATTTTTGCAAGTACAGACCTGTCTTTGCTTCCCCCTCTCTAACTGTAATTACCATATTAATATAAAATGGTAATAGCCAGAATATTTGTACTACTTCTGTGTGAACAACTGCCATGTAAAGAGCTATGGAGCCCATTTACATTGTTTCTTCCCAAAGTAGGGAGGGGGAAATTTTCATACTCTAAGAACTAAAATTTAGTTTAAATTTCATCCTCTGCCCGAGGATGTCACGGGAATTGACAGGATAAAAAGAGGCTTTGAATGTTTGGTGGACATCGTCATTGTTGTTTGGTTTTTGTTGTTGGTCACGGAGTTGTTGTCTTTATTGTGGTTGTTGTCGTCATTGCTGTCGTTTTCGTGGTCGTAGTTGTAGTAGTGGTCATCGTGGTTGTCCTTGTTGTGTTTGTCATCGTCATTGTTGTCGTCATCAGCTTCAATATCCACATTGGAGATAACTCCAATATACTGGAATGTGAAAGGAGAAAAACAAATGATACGACTTGTCCTCTGTGTTTTACAGGGTTGGAAGCGTCACATGGTACTGTGAAGTCGTAACCAGTGCCCACATTACAAGCCGGGGTAAGCAGAAGGCTTATGTCTTGTGGAAATAGCTCCAAACTATCGCTATTTCCTGTGACCGCCACTCCATTACAAAATGTGATCCCCAAAATCTTTTTATATTTTACTTTTTGTACAATTTAGTGCATTTTCATGTTTCTTATTATTGTGGCTTTTACTCACATTCAGGGATTTACGGGAAATTAACTCCACGCTAGGGACCTCAAGGTTTATGGGAGACTTAACTCCACGCCAGTGACCGCCAAACACACATACACACACTATTTGAGAAAATCATAGTAACATTTAACACTACATAATGCACATTTACAATTTTTATTATGTTCTGACATTGGCGTTAAAAATCTCAAAATCATACAGTGTCTTAAAGACATTAACGATGAAAAAGTGAACACTAATCCTTACGAGTCGTTGCATCTATATATTCTCAACTGAATATCGATTAACTTCGCGCTCTTTTCGCAAGGATATTTGTTATATTTACCTTTTATTTAGTCAATATGTGTTCTTTACTTAGTTATAGGTACTAATTATAAGTCATATTTATAAGTACTTGTCCCAAACATAGGGAATTTAACTATCCCCAAAGCTGCTAGTATTAGGTAATTACAGGCCCAGTATATCAATTGTAACAATCAAAAGTTCCCTTAGTATTTCAGAGGCTGCATTATATAAATTTTTGGTCAAATTTCAACGGTGGCAATCTACAGGAACGCTATCCACGTAACATTAAAACGTGTATATATGTTTATTGTTTTTAAAAATATGAAATTAATATACTTTAGTTATTTATAGAAGTATACATCTTAGTTCCTGTAATCCCTGTCCCCACTTTTTCTGGGAAACTACTTTATTAACTAATTGCCACACGTTGGTGCTGCAATTGTAAATATATTAAAACTGGCGTTATACTTTTAATTTGACTTTGAAACATAAGGAAGTTAAGAATTTGCTCAGCTAAGGGCGCCAGAAAGCTTAAAGCTTACCAATTTTAAAAAAGTAAAAAAAAATTAAATTAAATGATCTCAGGGTGTATGATTCTTTTTGATTCTTCTTAAATGATTCTTTTTTAAAGTGTACTTTGCAGTGGTTATTTGGTAAATGTGAAATCCGTTTTTACACAATATATATATATATATATATATATATATATATATATATATATATAATTTTTGATTAATAAATGTTTGTATTTCACAAGTTTTTTAATGATTTTTTTTTCATATATGAGTATACATTTTCCCAAAATTCACAACCCTAGAAAAGAGTAAAATAAATAAGTGTTTGTTTTTCTCACAAGCCTGAAAATTTTCGGGTTTAATTGTCAAGTCCCTCTTTAGATTTAAAATGGTTACACTTTTTTCCTAGCAGTGCCTCTTTGCTTCTAAAGGGTACCTATTGTCTGAGACAAAAAAAGGCTTTGAACTTTGTTTGATGTCCTCTTGGAATTGTAGATTTCATTGAATCTGTAAGGGCTGTGCAGAAAGCTTTTGGTTTTAAATCATTTTTAGCTAGTAGTTTGCTGACCTTAGTTTCTACTTCTGTCTTGATGTCCAACCAGTTAACCTTCTTTTAAAGTTGCACCTGACTCACAGGTCTGCATGATGTTCACTTCTCTGGTTAAGAGTCAGTGTGAGGAGAGTTATTCTATGGTCTACTCCCTAGATCTTCTTTTATTTGTGCATACTGCAAATATTTGCTGGGTCAGTAGATATTAAAGTCAAGTCTGGATTTGTTTATGAGACAGAGTAATGTATGAAAGTTCCAAGGTCAACCTCTTCATACAACAATTCTACCAGGATCTTGTTCAAGAAGTCTTCTTGGGGCTTTCTGCTTTACTTATATAATCATAACTCCATGTTGGTTAGACTGAGTTGAAATCTCTCATTATAACTGTAACTGTGGATGGCTCCAACTGTTCTGGTACAAAATTATTTTTGTTTAGGGGATTGTAACTCCAAAGATGTTAAATTATTGAGTATGATCAAATATTTACCTCAATGATTTCTGATGAATCAATGTGGTCCATTTCTTTAATTATCATAAATTTTGACATGTTGTTTTTCAAAATTCCACTACCTATGGGTCACTAGTGTTCCATTGTATAACCTTTAATTTAATTTCTTTTGATTGTGATTTAACACTGAAAAGATCTTTATTGAGGCCATCTTTCACCATTTTGGGATGTCATTTGCCAGCACTGTTTCTCATTTAGCACCACCCAAGAGAAACATACAGGATTGCTGCAAGACTTGAGTAACTTGTCCTCAACAAAAGTAATAATCAGAAAACATAATTAATACATCTGTTTATATACTGTAATACCAGAATAATTTTGTTTATAGTCTTTTAATAATAACTAAAAACAGATTACTTTTTAGACACAGTATTACATAGTGAAAGTCACACAAATTATGTTTCTATTTTTCAAAAGTTTGTAGAAAATTAAATATTTTGAAGGAAAAACATAATAACTATTGTTTAAGAAATATCTAATACCAAACAAACTCTATACAAAATTAGATGATGATGTTCAAACCTCCAATCTATCATCTTTAGAGCCCAAGAGATTGGACCAATTTTAATGGTTTTTCCACTTACTACTTCTTTCTAGGTCTAGTTATGAACTACAAAGCTCAATTACTAAAACCTTCTATAACAATTTTTTTCCACGAGAAATGCAAAGGAAGTGATTTAAAAAAGGAATAAATAATAATGCAAATATGATATGGGTAGGTGATTATATTTTTTTAGTTCTTGTTTAACATCCACACTTTATGCATATATGACTAATGAAGACAGGAAAACATCACAACAGAGAGAGAATTAAAAAGAGTTTACCATGTTTTAAGCCTTCAATCTGAGAGGTCTTACAGTGGTGAACATTCATCTTAAACTTCTCATCTATGGTGGTGCCTGGGTAATCACCTAATTATATGCTTATTTTAAAGTTATTTTCAACATATCTGAGCTAATAGACCCATTATAATAACACATTTTACCTGTGAAAATCTCCACAAGCTGTTAGAGCTCGCATCAATGTGTGAATACAGCAAGTTTTGCCTGCACCAGCTGGTCCCAAGGTCATGATTCCATGTCTAACTCTTTGTGTCTCATAAAGCTTTAACAAAATTAAATATTTTTTATGCTAAATAAATGTTAACAAACTGTATATTACATTTGTTAATGATGTTAAAACATGTTATATAATCTCAAAATAAAACTACAGTTTTTTAATTTTTAAATAATTAAAAACAGCTAAAATTTGCATGGCGAGAATGACAGGGTTATAATCTATTACTACATAATCCTTTCATTCTAAAACAAAGACAATTAGATTTTTAAAAAGAGAATAATTGTCTTAAAAAAAGAATAATAAACACTTAAATTCACCTGGATTAGTTTTAGAACCCAAGGTGGGTGATAAATAAGTCCAGCTTCCTCCACTTGCTCTGCAATGGCTGCCTCTAGAGCCGGATAGGAAGTCTTTTCCAGAACCTGGTTAGGGAATAAATCTGCTACCAGAGAAATAAACAGTGGTTCATCTTCATCTAAAATACAGATGGGTAATTAATGTTTTACATTACTTATGCATTGAATTTTATAAAATGATTTTTTTTTTTAATGAATAGAATATGATTATATTTCAAGTTATCTGGTTTCATTTTAAATTATGTCTTTCTGGTTGATCATGAGAAATCTACCCAATACAACACATTTTAATATGGAGTAAAGAGTAAAGTAATTTCAACTGATTACATAACAGTACACAACAATCTTCCAAGTGGTTACTAGATTTGGTTATACACTTAAAATACTTGATTACGTATATTACTTTTAGAGTTATTACGTGAAAATGTTTACGAGTAACAGTGTTGATACTAGTTTGAATTAATTATCAGTGTACTCTTCTGCAGACAAATATGTTATTAACATGAAAAGAAGAGAGCGATACAGACATTATGTACTTCAACGGAAATTCGTTGTATGGGATTATATTTTGGTCAAAAATGAGAAAAATCAAAATTTAATCCTAATACAAGGTTTGGCTGATTTGTAAGAAACTTTACTGATCAGCGCGAGTCGGTGAAAATGACCTATGACTCGGTCTAAAGTCAACTTTCGCCTATCCGTTTTGACAGTAAAGTCGTATGTCGGTAGATTTTGAATAAAAAATTCGTATTTCATGAATTATGAAAATATGAAATAATAAAGTTAACACGTTCGCTACCACGGGTCACTCCCACAGCCCACAAAAAAATTCATGAACTTCCCTGTAGACTGGTCCTAATGGTTGTGACCTTCGTCACAGACCACGAATAAAATTTGTTCAAAATTAGTTTTTATGCTTCAAAATATCCTTATTTAAATCAAAAAATATATATATCAATTTTTTTTCTCTTATTTTGGGCAATTTTTAAAGCGCCGCATATATGCGGCGCTCGGTCTATCAAATTACAAGTAACACATTTTCACCTCACAGACTAAGTGCCGCATATTAGCGGCACTATTATTACTTTACTTTTCATTCATTGCCTAGGATAAACGGTAAATAAAATACGGTTTTTACAAAAAAAATTGTATTGAAATATTTGTTTTATAAAAAAAAGTTGTTTACATTTCATTAGGTTTTATAGTTATACAAAATACAAATAAGGTTTATAGATTTTTCTTAAACAATACACTTTTTTTTAATCTGTCCATATACTAAATTGGTTGAACATTTGTGTTAGTTTGAAAAAAAAAAAACACCATTTAAATGTATTTAAAACAGATTAAAAAAGTTACTCTTAAAAATAAATAAAATTGAAAATGTAGGCAAAAACATTTCGTCAATTTGGTATTGCTCACTCCTTGTGATGATCGTTAAAACATGTTGGCATGCAGAGGCCAAATTGCTGTTTTTTTTTTTTTTTTGGTCTCTACAAACAGAACATGTGAAGCAAGTATCTGATCACTTGTTATGAACCCACTGTTGCTTACTAGCAGACAGAAACGTGCAGCTGAGATGATGTTGTATGTCAGTGTTACCAACTGTCCAGTGACGTCAGCGATGGTCCTAGCTACAGACCAAGCGCCTCATATATGTGGCGGACTATCTTGTAGACTGTGCCTAAACGATCTAACCTTTAAAATAGACTGTTGCGAAGAAATTTCTCATTTAGTATCAAGAAACCAACGCCGCAGATCTTCAGTGGCAGTCTATTATAATGAGCCCAGCCGCCGCAGATCTGCGGCGTTGGGCTAGGAGTAGGACACACCCGCAGCAAAATTGCAGCGGCAGTCTGTGGTTACGATTTTTTTTTAACAATGTGGTAGCGAACATGTTAAATGATGTGTAATTGTAGTACAAGTTGTACGCAATACAGATCAGTTATGGTTATTTCATAAAAATTAACATGCGCTGCAACAGATTTAAATGAAGAATTAAAAAATTCTCATCTCAAAATTACTCAAAATCAAAAAACCTTGGTATTTCTGTGATTGGTTAAGAATTCTAAGAATAAAAGATTCTTGGACAAATTTTGAAAAAATTAATATTTAAAAAGTTAAGAGAAATGATATAAGTTGAAAGTTGAATAAAACGTAAATAAATGTAAATTTTGAGAATGTGTTGTATAGGGATAATTAATAGAGTAAAGTTTCACAAATAATTAAAGTAAAAAATAAAAAGTTGATTAAAATAGAAAAGTTAAGGGTTTCACACCTTGGTGTGGAAATGAATAAAGTTAGAGTTTCAAAATTAGGAAAACCTGTTTAGAATTAAGTATACAAAAGAATATGTAAGTCCCAGGGTGATCAGTAAGTAATAACCCCCCAAACGAAGAAGTGTGAAACCAAGAGTGAAAATAACCAGGATCTGAAGGTCAGACAGAATCTTCGCTTCGGCTAGTGCGTTTGTTAAAGGAACTAAACAAAATGGTGAAGTTTCAAAACTGTAAAATGACAGGTGTGAAAAACAAAAACTGAAAATCACGCCGATTATTGCATAACGAATGGCAGGTGAGCAGGCAGGCCGAAAAACACCACGCGAACTTCTTGCGAAAGCTGACATGAAGACCTACAAAATGCTGGTAATTAAAAAATGAAAATTCAATTAGGAAAACCGATAAACGAGAATAAAGAAGAAACAATAGGGAATTGTGCAGTAGCAAGTTTGAAGATGTAGAGTTACAAACTCCAGGACTTTGTGACGTATAAATGGGTGGAGTCAAGAATACCAACCAACACCCATAATAATGAAAAAGACTAATTACAGGAAAACAATTAAAATTAAAGATTAAAGGGCTTGGACCATGGTAAATTACTCATAGGTAAACAAACCAAATGTTAGAACGGAAAATTAACGCAAGAATTACGTAAAAAATATGAAAATAAAGAACTATCGTATTATCCCTGCGAGGGAAAGAAATTGGTATGGGAAGACGATAGTTTTAGGCTATAAATATAGTTGCATGAGACTTCCAAAAGTGGTGGAAAAAGTATAAGGGGTTACTATGCCCGATTGTTCTGTGAAAAAAGTCGTCTAAAAAGTGTAAGGTGTTACTATGCCCAAAGCTATTCCGAAAAATCTCAAAAAAGTTAAAACGGTTAAATATCAGTATTAAATATCAAGTTATAACGGAAATAAAACGAAGTGTGAAATGAAAAAATGTTAAATTAGCGAATCTGTATGGGTTCCGAAAAAGTGGAAAATCTTTTACATCCAGAGTTAATGGAAATTAACACACCACAGGAACTTCGCTAAGGACACATGGATCAACTGTAAACTTCAACAACAACCGGACACCAGAGAATCAAAATCGTCCCACCATCCAGGAACATCTAGACCAGGATCTTCCAGACAGCGGTCAAGGTCTGAAAAGTCATTCAAACTATCCCTTTTTCTTATTAAGGCAAAATTGGCCAAAAATTAAAGTTAGAGTCAAACTGATTTTCCTGGGATATAAATTTAATATAATTAATTAAAAATTGTGTAGGTTAAGATATAATACTTGTGTGTGGATATTTCATTTTCATAGTGATAAGATGTTGATAGAATAATCGTGAACAACTAATTAAATTTAAAGCTTAGAATTTAGTGTTCAGAGATTAATAAGAGGAAATTCTTTGGTAACATAGTAATATTAAGTATAAAATTTTCCTCTAAAATAAAAATTGCATATCTGCTACCTAAATATAAAAAGTAATAAAATCGTAAATTGTATGACAAATTTTTCTTTGGTGTATAATGATGAGAAATAATGGATATTGTAATTTTTTGTTTTAAATAATTTTGTTTTTTATTATTGATAAAATTGATTTTTGTTTATTTCAAATCAGATAAAATAAATAAGTTACATTTGTTAATATCAAAAATAATGTGTAGTTGCGAATAATTATCCACACATCTTGTTTATGCTTATAGGTAATATTTGGAAAAGGTAAGACATATTGTATTTACGAGGTATTCTCAAGAACACGCTCCCTAGGGAATAATAAAATATAGAAAAATAAAAACGTGTTCTCCCTGAGCATAAGGGTAACTTTAATACACAACTGGAAGTAGTTAAATAAAAAAGGGGGGTACTGGCAGTTTGGGTCAACCTAAACAACTGTTGAAGGAGTTATTCAATCCAGGCCAGACAAGATACAGAAACCTACACTTCCAGGGGATTGAATAATTCATTCTTTGTTTCGTGGAAACGAATCCTGGACGAAAAAATTCAGGATTTGAGACTAGTGCGCTTATTAAATAAGATAGGGGAAGTGTACGGTCTAGCTCATAAAAAAGTTGAGTTTTTTTCGTTGTAGTACCTTGTCATATCCAGTACCCCATATCCTTCTGATTTATACAAACAATTGACTGGACTTATCAGTAGGAAGTATGTCAGGCATTTTTTAATCCTAATACATGAGGCTTAGGATTAAGTGAGTCATTCTTGTGTTCAATTAAGATTGTTCTGTCAATATATTCATTACATATTGAGTGTGACTACAGTCGGTACTCGGTGAAATTCCATAATAGGGCAAAACAAAAATGAAAAAGCACTTATAATTTCACAAACAACAATTTATAGGTGTGCAAATGGCAAACAGCAAATGGGGTGTTTAGAATTAGCGGGTATAATCGTATCCGTGTAAGTAGGTTTTCAAAAAATTTTGAAACTATGAACCCCATCTGTGATTTTAATATTTAAGTCCAAGAAATTGATATTATCCGTACCGACTTCCATAGTGAATAGAAAGGCTTTGTTGATACCATTTACAAGATTAAGTAAAGAATACAGTTGCCTAGTACTACCATCGAACACACACAAAACATCATCCACATATCTATACCAATAAACTATTTTCTTCAACAAAGGATTACTAACACTAAATAATTTCTTTTCAAAATGTTCCATGAAAATTTCTGCTATAAGGGGAGACAAAGGAGAGCCCATAGCAAGACCCTCAATCTGTTGAAAAAAATTACCATTAAATTGGAAATAGTTTTGGTCGATACAAGTGAACATCACATCTTCAAGTTGTTTTATGAAATTGTCCTCGCAATTGGCATTTTTCAGTGATTCGTGGATGATAGATTTACATTCAATTACAGGAATGTTCGTAAACAAGCTTATCACATCAAAGGATACTATTTTGGCATTTATATGTACATTTACATTTTTTATTTTATCTACCAAACTACGATTATACCCGCTAATTCTAAACACCCCATTAGTCACAAACATGCTGCTTTTCACAGTATGATTCACAGGCTCTTAACCATACCTTTATCGCCAGAAGACTTTCACATTGAATTGAATGTAATTAAGCAAATAGCGATTAACAATGGTTATCAAGTTAAGCTTATAGACAGTATTTTATTTAAGAAACTCACTAATAGTTTAGTTTTCACAAAAGATGCTAAGAGTTTAAATAAATATTGTAGGATAAAATTTGTTGGCAATATTAGTTATAAGGTAGGACATTTAATAAATAGTAAAAATGATGTAAAACCAGCTTTCTATTGTAATAATAATCTTGGTAAATTCTTAGTCAATAATAAGGATAAAAGAGACTTATTTGATAATAGTGGTGTCTACAAAATTAATTGTCATGACTGTGATTGTGAATATATCGGTCAAACTGGGAGATCTATCAAAACTAGATTTAAGGAACATGTATATTGTTGGAAGCATGGTAAAACAGATTCCAATTTTGCAAATCATTTACTAGATTCAGGCCATACATTTGATCCCATTGATAATGTCAAAGTTTTACACATAGAACAGAAAAGTAGGAAATTAAATAGTTTGGAAATTTTAGAAATTAACAGATCTGTTTTGAAATGCCATGCTTCATGCTTCTAACCTGAATGAACAAGTCAATAACCCATCCCCTTTGTTAAAACCTATTGTTTGAAAACTTTCTCTTATCCATGTCCCTTTCAGGTAATACCAGGTCATTGCCCCACCTCTGCTTTCATCCCCACCTTCATTCCTAGATGTTAGTGTTAAGTTGACCTGTATTTTAGTTTTTAGTTCTTAGTTGTCTGACGATGCCTAACGGCGAAACAGCTGTAGCAATAAATTGTTGTTTGTGAAATTATAAGTGCTTTTTCATTTTTGTTTTGGCATATTCATTACATTTATTACTTTCAATTATTTTTACTTAGCTGTAAACTTTCTTTAATTTTTCCAAAGAATTAAACAAATACTAAGAAAAAACTTTAAAATGGGGAATTTTTTAAACAATTATTTTACTATTGTTTGTAAAAAATTTCGAAATATGACATTTTAAAAATACTCATTTTATACAACATTGTTTACAGTGTTTCAAAAATAATAAATCAAAGATTTAAAACTGAGCTGCATAATTCATTTTTTAATGTGTAATGTCTGTTTCTATGTGTCTGTGAGACAGTAGTCTCAAGAAATAAATTATGGAAAAATTGAAAATGTTTCAAAAAGTTACAGGGTATAAAAAAGCGAATCTTATAGAGTCTTGTGATGCACAAAGGCATAGAGACTGTTGGTATGGTAATGGAAACAAAAAAATATGATTCTGCTTACATGTACTCTTGTATCTAATTTTAGTACATTATTATTATTATTATTTATTTCTGTTGCTGTTGACAAACATAATTCGCATAGCAAGAGTCACATAAAAAAATTAAAATTAAATTTATAATAATTACAATAACTTATATTACAAGTAATTCACAAGTATTTTTAAATACAGTTTACATTCCTGCATAGTCAATCACATATTTACAAACATATAATTACACAATACAATATAACAAATATATACATATATATATATATATATATATATATATATATATATATATATATATATATTACATACACACAAATACATATTTAACAAGTAAGGCTATAACTGAGACAAATGCAGGGCAGATACTGGATCAATTCATTTATAAGTCATACCCGACCTTAGCAGAATTGGTTTGAGTATTTCTGGCCAGATATTCTTCCACAGAGTAGAATGCATTTTCTAGAAGGTAGCCTCTGAGTGAACTCTTGAAACTCTAGATAGAATCCATTTTTTAATTTTTTTTCCGGTAGTGCATTGAACAATTTAATACCCAAGTAATATATTCCATGTTCAAAAAATTTTAGTCTGTGGACAGGATATTGCAATAGTTTTTGACGGATAGGGTATTTGTGGTGGTGCTGATTCACTTCAAATAAATTATGATTGCTCTTAAAGAAAATTTACGTCTCATAGATATAAATACACAGAAAGGTTAAAATATTATGTTTTTTGAAAAAATGAAAACACGATTGTTTACACCTCAGATGAAACATTGAGCGTAAAATTCTTTTTTGTAGGCGGAATATTTTTATAGACTCTACACAGTTCCCCCAGAATGCCACCCCATATCTTAGCCGAGAACCAATATGAGCAGAATAAATGGCTTTTATTACTTTTAAACTAGTCACAGAGGAAATCATTCTGAGAGCAAAACAAACTGGCGCCAGTTGCTGAGCCAAACCTGAAACATGACTTTTCCAATTTAAATTTGCGTCTAGGGTAATGCCAAGAAATTTAACATTTTTTGTGCTCATGATTATTTCTTTACCTTATTTTACATGTAGGTTAGGATTTGACTGTAGACCAAACTGAATTAACTTTGTTTTTGTCACGTTCAGTCTTAAGTTATTTACAGAGAACCAATCTTCCGCCATGGACATTGCTAACTCTGCTGACTCAGCCAAATCTGCATGATCTTTGCCCACCACTGTTAAAGTAGTATCATCAGCAAATAACACTGCCTCTGCTTGTCCAACATTTTGAGGCAAATCATTTACATAAATAAGGAAAAGCAATGGTCCCAATATTGACCATGGAGGAACACCACGCATGACTACTTCCCATTTAGAATAGTGAGAGTTTAGAGCACTGTCAGTATAGATAACTCTCTGTTTCATATAATAATATACGACTACTAATCATTATATGAGGTACTTATATTCTTACCTTGTTTCTACTGCAGTTTCATCTTATTCGCCCATCATCAGGAAAATTAAAAAACACAATTACATATCATACACACACTGACACACAAAGCACATTTTACTCTATGCGGAGGTCATTTAATGATTTCAATCATGTAAAAGAACGACGGATTATACCGAGAACATGCATGTCCAAACAGTGAGTCGAAACTTGTAAATATTAATAAACTGGGGTGACTACTTTTTTAACTAATTGCCTTACGTTGGGTGCTAATTGTAAATATAAATAAATCTGGGAAACTACTTTACTAACTAATTGCCACACGTTGGTGCTACAATTGTAAATATATTAAAACTGGCGTTATACTTTTAATTTGACTTTGAAACATAAGGAAGTTAAGAATTTGTATCTGATTAAACTCACATCACAAGAGTCCACGTCCGACTCTCTCGAGCACCGGCTATTAACCTTCAACGACTGGCGAAGACCCCAGACTAACGCTTACACGCTTGCATGCGGTTTCCTAACCAGGGGTTCACATAAGTCTTTTCACGGAACATAGTCTCTACACCATTTCGTTTGACAACAGACATCGTCTACTTCACAGAAATAAAATCTCACTCCAATACTTATTCTATCTTAAAACTAAACATTTACTTTAAATATATATTTTTGGAAATCTATTTTAACTTTTCTTTCCCTTATTTTAAATGTTATTTACAGACGTCAACTTGACTTATGTCGTCTTTCTTTCAAACCAATCATAAAAATTCCTTTTTCCAGCTATTCAGCTAGTATTTTAGTATCAAAGCAAAATTCAAAAATTGAGTATTACACACTGAGTTTGGTTCTGTCCTTTTATAGCATATCTATATTATTAGACGTTGGAGGGCCTTGTATCTGGATCAACGTGTGAAACATCATATTTGACTTGAAGGACAGATGTTAGTTTGTTATTGTAAATAAATTATCTTAATATTATTGTAGAATCGTAATATATTTCAAATTCTTTCATGGCGTTCATAATTCGGCCTTTGTTGCAAATATGCATGATTTCTAAGTTGTCATTGAAATTTGAAATGAATGACAATTGTTTATAAGGTGCTCTGCAAATCTGGAACTTGTGTTATCAGTTTTGTAACGGTAGGTCTCCTTAAATTTTGTTTGGAATGGACTCCTGTCTGGCCTATGTGGCAACTAGTACAATCGCTGCATTTGATCTTGCATATGTCAGTTTCATATTGCATTGTGACTTCATATTTTTTTTAACATAATGTTGAAAATTGATTAAATTTTATTGCTTTTTCTGAATGTGATGATTTACTCGGCCCCTTGCCATTACATTTCTCAGTGTATGGTTTGATATATTTCCGAATTCACAAGACACATAAATTGTTTTAGGACTGTTTGTTGAAGGTAATGGACATACGTTTTATGTTTTCAACTAATTTGTCAATTGTAGTGCTTTTATATCCGTTAGCAAAGGCTATATTTTTTTGTGTGTTATATTATGCAACTCCTGGTCATAGTCTTTAGTCATCATAGGGATGGTTAGGAGCCAGTGTATAAAACTGTTATAAGCTGCTAGTTTCTGCTCAGGTGGATGGTATAATGAGAAGTGTATTGTCTGGTCTGTTTTTGTGGTTTCCTGTATATTTTAACTGTTAAATTGTTCTTGATAATGTAAGGTCCAGAAAATTTATGTTAAAGTTATTCTCTAATTCTATTGTAAAATAAAATTTATGGTGTTCATATAATTGTTTAGAAGATGTAGTTGTTTGTGACTTCCCTTGAATAAAAAGAATGTGTCATGCACGCACCTATGGTAGGATATTATATTTTATTTGCAAGGGTTCGAGTCTGAAATTAGAAAGGTGTTTTCTTTGTCAACCAATGCTCATGTGTCATCGCCGCTGAACTCGACGATTGCTCTGTATAATGTACTCGCTCATAGGGTGGATGTTTCCTGGGGTTTGTCGAGGTTTCGTAAGGACCAACTGAGGCTGTATTAAACCAACTTTGGTTTTAGATTTGCGAGTTTTGGTGGAGATCAACAGTTGTAAAATGTTAGTTTTTATGTTTTTACTTATTTTTATTAGTATATATGGTTTTATATTAGTATATTAGTAATTGTGTATTTGGTTGTTTTACTTTTACTTTTACTTTTGATTTTACTTTTACTTTTGGATTGTTAATTATTTTATAGGTTAGGCAGACTTAGTTATTTTGTTAATATATGGCACCCCAGTAATTGGGTTTTAACCTGTTGGGGCTGCTTTTTCAACATAGTTAATCTTGTATTTTATCTGTTATAAAAATTGTTGCAATAAATTTATTCTATTCTATTCTATTCTTTGTAATTGAGAAAGATCTCTGAAAGGATGCTGGATAGAGGTGAACCCATGGCTAGGCCATCGTGTTGGGTGAAAAATTCATTATTAAATTGGAAATAATTTTGGTGAACTGTTTTTAGGAAGAAATTAACTCATTAATAGCAGCATCTGGAAGGTTGGAATATTTCTTTAAGTTATTGTGTAATATTTGTATTGACTGATGAATGAGGATATTTGTGTATAAATTTACAATGTCACATGAAGCTAATATGAGTGTGTTCCAGTTTTATTGCTTTTATTGCTTTTATTTCGTTTACGAGATCCAGAATATTTCTTTAACTATAGCTGTTGTTCATGAAAACAAAGTATTGTGTTATTATTTTGTTGAGCGTTTTAGATGTGTGATAGCCAGGTGCTGATGTAAAGTTTACCAAGGTCTGATAGGTAAATTAGGTGTATGTATCGTAGGTATTCCTTTTAATCAAGGAGCTTGAGGGTCAATAAAACTTTAGTATATGGATATATTGATGTGATAGCAAGATCTTGCTATTAGATAAAGCTTTGTTTACAACTTACTGTTGTAGGTTGGTGTTGGATCTTTTGATGTTTTAATACTATTGTTGTCTTTGAAAAAATTGTAAACCTTATTATTATATTCTGATTTGTCAATTATAATTATAGAGTTACCTTTATCAGCTTTGGTCAATATTGCATTGGAAGAAGATAGTTTCTTTCTAATTCCTGCCATTGTTTGTTTGTCAACTTTGAGTTACAGTTGTTATGGTAGGACTGATTTGTATAGGTTTGATTTACTTCTTTTTTGATCATATTATTTATAACGACTTTAGCTGTGGTCTGTGCTACTATTGTATGTAAGGTTTTTACAGTAGCTTCAGTATTAATAACTTCTAAAGAAATGCTGAATATGTCCATTTTTGAAATATTATAAATTAGGCCTTTGTTCAATAAATTAACTTTGTCCTATGTTAATATATTGTTGGTCTTATTTAAGACACGAGGATGAAATTTATGGTTATATTTTATTATTTCGGTAGGATGTTTCTTCATTACGTTGTAATTTTATTTCTCTAATAATAACATGTTTTTTTTCCTGTAATATGGTATTCTCAACTTGCTTCTGGATAGTAGAATAAACCTGGTTAATTTGTGCTGGATGTATACAGTTATATAATTCTGTATGTTTTCTGTACAAGAATTTGTTCAAATTGTCTTTCTTACTACCGTATATTATATAAAATTAATCTCTTTTTTAACCATGAACTAGTAGCTTTTGGGGGGGGGGCAATGCTTTGGATTTATTATTAATGTTTATGCAAATGTAATTTAGGCGTGATATCATACACTGTGCATGATTTATTAAATTTTATGTTTTGTAAGGTCCTATATAAATTGATATAGTTTTGTGTTAGATCCCCACTCTATCATCTTTCCTTTAAAGTCTCTTCTTGACCAACTCTTGTTCTTTCCCAACCCTGACACTATTAGAGTATTCGAGGGCTAGGTGACTTTATTTTATGCTCATTTCTTCCCTTTTTTATAATCCGATGACTGAGAAGTTATTCGCCTTAAAAAATAAAATAAAAAATTATATATATACAATTTTATAACATATTGATAAACTGTAAACAATCTTTAATTCGGTGGCTTGAAACCATATGTGTATACGTTGGTTGCCCTGCGTCTCAGCACACAGAAAGCTATGTCATGGACGCTATGGGGAATAGGGATGCATGTTTGCTACGGACGCTAAAATGGGTGCTACAGAGAAAGTTATGCCATGATCGTTTTCCACCCGTCTTCAACTAATATGACAGGTGTTCGTAATGTACTGTGGGAGTGATATTTTACTTACTTTGGTAATAAAGAAAAAGAAATGAGTTCATAATTGAATATAAAGATATATGAATATAGCGAATTTCATCATATGATACCAGATCTTCGTAGAGATGAAACTAAAGGCAAAAAGTATTATTGTATCCATTTCCAATTTGATATTGCTTGTAACAATATTTAAATAAACTGAAAAAAAAAATGTATGCCTAAACTAACTTAACCGGTTTTCCAAAATAAAAACTCAAAATAGAAATCTCGAATGGCAATTGTGTCACTTATGCACCCATTATAAATTTTCAATAATTTTATGCAATAATTAATTGTCTACAGTTTAAATTTCCAATAAGTTTCTTAATTTATTTTTACACAATTCTAATATTATTAATATTTAAAATCAATATTATTCGAATTTTCAAAATCAATAAGTACCGGTAAGTACAAACTATTGTTGGTACAGAGTAATAAATAATATTATTAGGTCAACTTGTCAACTATGTTGTACATCCAAACAGATCTCCTGTCTATATCTTCAATGGTATACTTTTGTGATCGTGCAGTGTAACAAATCCTTCAGCGCTGGTTTTTAGCCAGCTAAAATATTCCTTTATTTAAAAATGGCGACAGAGATGTAATGGAAATTACTGATCTATTTCCTTGCTGCCTGCCAAAAGTAAAATATTTGAGATACTCTTCCTTAAACAGGGTATTGAATTATCTAAATAAACGTAATATTATATCAAATAACCAGTATTGTTTTACAAAAGGTATGTCAATAGTAGATGCTATTAGACTGCAAAACTCCTAAAATATATAAAAGACTAACGGGTGATTTAGTTTTAGCATCTCACAGTCTACTGAATTTATATTTATTTTGTCAATACGGTATACTACTTTCTGCACCATACAATCGTGTCAAGAAAGTCTTCAGTGAAAAATGGCTCAAAAACTCTACATGGAACATGGAATTACAATTTATAGCAGGGCCTATTACACCAGAAAGGCATCTTAAAATATTTGGACAATGAATTCTTTGATTTTGAGGACAGAGGAGAGAAACCCACTTGATTTCTTTATTTCTTACCAAATTTAGCAAACATAATAATCTTTTATATTTTCTTCCCCTTGCTTTAGTTGTTGCTGATTTTTGACTATTTGCTGTCCTTGCTGTGGTCTTACCTCTTGTGATTGCACTTGAAGCTCAGGAACTCCCACCTCTAGTGTAGAGGGTTTATAACTCCTGTATTCACTACTTCACCTTTTTGTTTATTATAATATTCCAGTAATTGTGATTGGTCTATAGGCAACAGTGACTCCAGAACTGGGTGTACACATGACCCAATCTTTCCTTCTTTCATCTCATCCTCATAATCAAATCTATTTTGTTCTATATCAGAATTTGTCGCGTCTTTTTTTGACATTACCTTCACCTTCCATTTCCTTTTCATCAACAAAAAAATGTGTAATTGGGGTATCATCATCACTAATATTATTAAATAACGGGTTATTCAAATAATGTATTGTAACAAAAAGTGCTGGCTAGGGTCAGTGAACGGCAAGTCATCAATTTGACAAGAAATAAAAACAGTTGACAGCTCATGGACAAGCCCATGCTTCAAAAAAAAACTGAAAGGTTTAAGGGCAAGGAACTCATTTAGAGATACTGTAGAGTAAGGAAAGGTCAACGGACAAAGTTTAAATTAACCCGTAGGAATGAATGCGTCACTTTCTAAATTCTAGTAAACTTTGAATTCACTATGAAAAACTTTGAATCCACCAATGAAAAATATAGCCATGGTGTGACTATTGAAAACGAGGAAATTATAAATATAGGTTCCAGAGAAGGAACCGAGGTTGTTCTGCAAAGTTTTTGGTACAAGGTTGTTCTAATAGATAATTGTTCTTCAAAAATTTTGTTAAAACTTTCATAATAAATTGGGAAATTGGTAAACATTTGAATATAATTGCGAAGAATATTAAATTAAAAGAAATTATGTCGAGAAATGAGTTAGTTAAAGTAAAGAAATATGTCGAGAAGTGAGTTAAAAAAATTAAAAGAAATACATCATCGAACAGTGAATTAGTTAAAGTTAAAGAATACGTCGTAAAGTGAATATAGTCAGTGAAAAGTTAATAGATGAAATATCAGCGTCGAGAATAAGAAGAGGGATTCTGCGAGAAATCAGCCAGACCAGATTACAGCTTTGCGAGAACAAAGGAGATTATTGGACACCAAATCAACATCGAGCTTGTACGCTGGAACAACTACCAAACAACCATGCTTCGGATTGTGAAAGGACTTCAGATTCGATAAGGCTGTGAAAATTTGTATAAATAATTAACCACCAACAACATTTTATTTCAGTAACTGAAGTTTAAACAAATTATAGTCACTAAAGAACCACACGAACGAGAGAGAGATTTTATTTTATTTTAAATCAATCTTTAAATAATACAAGTTAGCCAGGGCAGTAAATTAATTAAATTGGGTACA
This sequence comes from Aphrophora alni, assembly GCA_963513935.1. Lineage (NCBI taxonomy): Eukaryota > Metazoa > Arthropoda > Insecta > Hemiptera > Aphrophoridae > Aphrophora > Aphrophora alni. The sequence continues at coordinate 74,553,620 of OY740766.1, forward strand.
TAATTACTAAAAGAAATTAAATAAAAGAAATTACAGTAAAATTAAATTCATTATAAATAAATCAGACTAATAACAATTTTGATACACTCTTTGTTTCTTTTCTAATTGTTAAGGAAGCATTGTATAATCTTATTATATTGTGAATAATTGTCATTGTGATTTATTTCAGGTATTTTCATTTGTTTAGGTTATGAAATATTGCAGTTATTTCATTTGTTAGATTAAGGAATTAGACTACATGCAGGAAATATGGCTTGGCTGAAGAGTCCGCAGAACACATTCTTGTAGAGTGTGAGGCGTTAGGAAGATCCAGGTTATACTCTCTAGGCCCTCCGGGGAAGGAAATGGAAACCATCCTAGAGAACCCGATAGGTAGCATCTGTTCCTTTATAAGGATGACAGGTATTACTGAGTGGGTGTAGGATGGTACTTGGGGCGGCATAAGACCAGATCGATGTCGGTGAGGCCTCTGATGGAGGCTATCACAGCCCAAATAATAATAAAAAAAGAAAAGAAAAAAAAGGAATTAGACAATAGCTGTATTTAAATAAGCGCATCCTTAGCAAAAGTAAATTAAAATTAGTTGTGGAAAATTATTATAAAAAAGAAAGAGATTGTAACAATAAAATCCATTTGCATTTAAAAAGCTAGATGTGTGTTTGTAATAATATATGGTCTTGATTTTCCAAATAAAAATAAGACTGTTTATTGGAAAATTGTATAAATGACTCAATACTCACAAACTGAAAAAAATTACACAAAAAGTTCCATTGTATCAAATCAATACTCCACCAACTCTATTGGAAATGGGCACAATGTATAAAACTGATAGTCTACTGACTTGGAATAGGACTGGTTGCAATGTATCAAATTGTTACAACTCTCTAGAGCGCACCATGTGTTTACCAGACGAAGACAATAATTCAACTGACAGGTGGATTGAGGGGAGTGGGATAGGCCAACTTACTGTATTCCAAAATGGCATGCAAAATTCAAATGCTTGTATCAATTTGATACATTGGTGACCAATAAAGTGTTAAAAAGTTCTATTGTGTGACATAGAGAGCAAGATATGATAAATAAAGCCTTACCTATAAGCTTTGACAAGTTCATGTCTCGAAGTACTCTCATGACAATAGTGCTTTCTGTGTCCTTGGAATTAACTCGTTTAGCAGCTCCAAGAGATCTAAGTACAGAAAGAATGTTACGAAGACCAAAGTCATAATGCACCTATCCAATCAAAAAAAGGTACAAATCAATAGAACAGCCAAATAAAAATTTGTAACATTTAGTTTGCTGTAGTATATAATAGTTTAGGAACACTCAGGAGCTCACCTATAGTAATGGGTGGATGTAATGGGGATGGACCATAGCAGAAAATATACTTTTTTTTCAAGTAATCTTGGGTTAGATCCTTCCTTTCATCTTTTTTATCAAGTCTCTTTTTGGTTATATCTTGTTTTTTCCCGACCATGGTGATATTACAGTATTCAAAGCCTATGGGTCTTTATATTTCATTCTTTTCTTTTTTACTTTTTTATATGGTATATTTTATTATATATATATATATATATATAAGGTATTTTTTTATAAGGTTGGCCAAGAATATTGACACCTTTAACCCTGAAGTGGCAACAGCATTCAACACACTACACTTTTACGTCCCGCAACTGGCAACCACATACACTCCACATACATTTTACTATTTAACATTTCGTCCACTAAAAGTAGTTCAATCACAATAAATTTTATCAATATAAAGCTAATGATCTGAACTTTGAACTTTTCATTTTCATATAACTATGTGATAGTGTACATTTTTAGTTCTTTGATCTTAAATAGAATGGAATATGTGATGATCATAGAGAGAATGGGGTATACATTTGAACTCAATGCATCATACAGGAAACGTAATTTGTTTTTTGAATAAAAATTAACAAAGAATAAATAAGTAAATAAAATAAGTGATACTAAATGATCAGAGAAATTTATTGTATGTATTTTAATAATTAAAACAATTTAAACTTAATCAGAAGTAAAGTGCAGTGTAAACATTTTGTACACAAAGCCTAAAGGTTTGGCTTCAACCACCAAACGGAAAATCATTCAGTCTTCATATAACCTTTAAAGCAGGAGCACGCTACTTTGATAGACATTATCATCCTAACGAAATGGAAGTATAAAAAGAAAGTGTTTTCTTAAGTTAACTAAGAGTTGTTTAACATATATTGTTATAAACTATTATGAGTTAGTTTCGTTTGAGTTAAAAACAAACTTTCAGAAGTAAAAAAATTTTGTTTTGGTAATATTGTGCAATGAACAATGTGCATGATGCAACCCGGAAAAGACATATAAAAAGACTAAGTTTTTGGTTTTTAATGTAAAACAAAAGAATTTGAGTATTTTAATTTGAACTAATAATGAAGTGAACATTTGATGTGTTCTCATAAGTGAAATCGAGAACTTGAAAGATTAATTTTAAAAAACTATAGAAGTGATTTTGGTGAAACGACGCCATGTGACTTCAACGAGGAAAAGTTGTGTTTTTAATAAAAAGTTTATTTAAAATAACAATGCGTGTCTGGTATAACACGCATAAACTATTATTCATGTAAAATAAAATATATAATTGATTTATAACATGTGATTTTGTTAAACTTATAACTTTTTGTTTGTAGTTATGTCTGTTGTCTTCTCTATGAAGACATGAAATGTTTTTTCAAATGCAATTTTCAAAATCTTTAAATGAGTAAAAGATTTTCTTTGATAAAAAGTATAATTTTGATATTTATAAATTTGAATTTATAAAGAAATGATGTTTTTATGAAATTAACAAGATAAAGTAAAAAGAATATTGATTTTTCAAAGTATTTTTAATTTAATAATTAGGTTGCAACCATAAATAAACTTAATAAACTAAATTCTTATGAATATAATCTTTAAATAAATATATATGATGTTTTTATGTAATTCTGTTTTTTACAGGTATTTTCTGATTCATATGTATTTGTATGTTAAATTGTGTTGTCTACATAATAAAATTTGCATTTCAGAATAAAAAACACTTTTGTATTTTTGTCCAGTATTCTACTAAGTACACTTTTTTTCTAAGAATTCACGACCTCTGAGATATTTGCTAGAGTTATAAAATTTATAATTAATATTTTTTTTATTTATTATTTTTTTTTGTAATTAAAGCATTACAAAATGGCGCCCAACTTTAATCGAATAAGCATAACACAAAATTAGTTCCCCTTCCTTTTTATTTGAATTGTTACAACTAAAATACCAAAAATAGTAATAAATAAAATTATTAAATTCGATAAATTTAATGTTTAGCATCACTTTGCTAATATTAGAGTGTAACCATTTTGTCTGAAACGAATGTCATATTTGTATTTTACACAAATCAGGAATTTCAGGCCTAGTACATTGACATATTCTTATAATATTTTTCTTCCTCTTTTGCTCTATGTATTCCAAATTATAATGCTTTTATATTTAGTGTGATATATACACTTTCTTTCAATGTCTGTTCCACATATCTCATTCCACAATAATTAACTACGTTCGACATAGAATTTATAATTCAACATTTCCCCCACAATAAACAGTCAAATCACAATAAATTTTTGAATAATTTAGAGGTAATTATCTGAAATTTCATCTTCATATAACTAAAGTACCGAAAATATTTATATCACATAATTAATATCAATAAAATATTGCATCTTGCTGCGTCACTTTGAAATGCCAAACTCAGTTGTAGCAAATGACAAAATATGACACTTTTGTCTATTTTTTTACAAATACATATTTCTGCTCTATCAAGTTGGCATTCACACTATTTTAAAGGTTGTTTTCTCCTCTTTCGAATCTATACTTTAAAAAGTACCATCACCTTTATAGATTCCGAGTTACAAATGTTCTTCTATGGCTCTACCAAGTATCACTGAAATTGAGGTGAAACTGGCAATTTTTAATGACATCAGAAGTTATCAAATATCGATTAGTAATATTTAGATTTCTGTAACCATTTGTACATAGCTGAAAAATAGTCATTCTGTGATTCATTTGATCTATGGTTTATCTCTATATTCCAAATATTTCCTTTATGTATTTACACGAGAAATTATATCTTCTTCGTAAATCGATACAGTAATTTTGGTCATAAGTCAAAGTCTATATATAAAGTTTTGTCTTTTATTAAGAATATGGGGCTATAGAATAAATGTTGATGTTTATTGAAAGTGGAGCTATATACTTCACATGTTTAGAACTTTTACATCTCTAAAATATTATTGTTAGAATTATTTGTTGATTTTGCTGGTCCTATGTACAGACTAGTACAACTTTGTTTTGTAGTTATGTGTGTTTTTCATAGTTTAAAAAAATTCTTTGCCTTCACTAGTTTTATTAATTTAAAAAAAAAATTTTTTAATAAAATAAAAAAAATATGCGCTTTTAAATTTTGTTATATTTTTTTATAATTGTAATTACTTGTTATTGGTGTGTAAATTAAATTGCTTTAAGATTAATTGATTTGACATATTTCAGTTAATTATGACCAATAAATTTTTCACCCATAATAATAAAAGTACAAAATGTTTCTATGATAAAATGTACAAAATGTAATAATAAAAGATAAAATTCTTGGTATATGAATTAAACATGTTAAAAAAATATTGACGAATTTATAAACAGATAGAGAATTGACATTGTTTCTAATAGTAGTGGGCTTTAATGCTAACAACAGTCAACGTCAACACCAGTTAACGTTGAGCGTGATTAACTGTTGAAAAAAAAATGCTAACGTTAACCTGCCAGACAGAACAGAAGACCAAGCGTCTTTGTTCAGTGTGCAAATAATAGTGTGAAAATATTTACACTATTACAGTTACTAACACAAGTTATTTATACAGTTACTTTCCTTTCGCAACAAGCACAAACCTAACCTAAATATTTACACAGTTTAGTTGACAGCTTTTATCAGCTAAAACTAAAGTTATTTACACCACACTACTTTCGTATTATCCAGTCGTCATTTTATACAGTTTTAGATTTTAGTAAAAAACAAACAGTAAAATAGTAGGCTACAGCAGAAACATACGTTGATTCGTTGATGAATAAACGTTGACGTTAATTGATTCGCTTTAGTTGCTCAACTAAACTAACAGATGACTGAGAGGCGTACGTGTAGCTGGGTGTGTGCGCATCGAGTGGGCCGCTGGCGTTAACAAACAAGCACTGATGCGTTACCTGCAAGTACTAAGCAGTTGATCAATGTTAGCAGTTAATGCACTTATTCGCCAATTGCGTTGAGCGTTGATGATGGTCAACATTGACGGTTAGCTGTTATCCGTTAACGAACACAGCACTAGTTTCTAATAGATTGGAACTCTAAATTTAAGTAGAAAATATCATAATGTATCACAAACTAATAAAAACTATTTGCCATCAATAAGTGGCTATTTATCTTTTTATATATATAAGACATCATAATAAAAAATAATAAAGTTTATAATAATTTTTCAACATTTACTTATGTCAGAAGTACCCCACAATCGAGGAGTTTGTCCTTAAACTGACGAAAACCTTTACATCGAGAGCAGAAACTCCAATGACATTATATTGATTGTAGTTAATCATATATTGATTTCTCTTTCAAAACCTTGTTGCACTCATTGTAATAAAAGGGCCCATGTAAAGGAGTGCACACGTCAAAGTGATGTTATCACAATGTATACATGTCTGAAAGAAATTCCATGCATGCCCTTCTGGAAACAAAATACTGTTTAATTCTAATTTTGAGGAACTATTAAAAACTGTGAATGGACAAGTACACAACAAATTAATCAATAACCTCCTCTTTAAGTATATTTATTTTAACAATAGCAAAAATATAAAAAAATTCAACAATCTTAGAAAGGTTTTGAACAGTTGGTATTGTATATAAATATATATATATATATATATATATATATATATATATAGAATACAATTTTATTTAAATTATTTTTCTAAATATTATATTTATGGACATTCAAAAAGAATTTGGTTTTAATAGATGATATTTTTTTGTAATGATCTGGAAGATGGTTGTTTTCTTTAAATATATATATATATATATATATATATATATATATATATATATGTGTGTGTGTATATATATTTCTTCATTTTCTTGGACAAGTAAAAACTGGTTTGTAGAAAGACGGATAGTTTGGCATTGGAATATATTTTATAACAATCATTTTACATAATTTCAAAGGTAATTTTTTTTTTAGAAATATTTTTGAGCACAAACAATATCTATGACTTTTCAGTATAATTATACCCAAAATCAATTTTGGCGTGCATTTTAAATTTTTTATCTACAAGACATTACTAAGTCTAAGTTCTCTCTCTCTCTCTCTCTCTCTCTCTCTCTCTCTCTCTCTCTCTCTCTCTCTCTCTCTCTCTCTCTCTCTCTCGCTCTAACTTTGAAACTCTAAACAGCTGTATTAGAATGGATAAAATTACTGGAGCATAAGGCTAATTTTAGAATTGACCTTGGTGACTCTTTTTAGATAAAGTTGGATTTCAGATCAGATTACTCCTTATCTTACAAAACTGCTTTTACATTCCTTAAACTGCTTTTTATTATTAATTAATATAACTTATGATATAACTAGAATTAACACTAGTCACTAACCTGTTTCGTAAGCTGTTCTTCACACAATTTGTACAGAGTATAAAATTTGCGAGCCAAAGTGATGTTCTCCAGGAAACCACAACTTGCCAGTTTAACTCTTATAATGATTTGCCTGTCTGGTACCATCATAGCAACCGTACGGAACTGTATTTTCAGATTTTCTGGTAATTCTTTTCGTCCTGCATACCCAGGATTCTAAAATTAAGCAAACAATCAAGAACAATTAAATTATAGATCTTAACTACTATAATACTTTATAGTATTATATATGAAAAATTATTAACAGTAAAATAATACATAAAAAACTATTCTGTTTGACAATTATTAGCTATTGATGTTTTCTGTGAAGCTATGATTATAATTTTTTTGAACCACCTATAAAAGTAGTGTATTATAATAGAATGTATATTACTCATGTTACACGTTTCGTTAGTTTGTTTAAATGTTTTGCGTATTATGAGTGTAAGTAGAATTTTCAGTCACTCCTAGCCTTGACATACCTTATTTATAGTTGAAACATTTTTGGAGTATCTCCATCTTCAAAACTACTTGTATGTCTTACTACTTCTTATAAACATTCCATTTTGGAATGCATCTTACAAAGATACACACCCTACCAAAGATGTGATCCCAAGTGGATGAAGTGGACTAAGTTTCTGAAGGTAAAGGTACTACTAAATGTGTCAACTAGTAATAATAAGACTACAAGGCCAAAAATGGCGGAAAATTGTACCCAAGACAATTGTACCAAAAAATTGTTATTCCTAGCAGAAATATTAACTCAAACAGGAGAAATGGTTATAGTGGATAGAAAACAACATATCATTGCGAATTAATTTACCAATAAGCAAAGATTTGTTCACACAATATTTTAATATATAGTAATTTTTTTTTAATAATCCAATAAGCTATTAATTCATTGTGTAACAAGAATTCGTTATTTACATGAAGTTGAATTTGTAAACTAAAATCTTAGTAAATCAAAAATTATAACAGTGTTTAAAACAAATTAATATAAAATATTTATTAAAAGATTTCAAAAATTAAAGAGGGTAAAATGGTTTAGGTGTTATTTTGTAAAAAAAATATTAGATTTTTATATTCTCTAACCATTGTAATGAAAATTCCAAATTCAGTACACATGTCGATGAGATCTCCGTCAGTGAAGACAAACTGCTTTTTCTTTTCTTTCTTTGCTGCAAGAACTACTGCCACTTGTTGAGCTGCTACTGATAACACTGGAAGCTCAATGCGATTAAATTCATCAAAGCATCCCCATGAACCAGATTGAGCAAGTCCTATTGAAATAAAATTATTTTATCAGTCCAATATATTAGTTTCTACATGTTTTAATGTTAAGGAAACCGTTATGATTTCAACATAATACAACATACCATACATCCAGTATAATACATAATGACACTATTGTTTCAAAAAAAAGTTATATTATTTAATTTCTTCATCATAGTTTTTAAATTAAAAATATATAGTATTTGTAAAAAACGGATATCATAAGGTGAATTTAATTTTAATTTAAATTTTAGTGTATTTATATCAGACAAACTTGAAATAAATTTAACCAAATATTATCTAGGAATATACCCTACTCTAAAAGTATTTAGTAGTTTATTTAAAATCATGTTTAAAAAACGTATGATATAAATAAGCTAGAAGAAACTAATTATTAAGGAACAAATAAGGAATAAATTAATTGTACTCATATACCTTTATAAATTCTGCCAAGGCCTCTGTAGTCCATTTGATCAGAGCAGTTAAAGACAACAACATACTTAGCAAGTGTTTTACCCATGTCCTTCACAGTTTCAGTTTTGCCAGTCCCTGCAGGACCACAAGGAGATCCTCCCATACTCATAGCTAATGCCTGTGCTAGAGTGATATAGCATCTATAATCAAATAGTTGGAAAGTTTTTAAATTTCTAGTTAATAATTTATATAATATATAAATGAAAAGAATACAGATTTAAATGCAATTTATCATTCTGAATAAAATATAAACACATATTTCCAAACAACATTTATTTGTCTGAAAGTAAAAATCTTCATACCTATCAGTTAAAGGTGTGATAACTAATCTCTCAGTACAGCCTAAATATTCATTCTGATAAGTGAAGGTAACATCTGTTATGGCAATCCATGTCTTGTCCATATCCTCTTTGAAGTAGAATCGACACTGTTTCAACCATTCAAAATCATTTGCTGAACGAACATTCAAACGACACTGCAAAATATATTCATTTATACACTAAAATTCCAATGATTTTAATTTTAACTGAAATTTATACATGACAATTTTAATAATAGCAGTAATAAAACCACCAATAGAATTTTATAAAATATCTACATTAAAGTTCCAGATTAAAGTAACATAAAGCGTTTTTTCTACATTAAAAAAAGAAAATTGTAATGCATTTTGTAACGTTTTTAGTTGAGTTTAATATATTTTAATATGTCAACTAGACAACAAGATAAGCTAGATGATTTTACAAACTGAACATCTGAAAATAAAACTAATAACAAAGAGGCTAAATTTAAATGCAGATAATTTAAAAAAAGGAAAAATCCATTTCCTTGGTTTAAATTATGCTCTATTTAAACTATATGTATATTTTAAAACTAGATTTAGATCATTCTCAACAGAGTTTTAGAGATCACAGTTCAAAAAATTAATGAAGAACAACGCATCCATCCTACCCATGTAATAATAAACAATAGACTGTACTGTTGTATTGATGCTTATACTAATTTAAAATGAGATACTAAGTCAGGTATTATTACCAAAATATCAAATATGTCCCTTTGATGCACATGTATTGTAATAAGAGTCTCAAACTTGATCCTTTCAAGCTTAGTTAAGTCCCTCGTTGTTTGGTCTATTAATGTATTTAATAGTTCTAAGAATTTGTTATTTGTTTCAGCCATCAATTTCTTATCAGACCGAGCCTGCATCAGAGCTGACTCAGCATCTCTGGTCCAGATCATCTGAATGCCTAATATTCCAACCTGGAATTAATTTAAGAAATACAAACATATTGTTAAACCCCTGAACTAAGGCACAAATTTCTATTTTTTCTGTAATTATTTTATTGTATGTTAAAATACTTAAGAAATATTTTATATTTAAAACCCAAGGATACAACATCCCCTTAAATCATGAATACATGTCTACCGACAATTTTTACACATCAATAAGAATTATAATTAGGGATATTATTTTTAATAAAATGATAAATCTTACCACATTTACTTCAACACCACTTTTGTCAAAATCCAAAAGTCACATAATTGATATTTTCAAGAGCTATGTCCTCATTTTTTAGTCAATCATTACATTTAAAGTGTTTTTGAGTTCAATATTATAATGTTTTCATCATTTGTGTTTTAATAACTAACTGACAAATCTGATTTGATGATTATACTTGGGGATCTGACAATTATAAACATGTTTTGCTGTTATCATAATCCTTATAGATTTTAAAAAAAGGATTGTTGTTGAGATAGAATTTACCAATTTATTTATTAAAATATAATTCTGATCTGGAAAAACAAAAAATCTGAAAAGATTTTTCTTCTTCTTTTTAATGTAATAATATAATATTGTTACTATATACTTATATCCACATAAATTCTCATTATTATTAAGGCATAACTATCATAATATTGTTTATAATAAATCATTTTGAACTATAATGTAATTCATACTTGTAGTGTTAAATACCACTATATGAAGTTATAAAATATGTTAAGTCATATATAATGAATTAAAACATGCATGTAATGTACAATTGTAATCTTTAGCAAAAGCAAAATGTCATAATCATTACGTATGAATTCTCCCACCCTCCAAAAATATTGCTAAGTTCTTGTTCTTTAAAGGTGGCTCATGACCTAGGTAACATGAAAGATGCACAATCAAATACTTATCTTATTTATTGTTGTAAAGTCTTTGAAATTATAGATTTTTTTCATTCTTAATGATATAGTCGTATTTATTATACGACGATAATGAATTTATATATTTATTCATTAAATTTATAAATTTCAATTTATAAATTTACAAATAACTGTATTTTCAAGTTTGCTCAAATATTTAAAATATACATAATAACACTGTATAAATATCCCTGAGTGAAACTCATCATTAAAATCCACTTACTATATGTAATTCTTCAAAGGTAAACAAACAATATAATAACGAAGTTCAGTATTTCTTAATATCAGCCTGCGCACATATATATAGTATATGTCTAAAAACATCAGTGACTGAACTTTCTCATATATTTTATACCAATTTTAAATAAAGGATAGTGAACAGACAAACCTTTTACACCTTTATAGTTATTTAGTTTCAAAGATATAAGGATAAAGATAATTTAAAAAAACAACAACATAATTTCAACATACGTTTCAATGTTTTGTAAATCTAGGCTGTGTTTCAAAATACTACTAATATTTTTGTTATTTCTTTACAAGACTAATTCAATTTTGTCTCTAAATCATTATTAAATAAATAATTTGATAATGATACTAATACTATGTAAAGTGGTTATTCTATATGACTCAAAATCAATAGATATTTCATTACCTGTGCTGGCATTTTATCAAGGAATTGAAGTAAATTGAAATTAGGATCATTGATCATTGAGTAAGCAGAACGAATGATGGAGTGAAGAGATTGTTGAGATGTCTGTAGTAGACATGTCAACCATGTTTCAACACTACCTTCAGCCCGTACAGCACGTTCCAACTAAAACAGAATTCAAGATATTTCATTAAAAAACATTAATAATAAAAATTGTAAACTCTTAAGTTTTTCATTACAATGATCTTATTGACAGAAAAAAATAACATTAAGTATTTTAAGAGTTGTTTAGTTTTATAAACAATGAAATAAATGGCAGAGGTTAGATATAAAAATAGTATTAACATAACAAATATTCAAGGAGATTTATAATAGTAATAGTTAAATATTATTCAATCATTTTGCTGTGCTTCTGCCACCAGAACCTTCCTGCTCAATTAACTAATTTAAAACCTTACCTTTTACGGTATTCCTGACTAAACTAATCGTTTTTTGTCAAAATCTTTACTTAAAAGACAAGCGCAGTTTTGGGCATTCGTCCATTTTCAGATTATAACTCAAATCACAAAAACATTAAACATAAACTAATCTATATGAAGGTCGTTAAAGAGTTAAAACACTTAATTTCATATGTCAAATGATGTGCACATCTGACTGGCTAATCAATAGATAATTAATTGTATTCTAAAAGGTAAAGTTAATTAATTTAACACTAATCCACAGGCTATCAAATAGAATTTTTTTAAAAAAACTTCCTCCTCAGTTTGTTTAGGGCAGCTAAATCAAATTTAAACAAATAATGTTAGACTCATTTAATAATTATTGCTTTTAACATAAGTTTTAGAAAAATTTTAAAAAAAGACAGATTTCAAAGCAATCGTTCAAGCAATGAGATCTTATACCGTACCATATGCCCAATCGATCGTGAGTACTGAAACAATCATGGCGTCGAAATCAAAAAAAGGAAGATATAAACACTCATTTTTGTTTCTGTTACAACTAGTAGTTTACATTTTAAGAATATAGTTATTATGAAGTTGCAACTGTTATTGTAAAAAATATTATTTATAATTTTTTTAGTTTGTTCATAGAAGTTGGTCTTTTTTTAAAAAAAATAAATAAAATCCCAGTACAAGCAAAAATGTCATACTAGTACTGATTAGTTAACATAAACACATACTATATGCTTGCATTTTATTCAAATGTAATCTTATCAATATTAAATTTTTTTAAATTCCAACTAGCCTGTGTCACTCAGGTGCCAATTTGGCATTTTTTCAACTACTGGCCAAGTACTGGCTTTATTAAGTCAGTAATGAAATGGGACCATCTCTGGAGCATACCCTTTCAAATGAGATCACCTCCAATGAAATCGATTAAGCCTTTCCGGAAATATACGCAGTCAAACATTAAAAAATAAATAAATAAAATAAATAAAAAAAATTAAAATTAAAAAATTTAAAAAAATCAGGTCGAATACAGAACCACCTCCTTTTTTGAAGTCTGTAAAAATATCAACATTTAGATAAAAGAATGAAGAATTAAATATATAGAATGAAATTCATTCAGATATTATAGATTTATATTGTATAAAATGTCATAAAAATAAAATATAACCTTAGCACTACAGCCCGTTTTAGGCCTAGGCTTGCTCGGTGGCTTTTCATCATTTGATGTATGGACAGCATATCATGTTCCCATCACCATAATTCTAGCTTTCATGACCAAGAGTTGCTATTGTTCGCTACTACTACAACATGAAACACTACTACTACAATTGCACGCTGATCACATCCACAAGTTCTGAACCCTTTTTGAGTGTTTTTAATGTTTTTGTTTACGAGATGGACAAGAATGTAGAAATGGAAAAAAGGTATGATTTAGTGAGGTAAGTAAATAAGGTCTAATAGTAAGGTCATATAGGATGAAATAGAAACTAGCTACAGAGCATTGATCCTGGTGTTTTATGAGTAACAACACAATGTTGACTTTTTAACTCTGGGTTAAATGAAGAAACTGAAGAAAAGTTTTTTTACAACAAATTAGGTACATTTTGTATGGAGTAAAATGGTAAAAATGAGAGATACGATGTGGCATCTAACACTACTAAGCTACTTAGTAGTGTGAGATGCCTCAGCAAGGTAGTGAGAGTCCTCAGCAAGGGTACTCATTTTGGAAATATATTTTTATGACTACTGATATACAAGAATGTAGAAATGGAAAAAAGGGATGACTTAGTGAGGTAAGTAAATAAGGTCTAATAGTAAGGTCATATAGGATGAAATAGAAACTAGCTACAGAGCACTGATCCTGGTGTTTTATGAGTAACAACACAATGTTGACTTTTTAGCTCTGGGTTAAATGAAGAAACTGAAGAAAAGTTTTTTTTACAACAAATTAGGTACATTTTGTATGGAGTAAAATGGTAAAAATGAGAGATACGATGTGGCATCTAACACTACTAAGCTACTTAGTAGTGTGAGATGCCTCAGCAAGGTAGTGAGAGTCCGCAGCAAGGGTACTCATTTTGGAAATATATTTATATGACTACTGATATGTTTTCAGAATGAGATGTGTATTAAGAGATATTGTGTGAGTGGGTGATAAAATTAAGTTACAGTAAAATAGTATTATGCAACTAAACATTCTTTTGTTCTTTCATTTTAATATTAAACAACAAATAAAAATAGATAATTTATCGATTTCAGTTAAAATTTCATGTTTACTATGACGAGTTATTTTATTAGTGAATTTTCCTCCAAACAAGGTACAGTATTTATGTCATACTAACTATTTTGAAATATAATGTATTTCATATATTTCAACTTGTGTAAGCAAAGGAAGCAGCGTAACATGAGGCTATTATACTAGCAGTTAAGAGTTTCTTAAAGTTGTTTATAAACTAAAGAGCATGTATAGTCAATTGAATTATGTTACTTACATTCTTTTAATTGTATTAAATTTTATTTTGAAAAATAACAATGGACTTGAAGTTAATACTTTTGTGCCTCATGCATACCTGAATAGATTCTCCTTCTGAAGAAATGATAGCCGTCATCTTATTGTATTCAATGTCATGGAACTTAACAAAGCGAGTATTATCAAAAATAGAGAGCAAATGGTTTTGAATTGTGTGAGAGTCTGAAGCTTGCCCAAGTATTTCCAACAATGCTGGATCAGACACAAAGAAGAAACGCGGAAACATCATACGCTTCTTTTCTAAATACCTATTAACATACATGTATGTTAGAATACTTGTTAAACATTTTGTGACTATTAAAAGAACCAAAGAAGAATTATATAATAATTAAAGCTAATTTACTTTTTTAGTTTCCCAGTATATGTATTATGAGGTAAGTATGGGAACCTTATAAGGGAACAGAATATTAGTATTCCGTTTTTAATCATTGATACATTAATCATAACCTAGAAATGTAAAAACGTTATACTGTCTGTTTGTTGTTGTTATCATCTTTAAAATTAACATGATAGGGATTAGAAAAATAAGTTAAGGACTTTAACCCTTTCAGTGCCAACGTCCACCTGACAGGAAATTTTAGAATGTGCAAGAAGTGCCAATGTCTGATTCCGCAGAACATTAAGGAAAAAATCAAAAAATTATTATTTTTTATTCAATCTGCTAAAAATGAATAGTTCTTTTCATTTCACATATGATATAGTATAAAAAATCAGTGTACAGATCGATACTATGAGTGATAATTCAATTGATTTGGCAGTGCACTGTCAAATCAGCTGCTTCACAATAATT
This sequence comes from Aphrophora alni, assembly GCA_963513935.1. Lineage (NCBI taxonomy): Eukaryota > Metazoa > Arthropoda > Insecta > Hemiptera > Aphrophoridae > Aphrophora > Aphrophora alni. The sequence goes on from OY740766.1 coordinate 74,568,683, forward strand.
ATTCTCTTGTTTTAGTCTTGTTATGTTGTTTATTTTGTTTAGATTCGTATTCTGTACATAAAAGGAAAGCAAAGTTATTGTTGACATTGTAAATTCAAACATTCAAATCCCAAGTATATTTATAATCACATTCCTTTAGTATAAGACCCTTTGAGACCATCACTGGCATGAGTATAGCAAGTAAAGGCTTATTTAAGCATCTAACTACAGCCTAGAGTTCCCCTATGTCTGAAACATTAAACAAGCAATGCCTATAGTGGTTGTTTAACATGTGCATAGCTACAAGCCATGTTAGGACTGATTATTATTTTCAAAAAATTATATTATGCACTATTAAGTGTTTCAGAATATGAAAGGAGTTTCCACGGCAAAGCTGGGTAAATATCATGATGGTACTCACCTACTTGTTGAGTAATATCTGTTAGAGAAATCTGACTAGTGGAACCCTAAGTGGGGACCATGAAATCTGAACTGATCTGGACCCCACACATATGAAGATCCATTCATTTTCATAAATTATATGTATATAATTTAAATTACTCTAAAGAAGACCAAAACCTATATTTATATTCTAGAGTTAAATAGAATAGAGAGTAAATAAGAATAGAGATGTTTATTTTAAATTATTATGTCCGAGTTGTATAATCTAATAGTAACATGTTGTCAGCTAAAGTTACATATATAGGTTTGCAGATGTCATGGTGAATAATAAGGTCTCTTGGAGTCCAAATATTCTACATAATTAGATTTTAAAATTCTGTGTGTTTCTATACATTTTCACATTGCGTGCACATTAACACTTTCCCACCAGTATGACAGGAACACCATTTTTTTATGGACTGGAGATTTCTGCCTGCACATCATCTAATGATCTGTCCCTACCCTAGGAGTGTAACTGAATACTTAGAGCTTTAGCGTGTAAAATAATATTAACTATACTATTGCTAATTATTATCATTATGGATAATTATTATCATTGATTGTGAAAAAACTTTTAATACAATCAAAAAGATTTTAATATTGTATAATTTGATATAGTACTCTTCATAAGGGTGGTGAGAGGACTATTTCACTACAGTGGATTACAAGAAATTATATGAAGCGTAATATATAAGTAAACATAGTTTTGATTCGACAGGGTATTAAATCGTTTTAAGATCAGAAAAAGATCCCGATTGTAATTTCATTAAAACAATTATATGTGTAACTATTTAAAAAATAGATGTTCCCATTTTGTTATTATTTTTAATCAATTCAGATATTCCAGTAATTGCACGAAAACTGTATTCTTTTAAATTGGTTGAACACTGTGATATGTATGACTTGACAAGTTGAATCCTGTTAACTAATTTACTTATTTACTCACCCACTGAGAGATTTCTGACACAGTTCTAGTTGTTCTTGTAAGTGAGGTAAAAGCTGTTTAAGCATATCATCTCCAACACAGCATGAGACCACACCAGGAGTTTCATGAGCTCTCTGCATTATTTTCTGCCATGACTTATCAATTTTACTAAATCTAAAAAAGAAAACTATTTACATACACTACGACATTTTGGGTAAAAATTACATATTAAAATACCTACAAAATTCTACAACACAACTAGAATACTTATTACTATGAACATTATTATAAATTAATAAAATTATTTGTTATTATTTATTTTTGTTTACCTGATGGAAAAGTTATATCAATCTAATATTACAGACCATATATTACATAGTTATTACTCATTTTTGTCTCCAAGAGAAGTTTAGTTCAAGTTTTTAAACTATATATATTTTTGACAATAAATATTGCAATTACCTTTTAGCTTCTTTTGGCAGCTGTTTAGCAATATCACCTCCTACAAACACTGCCTCCAAGTACACCCACATGTTTTGAACCAACAACCATCTTTCCAAAATTTCATTTGTATTACCCAGATCAAACACCCACTGCTGAATTTGTTTTCTAAATGGAGCATTGTATCTGGAACAAAAGTGTTCTAGTTAAGAAAATTATCATAAAGCAAAGTAAAACTAAAAATCAATAGAAAAATATATAAAGTAAGAAAACAAATATGAGAACTCAATTGGTAATTTTTTCAAAATATCCTAGTCAAACCTTTCTTTATTTTACCTCAAAGAGTATGAGTATGTGCCTACTCAACACATGTAGCTTTTGTGTACATGATTTCCAAAAAATATTATTTACCATAGATTCTCATCAGAAAAAAGTGCAATTTCTTTTAAAATCCTAAGACTTAAAAAACCTACAACATTTATATAAGAGATCAAACTGCTTCTTTTTTAATTATCCTTCTTTTTATCAAAAACAACTATTTTTCAACATAAATATCGGCTAAATCACTACTATTTAGTCATTGTTATTTTAAATATCAATGTTTATACCAAATTTAATGATAACCCAACAAATGTGGAACCACTAAAGTAATAAAGTTATAAAATTCGACTAAGAAGTAAGGACTAACTCACATTTTCCAATGTGTTTTGCTAACAAATTTATTTAAGATGTTAAAAAAATTAATCTGCATGATTTAGTATTTTTTACATCAATATTGAGTATTAATATTTCTACCATATTAGTTCCATCAACATTCCTTTTTTTCTTGTTTATCTTAATTTTAATGGATCACTTTCAGATATCAAACACTAAATCATTGGTTTCGTTATACCAAGGGTATAATATTAAATACCCTTTGTAGTGAATTTGTGACAGTTATGGTGAAGGTCATGTGTTGAATATACTGCATGTTGTAATTTGGCAATTGGCAGATACCCAAAATGCTCAGTTTCAATGATTATATTTTATGATATTTCATTCTCTATATACATAAATAAATAATGATGGAGAGGTTTTTCCCTTTTAAACAACGAGGGGGAAAATATAATGATTATGTTATATATTATGTGCATAGTTAGGAGCCAAAAAATTCTATAAGAAAAATCTTGAACAACATCGGCCCAAAAGTTCTGAGAAATCACTACTAATGGACATTTATACAGACAATCTTTTGTACAAATCACTTTTTAGAACTCACGAGCCAAATGAGTATTTCAGCGAAAAAGTTAATGTTATTTTTTGAATCCAGACAGTTTTTGTTCTGTGTAAAGAGTTAAAAATGAAACCAAATTTTAATATTATATTTTGTAAAAAACAGGTAAAAATTGCAACCTCTACTCTAAAGAGGACATACACAAATACATATATATTGTACCCACCTTGTACCCACCAGACGATTGGTTGCAAATCTACACTGATGGTTCAAAAATTAAAGGCGAAACAGGAGCAGGAATATTCTGTGAACATTTTTCCCACTATTTTGTGCTGAGCTCAAGCTCTACTGTATTTGAAGCGGAACAATTCACAATCAATCAATAAAGACAGATAATAATGAGGCCATGGTTGAATAACAACACTGTGATTTTGGTTTATTCTAAGTCAGCACTGAAAGCAATTGCTGGAAATACACCAACAAGTTCCTTGACTGAATCAATCCAAAAGAAGTATAAAATAGTCACACATATTACCAAGAAAATAGTTCTGCAGTGGATCCCATCACATGTAGGCATACAAAGCAATGAGCAAGTAGATGAGCTGGCCAAGCGAGGAACTCACATAATACAGAAACCAAGAAGAGTACACACCCTGGAAGCAAGGATTGGCGAACTGAAACGAGCATCTCATCTTGAGTTCACCAATAAGGTCAAAGAGGACATAAGGAACAAGTCCTATGAAGATGTATTCGACTTGTATGAGAAAGTCAAGGACTTGCAGAGGAGGACAACTGTCACAAATTTTCGACTTACAACTGGACATGACTGCCTGAATGAACACCTGAAGAGGATGAAGATTTTGGATTATGACAACTGCACATTGTGTGAAAGCCTGGACACCGTCTTGAACAAGGACCATCTCTTGGTCTGCAGAAAGCTGGATAAAGAGAAGCAGAGGGAAAAAGACCTCCCTGGTCTCTATTGGGAAGCAAGATCAAAGATGGCGTAAGCCAGAGAAAGCCATTGGACAAAAACATATAGGCCCTATATAAAACTTGTCTTGTATATGTTTATAGACCTGGAAGGACTACAAGTAATGCTGTCAATAAACATGTTCAGATATAAATTTATTTAATTTAACATCAAAATAACTGAGCAGATTTTAAATCTCTGTTTAAAAAAAACAGTTTTTTTTTTTCAATTATGAGGATAAAGCCCCTCATAGTTGCCTTTTGTGTACTCTCTGTCGTAGACAGATAGACATATTGAGTTGTTTACAATTCCTGTTATGACTTTTAACTTTATTAGTAATTTGTCAACCTGATGATTGCTATTTCATAAAATCATGATCTAATTTATAATTATCATAATGTTAATATTTGTTTATGATAAAGTTTCTATTATAAAATAGCATTAACTATTTTTGAAATTGGAAATATAGTTATTGCAGTTGTTATCAGGATTATGAAAAGTATAATAATGTATGGCCCTTACAATATGTTTTGATACTATCTTCACAAATACAGAAAAAGAGAGAAAATTTTAACAAAGCTACATAACATAAATCATGTCATACCTGTTTGACAATAGAGATCCCAGTACCATAAGGCTGTCCTCAAGTTGACCTATAGTTTCTGCAGTAGTATCACCTCTGAGAAGCAACTCTCCTCTGTTATTGAATGTCATGAAAGTCAACTCATGAACTGACCATTCATTAGTTACTTGACGAAGCTTGGCTTCTATGTCTTTTTCTTTCATTGCTGATATACATATATCCTGAATAAATAAGTACACACATGATAGTAAATAATGACAATGGACTTAAAGAATATATCTGTTTATATTGAGTTTCAGAAGGCTTTTAACATGGTGGACTATAAACTATTATTAATAAAATTAGAATCTGTGGATGTTCATTATCCTTACATTTCTAAAGTCTTAAAATTTTGTTATGAAAGAAGTCGTAAACATATGCATAGTTGAAGCCAAAGTTTATTTAAGAAGCCAAAAGTAAATCAAGTTGTATTAAGAAGAAATTTTCAATGACTTAATCCATTTGGCACTTTCAGTGTCACAACTTTCTTTAAAAAATGAAAGGCCTCAAACTCAAGATGCACTATACAGACTTTAGAATCAATCTTGTAGGAAAGGAAATTTAAACAGCCCAATTCTTTATAAGTTAATTTGTACTACTAATTACTTTACCATGCACTAAGTAAATTGATCCTCAATGTTTTAACAATTAGTGAATAAGTTAATAAAATAAAATAAAAAATTCAGATACAAAAAAATACAAGAAGCCAACAACTACAGATCTAACCATACATTCAGAATCTATCGATGATACACACAAAATGCCAGCCTACAACAGTTTTATTAACTGTCTACTTACCATACTACTTGATTAACAAGTTTTCAGAGATAAATTAATCAATATAAAACACATAGATAGAGCAAATGGCTACAAAAGTTCAATGGTAGACAAATTTATGGAAAAACAAGTAATCAATTAAGGAATGTATTCCACGCTCTAATTAAAGACAATAAGTTTTTTTCTTCCGAGTACACCAACATCATACCTAAAATAGTAAAAAATGCATTTACTAAAAAATAATCCAAAATAAACAAAAAATATATACTGAAAGGAAATCGGGTGTTTATAAAATATGCTGCAATGATTGCGACTGTTATCACATAGAGCAGATGGACAAAGCTCTGAAGGAACAGTTTATAGAACATTTGTCACACAAGAAGTTACACAAAATAATATCTAATTTTGCACAACACCTGATATGTCATGACCACCACCCACTCAGATTTTGACACCTCTGCATATTTTTTAAAAAAAAATAGATTTATGAAAGCTGTTGAGGTGAAATATACAAAGCATTTAAAAACAACCCGGGGAACTTGTTAAATGACCCATTGTCATTCCAGTTAAATGGCTTTTATAATACAGCCTTTGAAAAATACACAAATAACATAGGGTAGTGATCTAGGGTCATAATTTCAACTTCAGTTCATCAATAAATGCCTTACGAGATTCGTCATGGTGTGCACCAATTGTTCTTTTATATATTTAGTTGTGAAAACTGTATGGATAGTGTTGGCATGTGTTTGTATTGTTTATATTTGTGTATTTTAATGTTTAGAACTATCTAATAACCTCCAGCGAGTGCAAAATAATTGAAGATGGGATTACAGTCCCAAAACGTGTATTACCTTATAAAACCACAAGGACGGATTAAATTTAATATACTTGTTATTTTTCCAAAGTAGAATTTCTATAATAAGTTAGTGTTTGATCAGAGCCGAAATATTAGTTAATAGTATGTGTTTACAGTAGGTCCTGAAAGTGAATGTATTTCATAAACACAAGATAATACTATAGCAATGAACCCTCTTCAAGAATTAAAAATAGTGTAACAGTTTCATAGTTGCAAATATTTGACTAATAAATCCATATCCATTAGTAGTATAGGATGTGAATGGTATAATATTCTTCAACATAATTTTATAATTAATTATTTGAGGAATAAAATATAAATAAAGAAATCTAAACTTATCATTGCTGAAATAACATCATTGAAAACTCATCTGAATTAATGCTTGTAAAAAAAACACACACACACACACAGACATAGGGTTAAATATATTGCTACTTATTGTTAGTAATCATGCTTTATTTGTAAATATTTGGCCCATACTATCTGGATTAACATTGAAAACTCAATTTACCTTAAATCCAAGAAAAGTTTATAAAATCTCCCCAGATACAAATTTGATGTGCCAATGACTCATACAATGTTATTATCAATCTTTTTAAACAGCTTCTTGCTCTACTCTGATTTTTTTTTTTTTAAGTTCACACAAATGTTAAAGCCATATAAAGAACATACAAAAAGAATTAACTATCAAAAGATTAAATTGCTTTTATTATTTCAATTCCTTATTTTTGTAACAATTTATGCTTTCATATCTTTGACATAAAACACTATCCTTTTTTTCTTATCTTTTTTTTTTGAGTTTTTATTAAACACTTTGCAATTTTATTCTATATAAAGTCCTATGAGTTTTTGTATAAAATGTTCAAAAATTTATAAGTTTCATTTGTCTTAAAAATATTAAATTTAACCAATATGTAAATAAACAATAAATAGTAGCCTATATATGTGTACCTCAATATCCTCTTTGCATTTTAACAATGGAGCTTCCAGAATGTTTTTGAGACAGAAACCTTCACTGTCAAGTTCAAAGTTATAGTTTGTTACTTCCATGATGCGTTGCCAATGTCGAGGTTTCATGGCTTTGTTTGCCATTAGTTCTAACAATGGACACATATCATTAAAGTCATCAATTGTTCTTTTCAGAGCATGGAAAGCAGGCCATTCCTAGATAAAGAAAAATACAGAAGTATTAACAAAGAATATAATATACTGTGTTTTAATATTAATATAATACATTAGTATAATTACCATTAATGAATCATTGTGCACCTTAATTCATTAAAAGACTATATGTGGTATGTATTCTAACTCGCAAATGAGGAATTTAATGTAGATTTCTTTGCCTCTTGAATAATAACTAAAATGTATATCCAAACATATTAGAATTTCATTTTCTACTAACTCTACAGGTTGTTTGCCAATAGTGGTCTTCCAAGTCACTTTGCCAATGTGAAATAAACACAAACTTGAAATTAAACAAATAACAGTACAATACTGTATTTTACAATAATTAGGCTATAATTTAAAATTAATGTATATCTTAAAAAATTCGCTAACTTATACAATAATTTTAATTTCCTAAGTTCATTTAGAATTAGGCAATTGATAAAAGTTCACAGTGCCTAATCAGAATGGGTTCAGAATGGGGTACCCTCTTACAGCTACATTCAGTGAACTGCATGCCTTCAACATCTAACTGCCTACATGATAAGATAAAAACAAATTCTTCCATACACATACTCAAACACAAATAATGGACTCACATTCTTTTATATTATACACAAATACTAGAATATACTGTACATACAACCTACAATTACTATAAAAACCTGTATTATTATTTTATGTGTGACATTAAGATTTCATTGGCAATGGATCAAATTTTATTATTATTTGTGTCAATAATTATTACCAAATTATGATTTTCTTGTACATATGGTATGGTTTGTTGATTTGGAACAATCAAACAAGTCGGAAAATTAGAGTGGAATAATAAATTTCAGGTTTAATGCAAATATTATAGAAATAACAACAATTTTGAAAAAGAAAGACGTATAATGAGGTTAAAGCATCATTCGGATTTTTTATAAATTGCAGATGTAATACCAAAAATTTTGTTTGTATCATAATTTATGAACAATTTTGCATCACCATTAAAAAAAGTTGACTATCTAGGACATGATTTTCCAATTACTTACTTCAAAATCTGCTGTTAATCCATTAGCTTCTTAAAAACTATAAACTTAAAATAATAAATAAAAATAATTAAAACAAATTTAAAATCAGGTTTTATTAAAATTGTCGAGTTATACATGGGTATAAACTGATGGCATATTGACCTTATTACTACATACATAAATCTTATGAGTTTCAACAAGACCGGATCATTAATAAATTTTTTTCATAAATTTGGGACCAATCTAAATTTTAATTCCCCAGCTCTTGAGTGATTTTGACCAACATTCTTTCCTTAGGATAACAACCTTGCAAAATTCTAAGTTATTCAAAGAAGATGTTCTTGAAATGATGTGTGACAATTACTTTTTACCCTTGCTTTATTTTTAATTCAATTATTATTTTTAAGGAGATATTTGTCCAAGCTGTAATATCATGAGACACACACTTCACAGCAAACATCAAAATTTGTAGTCAATTAGTTCACCCATGCTTGAGATATTTCTTGACAGAAATTTTTTAGACAGATCAAATCATTCTGAAAATAGTCTAAATATGTTCCTACAAACCACAATTGAAAGCATGTTATCATATTTTAGCACCACCTCAATATATTCCTTACTATATAACTAAAAAATGAAAAATGAAAGTGTGATATATATTTTTGCCCCTCAATTAATAAACAAAAGTAAGTTGATTGTCCAAAAATGTTAATATCATATTCTCAGTATCTCATTTTTGAAATTATGTCTCCATACTTATTAGACCTTATCGAATATTGTATTCATTTACATTATTTTTAAAAAGGTTAGTCCATGTATCTCAAATTTTTTGGCAGTGAACGACCGATGAAATAATTATATTTTTGACCAAATAATTTAAGTATGGGGATGGAAATAGGGTTACGGTTTAAAGTGACAAGAGTAGGTGTGAATGATTCAAAATTTTGCAGATTTTTAGCCACAGATGTCTCAGAAAATGATTAAAATTGCATGTGAAGTAGGGAGTAGTTGTTGGCTCCAAAAACTATGAAAATTTGTTTTTTGGCCTGATTGGTAAAACTCATAATATATATATATATATATATATATATATATATATATATATATATATATATATATATATATATATTGGAATGCCATTGACATAAGTTTGGGCCCCAGATTCCCCAAAATCCAAAATAAACCTACAATTTTGAAATTAGTTTATTAAATGTTTTGTGTTTATGACTTTTAAGATGACGAGTTTGAATGTAACATGTGTTTTCTCTTTCTATATAAGTAATTGAAAATTCAAGGACTGGTTACATTTACTATTTCTTTTATCATCATCATCTTCATATCATTACTTCGATCAGCTCATACTCCCTTATTTCCCTGGTGATTTCTTAGCAGTGCCGGATTAAGCACTAAGCAGACAAAGCGGCCGCTTTGGGGCCCCGAGGGATTAAAAAAAATGTATTAAAATAGTATAAAATAAAAAATGAAGTGAGAAATGACGGTCTGAAACATTAAGTATCATAAAATCAAATAAGTGGGGTAGTGGAACATCTCAGAAATGCATAATGTAACGATTAATGAAACAATAACTTTGACCGTTGTCGATATCGCCGTACGTTGGGGTCGAGGTATTTTCAGTATCAGTGAGTAACGGGTGAAGGCTGCTGCAGGAGAAGAATCCAAGGCCGACTAGATACAGATAACGGTGAATACCAGAATCCGATCCTTCACCCTCCCGCAATGGCCAGCTGACTGAAGACCCGCGGACAGGGAGGGGAGGGGATTTCTATTTTTGTCTGCATTTGACCTAGTTTCTAGCACAATACACAACTGACAGTCAATGTGTGTCATGCACTGTGGTACTGGTGATGAGGTTATGTTTTGAAAATTGAAATATTGCGAGTTTTGAGTTGTGTTGTGATGTCCGTGAGGTGATGTGATTGTAGAGCATTGGAGGTGAAGTGAGTACACAGTTCTATAACGACTTATTAGTAAGTATTTATGTTTTATGAACACATTACTCACTGTAGGCTACTTATAACTTTATAATCCCTTGTGTGCATACACAACTTAGGTACGGTAGGCTATTAGGCCTTTAACATGGATGGACAGGACATAGAACGATGCGACTGAACATTTCATTTTTAGAAAATGGTAGTAAAAACTAAAGTTTCAGTTCAGTATTATGATATTATCTAAATCAATGAGCCATTTTTTAATGCTCAGTAAGAAAATAAATGTATACTTACAATACTTGTCCAATTGCTTGGCAAAGCATTAACTTTCGCGAGAAATAATTAATAAATTTGCCATGAAAAAACGTTAAGTTTGTCTCTGGAACAGAGTAAGAAATAGGATTTCATAGTTACAGTTTATAAGTGGAAGAATTCCATACACCACATCAATCCAATCTCAACCTTGAATCTGCTGTGTACAAGTGAAGAGTACAAGGATTTCTAACAATTTCATCACACACATTTTTTTACAAAGTCAAATATTCTGTAAACGCTGTTGATCTTTTTATGTTTTTTAAAAAATAATATGTGTGTTATACAGTTATGTGTGTATAACATGGCTTCATTGTAATGGTTTCAAAGCCGCTCTCTTGAGTATTTCTGATGACACCAACCAAAAGCCAGAGATAGTTCATGAGGCTAGGTGCTTATTAAAAGAAATTTCAAAAAAAAGAAACATTCATTATGACCCAGTTTTGGTCAAGCATCCTAGAGCGAATCAATGCAGTTAGCAAATCATTACAAAGTGAAGAAGTTGAACTTCAAACTGCAGTTCGACTCCTAAGCTCACTTTTGGAGTTTTTGAAATCCCAAAGAAACAACTTTGATCAGTATGAGCAGAAAGCCTCCGAGCTAGAATACACTGAATACTGTGATGAAGGCAAACGAAAGCGAGTGAGAAAATGCCATTTTGATGATGGTGATGCCATCGATGTTGCTCTGCAGGGAGGAGAAAGATTTAAAGTTGAAACTTACCTACCAATTCTGGATAATCTGGCTGCTGAGCTAAGTCGACGTTTGAAGTGTTACGAAACAGTGAACTTTTTATTTGGTGTTTTGTGCTCATTCCCAAGACTGACTGATGCTGAAGTAAAAGAAGGTGCTTCAAAACTTTTTGAGAACTATTCCAATGATGTTGAACCTAAATTCGCAGATGAACTCGTTCACTTTAAGTACTTCATGGCCCAAATTGAAGACTTCAATGGAAAACAAGTAATTTCAGCTTCTCAATCATATAAGGTCATTTTTGAAAACAAGTTGCAGTCTATGTTCCCAAATGTGTCGGTAGCTTTAAGGATGTACCTTACGCTAATGATTACAAATGCAACCGGGGAACGGTCCTTTTCAAAAATGAAAATAATTAAAAACTGCCACCGTTCAACAATGAATCAGGACAGACTGGTGTTACTAGCTGTCATGGCTAGTGAGAACGATGTTCTACAAAGCCTAGAATTTGAAGACGTTTTGAGTAGTTTTGTTACAAAAAAACTGAGAAAAGTCACTTTGTAAATTAAAGAACTTCATGGAGTTAAAGTAAAACCAACCTCATTATAACTTACAGTATATTATGTAAAATGTTTACTAATTGTTGTAGCTGGTTTATTACACTAATTTGTATTTAAAATCTAAAATAACAATAATAACATGTACGAAAATGTCTTTTAGTTGGTATGTTTGTGTAAATAAACAACTACTTGTTTAACTGTTTTTTGTGTTGACTTTTTTAAATCCACTCATATGCAAGGTGCAAACTTAACAGATTATAGGAGAACGAATAGTGATAAATTCATGAAATAAAGAGATTTCACATTAAATCGAATATAATAACTAATCTGAGAAAATTATATTTGTTCCATGACCTTATCTCTATCGTTTTCCAAGGACCTGTTTGGGACAGCCTATCAGAATCACCCTGTAATTTATATGCAATAATTGCAATCAGCTGGATCAGTTTTGATTATTGCTTTATTCGTTGTCCATCCGGATGGCGTAGTGGTTAGATGAGGTGTTAGTTGTGGGTTTAGTTTCATTGTGGTCGCGGGTGGGGGGAGGGTTGGGATGGTCGTGGTTGGTTGGGTTAGTTTGGGGGGTTGTCGGGGGGCCTCCTTGCCTATCTCGCTTTGGGGCCCCAAGGTTCTTAATCCGGCACTGTTTCTTAGATACATTTTGCTGACTTTAGAAAATATTTATTGTCATAATATTTTAAAATTATTGCTTCTTTCTTTCTTAATTATTAATTTCAAATTCCCAAAATCTTGTATTTCCAAAAGCTTTGTACCCTAAACTGTAGTCATTATCCTATTAAATGACCCTGAAAGTTCAGTTGTTGAAAGATGCAAACATATTGTATATCTGAAATACCTTAAGTCCTTTAGGAAGCTTACGGCAACGATTTTGGAACTCCATAAGTTCATTATTAATTTCTTCAATGTTAACTTCACCCCAAGGTATGTCATAGTAACCACTGACTCTATCAATAACATCATTATATAACTTGTATAACTTCTGTAACAAATTAAGTTCTTTACGAATCTGAGCCAACTCTGGATAATCTGTAGTAGGTAGTCCAAACAGTTCTTCCCCACTTTGATATGTTTGTAATTTCCTCCACATTCCATCAAACCGGTTCTGTAAGCAAAAATTCAAAAGGATTTATTTTACCTCCTACTTCTAAACATTTTAGAATAAAGAAGAACTTTTTTTTTTTTTAATATTAAGCTTGACCAAAACTCTATTAGTTGACGACAATCATTAAAAATAAAAATAGTAATACTATTTATGAAATACACTTATATATTTCAAGAACTAGCTGGAGTCATCAGAAAGTTGAATTGCTAACATAATAATCCCAAAACTGAATATGCCCTACTTTACTTGCCTAGATAAGTGACTCTTTTCCATATTTAAGACTTTATTAAAGAAGGAAGTGTATTTATTCTTATATTAAGGAAGTGTAGCGATAAAGGCCATCTTCTGTTTATTTTGTTAGAAAAATGTATCTGAAACAAACAGTATAATATTGCAAGCTAAAGGTGCAACTACAATAAATCGATTCAGTCAGAGCAGAGGAGATGATGTTTTAGTAGATTAGTGCATTACTAAAGTACACATTGACTGAAGAAAAGTTCACTGTAAGAGAAAATTGAATCAACCAATAACAAACATTGATAGAACTTCTACAGCCAAGAGGATCAGCCGTGTTAGTGGAGACCAGTAATATCTGAAAACTCACTACCTTTTCTGTGAAAATTACATAGATTTTATATATAAACACAGTGGAAGAAATGAGTCTCGAAAAGCTCAAACAAAAGATTTCAGCGAGTCCATAAAAATATGTTACAATGAACAACTAGATGAACGAGGTAGTAAGTGGTAGAAGAGTATTTTTTATCTGACCTCTTTGCATCTGGTTGTGTATCATCAGTCGTGCAGCGTTAATTTCCGTACAGGAAGACAAGTCCCTCAAGAATATACCGAAGCATATTTTACAAAATAGATGAAAATAGGGTGCCCTCAAATTGAACTGACTCATGAAGCATTTGTAAAAACTTGTAGATATTTTGAGAGTAATGATGAAGAACAGCTTACAGCACAAGATGTAATCAATATAATGGAAGGGTATTGAAAGGTACTAATGTATCAGTGCACAATCATAGACATATGAAGTACAAGTTAACTGAACACTTTGGAGAAAGTATTAATATCTCAGGAGCGGAAGGATTGATGGATGAAATAATTTTGAGAGAAAATGTGGATATCATATTAAGACAGTACTATGGGAAGAGCAAAAATGTAAATATATATTTTTAAAAAACCTCATTGTAGAAGCAGCTGCGAGGATAATAAAGACTGACATTAAGTGTGTACCTACAATGAATCAAGATATGTTTCCAGGAAGTGAAACCTAAATACACCTGAAGCTTTAAATTATTTGCCTGACTCCCTGAAACTGCTCCTTTCACATATTTTGTTGAATCCTAATTTTTAAAAAAAAAAACCTCTATTGCCCAATATATCATACAGTCTACTCACCCAAGAACTATATTAGCACCCTTACAAATAGGAATTGTAGTTCGATTAAACCACCATTTCCGTTCAAGATACCTCCTGGAAATGCTACATTCCTTTAGATTGATAGCATTATATAGTGCTTTTGAGACAAACGCAGCAGTTGTTTCATCAATTTCATTGCCAGTTGATGAAAAGTCACAAGTAGTTATGGTAGCAGTATATGTAGATCATAACTTATGTACCTTGGATGGAAGGAATACAATTCATGTAATGGGTATGATAGCAGCTGTTACGTTATATTCCAAGTCATCCACTTCAGTTACCAGGCGAAAGATTGACAAATGTGAAATCCTTAAGTTAGGTACAATTAGTACACATGATTAAAAAGCATCATTGGAAATTTTGAAGAATACTGTCTTCATTGACCTTCCTTCTTTAGCAGCAGAGGTTATTTAAAACCAAGTAGAGGACAATGGTTTAGCATGATGCAGGTTGTTTTTGACAATGAAGTTGTAAATCACAACGGAAAAGCATTAATTAAATGTTTACCAAGGACTGATTTGAATCCTAGTGACATGTCCTGCATTTTGTCTACTTAAATTTTTTTGCTAGACTTAGGTAACAAGAATAACTTACCTGCAATAATAACATTTAACCGACCACTATTTTGGAAAACTTTGATCATAAAGGTATATATAACGAGCTCAACCCATTTGTTTTGCTACTAGGAAATTTCCACGCGATTATGAACTTACTCTTTGGTGGATTCGGTTTTTTGATATCAGGCTCTGGACTTACAGACGTTTTTGAAGAGATATACGCAGTCCCTCACATGATGAGGGGAAAGGCTTACTCTCGAGTAAAATTAGAGGACACCTCATAATTGATAGGGTGTTATATACTTTACTCCTTCAATATTGTTATTCAAATGGCGAGGGTGTATAGCAATGTGAAGTATTTGCCAGTTTATTGGTTACATACGAGAAACTAATTGATGTTACTCATGATTTGGCAGGTAATGAACATCTTCAAGAAGTTCGAAGTATATAAAATTCAAGCATTAGTGAATTAAGAGATTCTAGGACAACTTGACTTTGGCTTGAATATCAATTGGTTGTAATTATTATTCATAAACTCATTACTGCACACTGTTTAGGATCATTCACCTTGAAGCTCGAAAAGAAACCCTGCCAATTTTTGTTGCAACATGGCACACAAAATCTGTTTATCTTCACTTACAGAATATGTCTAAAGAGAATAAAGTGTATTACATCAATGCCATTAGATTTTCAATTGGAGATGAGTATTGGAAATCAATCAACATTCACTCGTGTTGTGGAGGATAAAAATGTTTGGGAGCTGGGTCTGTCATTTACCTCAAACGAGATTTAATGATGCCCAAGTAGAAGAAATTGGAAAAATAAAATGGTTTGTCTTTCCAGAGGAAACCCTAATGACACACTGACTACATGTCGTAAGAAAAGCAATTTAAGTAAAATGCACAAAGCAAAACCATTTATTAAGCCACAACACCTTCCCCAACAGATTCTGTTGTAAAGTATCACAGTTTACGAGCTTACCTTCAAATTTGTATATAACAACTTAAAGACGAATGATAAAACCCAACTGATTGGAGCTGGAAGTTGCATAATCAAACTTATGAGCCAAAAACGATGGACTTGCCAGCAACACCAGAAGATTTATAAAAAATAATATGGTGCGATTGTGAAACTGGATGTGTTTCAATGAGATGGGTTTGTAAGAAAAACGAATTAGACTGTACTAATTCTTCTGGTTATTGTTTCAGGAAACCAATTGCGAAAATGGACCATAACCGATATTACATTGAGAAGATGAATATGAAAACCTTGAAAATGACAAACTATATAGTTGATATGTTTGTAGTATGAAACTATACAGTCTTCAAATATTTATGAAAATATGCTCTTTTCTCTTGTAATTACTTCCTTAATTATTATTAATTATTCCTTATTACCTGCTTAATTATATAAGTTAAAAATGTGTTAGCTGTAAAACCAATAACTATGTATACTAATAAAACGAAACATTTTATTATTAATTTGTTTGCAAAATTATTTTATACACACTATAAATTCTGTTATTTTATTAATTTTGGTAGGGCATGTTATAAAGTATTTTTCCGCATATCTTTCCTATAATAATGGGTAAATTAAAATCAGTACGGCTATAATCAAATTAACCACAAAAATATTACAAAAATCCTAAAAATGTGGCCGCCATCTTGGTTTTTCACTGATTTCCTGTGTTGGGATGAATGGGGATTTTTAGTATATTAATGTACACATCTTTTAGAGTATAATAAAGAAAAAATTATTTGTGTTAAAATTTTACCCAAGTTAAGGTTAGTTTTTAAGTAAAATGACTGGGCCAACGGGATATGTATTTCACGTTTTTTGTACTACATATAGACAATAGTATTTAAACTAAACAACTTTATATTATTAATATTTCACATAAGAAATCAAAGTTAGAACAAATCTTAATAGTTAAGGGAAGTGTTGTGAACATATGTCTGTGATTTTTGGTTTGTGTAATATTTTCATGAAGATATTACATAAAATATAGACATTTATATACATTGCTGTGGTTGGCTTTATCAAGTCACTAATTTGTTAAATTTGCTTTAAAAAACTGCTATCTACTTTTAATAATAATTACCACCAATTACAGATTAAAATTTGAATAATTACATTCCATCTATCGAATAGTAAAAAATAACAAACCTGAAATAAGATAAGTCTATCTGAAGCCTCTCTAGGAGTAAGTCCAGGCATCATTGGTCCGGAGGTACGATACTCATGACAGTACTCCACGTTATCATGTCGGAATCGTTCCAGGTTTCGTCTTAAGTCTTCTTCAAAGTGTGGTTGCATTGTTAATAACAACACATTAACATCCATTGCTCTCCCTAGCAATCGCTGCCATGTGTAGCGAAGGTTATCAACCTATATCAAATTTTGAAATTGTTCAAACACTGAGTTGATTTAAAATGAATGATTTATTATCATTAAAATTTTGAAGGTTACTTTGAATATTAAACAAACTGACAAATTTTTATCATCATTAACATCTAACATTTGGTCATTGACAAAAACAGCAATTAAAAATCTAACTGATTATTTTTTAATTGTTAAGTTTCCAATAAATTATATATGACTTTCAGTTGTCATCCTCAAAAAACAAAAGGAATACCTGGAAAATTGAAAGTGACAGTTTTGATTTGTAGTAAGGTAAAAGTGTTTGTGGCAGGTGTTTCATGAGGAAGACAAACTAGACATTTTATTTTTATAGACCGAGTTATATGTCAAAGTATATAACATGGCCAGTCAAATATTTCCTATTATTTGAACCAATTATAAAATTAAAAAATTTAATGTAAATTTTTATTAACTTTTTTAATTTGTGTAACACAATTATTAAAACACTGAGTTCTCTTAGAATAAATGTTGATAGCTACATACTCAATACATTCTGGCAGTTTTGCATGTGAATTATTATGACCTTGGATTTGACATTTTATAAACATCAACTAAGCACAATAGACCAGGCACAGAATAAGTTTTCATCTAAATTCTTATTCTGTGCACCATAATTGCCAAAAACAAAAACAAAATTTTAAATCAAAGACATTTGCATCTAATTTAAGTATAAACACTAAAGTTCTTTATAAAAATTCCTCAGAAATTTGTACAGATATAGGTCATTTACTTTGTAATCATTATTACAATATATTTTAGTCCAGTACTACAAATAAGGAGTATTAAATTTTTAAGTGAAATTGCACTCGATTATTCACAATTTGTAATTAATTATGTAAGTTATTTATAAGAAAACTCATCTTTATCCTTGAAATTATTTGAAAGATAATTTGTAGAGACCTGTTATTTTCTGTCTACAAATCACTAAGTTAAAAGTATTTTATGGGTTGTATTATAAAAAAAGTAAATTTTAGATAATAAATGGATTTTCATAATTTTACACATAATAATCTTTCTTTTCTAACCACCCTCTTCCTTTACCTAAATAAACTCCTTTCTATTATTATCACTTAAAAATAATTTACAAACAAATTATTGAAATTTATTTTTTCTTGACTTAAAGTCTCATTGATTAGAATCATTAATCCATTAATGATTAGAATCATCTTTCTCCATTAATTTAATTATTATCAATGAAATCCTACTATGAATAACTTTTAATGTTAATTAGATAATTTTCACAGTATTAATTTATTCGTTTAATATTTCTTACTACAGTATCAGTTTCCAAGTTTGGTTACATTTATCATATCTATGATATTAATTTTATTATATAGTAGTCCTAAAGTGTCACAAAAAGGAAACTAAATGAATAGTAACAATAATATTTCTTTTAATAAGTTAATAATTAACCATAACAGTCAGTTGTAATATTTTATTTTATTTTAAACTTCAATAGTTTACCTGTTCCAAATCTTCTCGATCCACAGGTAAGTCATACCGAGTTATTACATTGAAAGCTTCCTATAAAAGAAGAAGAATATACATTAACACTTATATTACTGGAGAAAACATATACAAAACTTGAAGGGGATATATGTTATATTTCAATATCAGTTGAGCACCTCAATTGGTTCTATTTTCAATTCCATGTCAACTTCTTGCTCTCGAATTTTTTTAAGAGTATCCATAACAAGTCTAACATCATCTAAATCTCTAATAGGCCGTTCTAATTTTCGTTCCATTTCACTCATCACAGCATAGACATAATCCATTTCTCTATGATACTTCTTTTTCAAAGCTTGCCCTATACGATAGGTGCATGCTTTTATTTCTGTCAGCAAACCAAATTTAAGGCGTTCTGTAACAATAAGAAGAACTTCATTCTTACTATGTCATACAAAAACTATTTTACAAGTAAGCCACAAAAGTATATTTATTAACATTACTTAACAATAATTTGTATTTAACATATAAACACAAAAGTACATTTTTGTTCTAAAGGATTTTTATTCTTTAATTTATATAATTTAATAATTTAATTTATAATTTAATTAATTAAGATAATATAGTTAATTTTAATTAATATAATTTAATTGATTCATATAGATTATCAAATACATTTCAATTTCACATTTCTCATTTCCTCACCTATTTAATGAACTATAACTTGAATTAATTTAATTTTAACTATTGGGACTTAGCCCAGATTTACTCATCTACATACTGAATATATTTCATGCTCTTTCCCATCACTTGGAAAAAGTCAGCACCATCCCCTCCCTGATATAAAGCCGCGTCCACACTATGCCGCGGTTGGCCGTTGGCACTGCCAGATTGGAAAAGCCAAAGTGGCAAAGCCAACTACTGGCCTCCCGTCTACATCTGAGTTGGCATTTAGTTGCACAATGTCTGCCGAGGAGGATTTATTTGTTAAATATATTATAAGACTTACCGTCACAATAGTCTAATTTGTCTGTAGTTATCTCACTACGGCCGTTTCGGCTATTCAGCCATTTTCAAGTTTTATGCGGGTATTACCGTTGTCTTAGTTTAAAATAGAAACCACGAACACACGACACATCACAAACACACAAGTTCTTATACAATTAAAACATTTAAAACATGATGTAGTAGGCCCACTGTCACAACGCGTACTCCAAGAGTACGCGTTGTGACAGTGGGCCTACTACATCATGTTTTAAATGTTTTAATTGTATAAGAACTTGTGTGTTTGTGATGTGTCGTGTGTTCGTGGTTTCTATTTTAAACTAAGACAACGGTAATACCCGCATAAAACTTGAAAATGGCTGAATAGCCGAAACGGCCGTAGTGAGATAACTACAGACAAATTAGACTATTGTGACGGTAAGACTTATAATATATTTAATTATTAATCAGTAGTCGGAATGGCGAAAACAAATATGTATGATTTATTTGTTACTAACAATGGTTTTGGGTGCGTCAAAACCTTCAAAGTAGAGCACAATATGGAACTAGTGACTTCATTAGGGATTTATTATTAGATGACATTGACGAACTGCATCTTGAATACAGATGTGGATGTGGTTTCAAAAACTTTTTCCGAATGAAAAGTAGTGACTTTGAAGTTCTTTTATGTAAGATAGCTCACATCATCAAGAAGGAAGACACGCCCTTCAGAAGAGCTAGCTATTCCTGCTGATGAACGTCTTGCAGTTACTCTGCGATTCTTAGCGACGAGAGTTTCTTACCATTCATTAAGCTACATGTTCAAGATTTCGAAGCAAATAATCTCAAATATTATCCCGATAGTTTGTGATGCAATTGTCATCGTTTTACAGGATTACATTAAGGTAAGAAGAAAAAAACATTCTTTACAAATTAATGAAAATTTTATTAAGTGCAATTAAAGTATCTTAAGTTTTAACAGAAAAAATGAACTCAAGTCTAAATTCAAATAATAATTTTGAAGACATGAGGTGGTAACTAGAGTTCCATCAAAATAATTTCAATAGAGTCACTGTCCGTTAATGAATGGACAAATCACAGATTGTGGGGAGATCATTCGCAGTAATCCATAATTAGACGGTTGTTCAAAACGTTGGTGTAAATTAGGGTATGCAGGGGCCATAGGGACAGAGAATTGTTGCTGTATATTATAGTTCTGTACGGGAAAAGCTGTGGGTAACTTGCACTCACTGGGTTATCATACTTACCCATTTTAGCAAATCAAACAGAATATTGCTAATTAGATGTTTCACTATATTTTTAGCATTTGACGAAGGAAAGTCTCTAATACGCTGTCCAACTTGATCTCCAAAAGCCTTGTACTGGTCTGTCACTGATGCACTTCGTCCTTGTATATCTTTTCGTCATAATGAAAAGAGCTTCTTGAGTAGCTGAATTCTTTTGTTTCTTTTGGGAGCCTGGCAGAGCTGAGGGTGACTTTGTCAATCTTTTATTTCAGTTGTCGGCTCTTCCAGTTGAATCTTTACTAGTCACTTGATCCTGGTCGACATTCTGAGTTTCCTGCTCAATAACATCTTCATTTGCAGTCGTATTATGATTCTAAAACAACAAAAAAGAATTGTGGTTACATATATAGATAACAGGGAGTTTTGTAAATTGATGAAAACTGCTAGATTGTTATTATTTTGTTTCAGATGCCACAAAATGAAGCTAAGTGGAACGTCATTGCAAAGGAGTTCAATGACACATGGAATTTTCCAAACTGTGTTGGGGCTTTCGATGGGAAGCATATCAATTTGCAATCACCAATTAATAGTGGTACCAAATATTTTAACTACAAGGGGTTGTTTAGTATAGTTCTCTTTGCGGTGATAGATGCAAATTACAACTTCATTTATGCAAATGTTGGTTGCCAAGGTAGAATATCAGACGGAGGAGTATTTAGCCACAAAATATTCAAAGAATGCCTTAAGAATAACACAATGCATCTCCCTCCCCCTAGTAGTCTTCCTGGACGAAGAAATACGACACCGTTTGTTTTTGTTGCAAATGACGCATTTCCTTTGTCAAAAAACATTATGAAACCATTTCCAGGAGCTCAAATAAAGAGTTCCAAACAAAGAGTGTTCAACTATAGGTTAAGCAGAGCACGTAGAGTGTCTGAGAATGCGTTCAGGATAATATCCTCTGTGTACCGCATATTAAGGAAACCTATACTATTAGAACCAGAGCGGGCGAAGAAAGTATTGTTAGCGGTAATTTATCTGCACAATTACTTAAGGAAAAGTAACTCCAAAACAATATACAATCCCCCAGGGACATTTGACTCTGAGTGCCCGACCACAGGTGTGATCACCCAAGGAGTTTGGAGACAATCGCCTTCAAATCAAGCATTGGCAGGGCTGGATTTACCAATAGGCCCAGGCCTATGGGCACAAGCTCCCAGGAGGCGCACGGCCGAGAGAAAATTGATTACAAAAAAAATCATTCTGATTTTGAAGTTCATTGGAACAAATCAGTCCTCCCCCTCTTATCATTTGTTGGTTTTGGCTTTTGCCTACCTCCTCCTCCGGCACTTGTGACAAGCAGTGTCACCGTCATTGACCCCTCCCCAACTATCATCGGTCCATTCTACTGTACATCTATTGCCTTAAGAAAACATACAAAATATCTAGTTTTACTTTATATCACAGTTTTTGTGTCACGTTATCAAAATACTTTATGTAAGTTGTGTTTCTGAGATTAAACCTATTTTATAATGTATTACAGAGATTTTTAATTTATTTGCCCAAATAACTAAATTGAACAAAACCTAAGTTATTAACATAGCAATGGCCATGCTTTGTAGCGGGAATGCTCTGCAGGTTGGATCGTTTTGTTTCAGTCCCACAAACATGAGCTCACTATTTAATACATAAAATTACTAAAAGTGATTACCAAGTAAATTACTCAAAAAACTTGCTATGGTAAAATTGCATCGTGGAGTGATGTTTGCAATTAACATATAGGCCTGATATAATTTTTTAATAAAGGTTTATGGGGAAGTAACTTTAACCAGACTAGAGGGCGGAAAAAAAATTATTGGGCCTAGGGGCGCCAAAATGCTAAATCCGGCCCTGAGCATTGGTTAGCGTTCCCAAGACTTCAAGAAGAAGCACTGATGAAGCACAAGCCGTTAAAAATGACTTTGCAAAGTTTTTTACTTCCCCGGCTGGAATAGTACCTTTTCAACATGACAAATGATAAGCCCAAAACTATGTGTATTGTATATTTACTTAATATACAATATTGATTGATATTAACTTTAACCTTCTCATAATGGTTTAACCTGGTCATAATGGTTTAATAATAATTAACTTTAACCTCATTGTATATTAACTTAATTCCTAATAAAAAATACAAATTACTATGTGAAATGTGGATAATTGAGTAGCTGATTTGCAAAACAGTTAATGATTAATGGTTTCAAATACCCTCAAAAATCTATAACTTTTGTTTAAAGCATTTTTTATACGACCTACCATAAAATGTGTATTTAAATACTATATTTATTTTTGATTTACAATAACAGGTTTTGTAAATCGGCTACTCGATTACTTTTATTTATTTACCTGCGTGATTGTATCCGTCATTCCTTTTGGTTGATTCCGATCTTTGAGAAAGAGCATGTTGTTGTAGCAGAACCATTTACTTTTGTACACATCATCACTTCCTGCACCAGACTTAAATGAATCTCTCTCCTTTTTTACTTCTCGTAAAAAATGGCACACCAGGTTCTTAATTTTCCTGCCACTTCGTCTTTATCCACACCATAGCTAACAGCGATTTCTAGTAAAGCGTCTAGTTTTTTATTCCTGTCTTTGTACTCTTTCATACGACAGTCCCACAGAACAGTACGATCTCGGTATAGATTAATTAATTCAAACGCTTTAGCGTTCGTCCACTCCATGATTGAATACGGCGCTGTCCAAGACACAACTATAGCCGCGTAGAGTCAGCGGTTGGCACGTCCCCACTCCCCGCTATCATTCGCTTTCTTTGTAGTAGACCGACACTCCAGCTATTTTCGTTGGCACACCATTGGCTCGGTGGCACATGCCGGCGGCCACGTACACATTAACATTTGCTTTGCCAACGGCCAACCGCGGTATAGTGTGGACGCGGCTTAAGACTTTATGTATGTAGGCCTATATATTCAATTATTAAGAAAGATTAACTGGTGTCAAGAAAGTATTTTGATCAACTTTGAGCAGCTGAGAGCTAATTTAAAGAAATATCTGTATATATTTCCTGGTATTTATTCTGGTAGAGTGATACCTGTAAACACTGTTTTAGTAACCTAAGGATAGGATTGAACATTTTAATGCCTATCAGATAAACTTTGAAGAGGTTAGCTATTGTCAAATACCTAACCGATGGTGAGAGAATCATATCAACAATCAGATGAAGTAAAGACAATGAATGATACCAATAGCTAATTTTGTAAATTATATAAACTTTAAAATATATGAACTTTTCGTATAGACAAACTTGAAAAGATCTTTTTTGCATAACTTCCTATATGAATTTTAACAAATTTTAATTTTCTGTTGAATTTATCTTATGTTGAATTTAATTTATATTGTAAAAAAAAAGTAGAATAGTTAACATAACCCACATAATAGTAATAACCCAACCAATAGTGTATATATATATATATATATATATATATATATATATATATATATATATATATTGTTATGTTGTAAAAGCCAAAGTGAAAGCTTTTCTAAAGGTTATCCCAAATAACTTCTCTTAATACTTTATATAATTTGTACTAGTTTTAAGAAATTTATTTAGTGTTAGCCTAAGTAATTTGAAATACCAACTATAAAATAAAATGGATCAACAACAGAATTACAACCTAAGGAAGCGAGTCACATTCACATAGAAGGCTTGCATGTATTGCAAGGCTTACCCAACGTGTATATATATCCCGATGAACAGAAGACATGGTCGTGAAGCAACAAAGTAATGTTGAGAGCAAAACGTTGGAAGGGTCTCGGATTCCTAAGGAACCTCACCGCCGCTGGATGGAAGACGTGTTCATAGGAGAACGGATAGAAAGGGAGGAGGAGTTAGGGTTAGGCGATATATTTAAAGACGTAGACGAGTCCAGAAAGCGATATCACTGAACTCATTTGCAATCATACCAACACCCATGATTCGGAGGATCGGGAATTACCCAAATGGAAGCATAAATTTTAACACTTGAATATATGTTCAGTCAAATAACCTATCAATTTAATAATTTAGATCAACGACTCAGCACCCAAGAGAGTCACCTGGATCAACATTTCAGTGTAGGCCTACTCGAGAGTAATTCAATCCAATGACTCAGCGCACAAAAGAGTGATTTAGACTAATGTTTCAATGTGCAGAACAAAAATTGAAAGATATATAATATATCTTGTTTTTTCCTTCTCCTTTCCTCTACTTTACTTTTATTGGTTCTTCAAAGTAATGCTTAATTTAAAAGCTGTGTGAAAGTTGAAATTTATTTTTGTAATTATTTTCTCATGGATAAATGAATGGACAAGGTAGAAACAAATAGTTATGTTTATTAATTTCATTTTTCAATAGCCTTATTAGAACTTAGAATGTGTAAAGCTTTTTAGACCACACAACAATTAATTAATTTCTGATATTAAATTTACTGTTGAGGTGGTAATAAAAAAGTGTTTGGCTTTTCTAGGTATTGTTAATGGATAGCATTCCATAGTCAGGAGCAGTTTTTATTTTACCTTGCACCAGTAATATGGTAAGAGTTAACAAGTTTTCAATTATTCAATCCTATGATCTAAATTTCACCAGCCCACTGTTTTAAGGGTCAGCAGAAGTCAACAAAAATTTCATTTTGCTAGCATGAACTTTCAGATGATACAAACTCTCCTATCTAATAACATGCAAATTCGCCAAGGACATCCTTCACAATGAAACAAATATTTTTGCCATATTTTATCCACAATAACTTCTTTTGAAAGGTAATTAAATTCAGAATGTGATTTAGTTTTTACATATATGTGATATCTTCATTAAAAAATTACAAAAAATCATAACTTTTTTAAATTTTCACCTTAAGCTAAATAAATGTAAACTATTTTCTTTGTCTAACACATTTGTATTGATGTAACTTTTATACAGTAATAACATGTTACACACAAATTACCCATCATTATTATTTGAGTAATCTGTTCATAGGTTTAACATTGATCTTATGGGCATTGAAGTCAAGGTAACGGTTATAGTCTGTATACACTAACTTGGCGTCTGGATCCTTGGCCACCTGCGAGCGGCCGGAACCGTCCCCCCGTCGCTCCCTTCCTCGCCCAGCTGTTTCACTGATGAGTCACCTACTAGCGTTAACACTGTACTGTTTAACTTTTTTATGGGAGACACAATTTTAAATTTTTTTCAGCATAGTTAAAATGTTTAGGAAAATATAAGCAAATTGATATCAAACACGACACTATTCCGTTTGTAAATGTTGGGATTGAAAAAGGAACATCATTGTAATTATATAAATTTAGGATTAAATCTCAATTAATTATCAATCAAAATTTAACATCATAATATGCCATTTTCTTTACCAATACAAATAAAATAAAACTATTCCATATAAAAACATTATTTTTTATGTTCAAATTATTTAATCAAATGCTAATTTTATTATTCCACAAACACAAAAAGCATCAAGACTTATGAAAAGTTTGTAAATTTATAAAAATGTATAATTACTGATTTATAACTGTCAAAAATAATCACAAATACAATCTAAACAATTTGTAAAATTAGAAATAATAAAACAATACTAACTGAGATGAATGACTTTACCCTTTCGATTCGAAATTATCATATATTAATATTCTTTTCTCGATAAAATATTAAAGGAATCGCTTCGAACATGATCTGCTAAATGAGATTTTCATTCTATAGTTTCAATTTCTCATAATATACATTTAGGTTAAGTGATGGGTCAAAAAATCTGTCACATTTTTTGCAGATACAGTAAAACTTTCCTTAATGGACATTTCTAATGAAGGGACATTTTTGTATTCCCTGACCGGCATCACTCATTTCTGGTATTTGTAGTTTTTAAATAACAGACTTTCCCAAAAACGGACATGAGTACGAAATTGATGGACATTGGGTAAGTTGAAACTTCCGAATACCGGACAGCTGAGCATAAAATATCACCCTTTTCTAGAAAATTGTATATTTCTCAAAACACACATTTCAATGTCTTTTCGGTATTACCCGGAAGTTTACTTCCTGGAAACTAGGTTTGTTTTCTTTTTTTTTATATATATAGCAGTTGTTGGTTGTTCTTTGAATTTCGTTTCAATAAAGTTCCCTTGAGAATAGTGTGTACTGTGTAGTATAGTTGAATATTATGATGTCTCTCAACTGTGTAGTATAGTTGTATATTATGATGTCTCTCAAACTATAGTCTATTTATATAAGACAGTCAGTAGCAGACAACAAACTGTTCACGTGATAGTCTGCGTTGTTGTATAGGCCTCTCTTTCCAACACATACTGCTACCGCTCTCATTTCCTGCACAATCATGGACTACGTAAAGGATACGCATATACTATTTCAAAAATGACTTGCTACGTTATTTTACATTTTAATATATAACTTTTATAAATGAAATTTATAACATTTATTTTTTATTTACGATATAATAACATTTATTTTATAAACAAAATAAAAGCAAATATCAAGAATAAAGAAAATATTTCAAATATAGTCCCTGGGAGTGCTCTACTAGGCAGATGCTAACGTTTTCACTGTTTTTTCATCGGGCAAGCATAATTTCAAAAATTCGCCAAAAATAGAAATTCTATCCCAATCACAAAGTGATCCATAGCTTTTTTTTAGGAAAAAGTCCAAATTATTCATATATGTAACTAAAAATTTGATTGGTGCAAAATTGTAAAAGTTATAAGCTCAGGAAGCAAAACTTTTCAAAAGCGGAAATAAAATTTTCTAAATTCAGGCCTAAATAAATACTATTAAATATTTTTTGTAATTTTATACAAAATACACAAAAGTTTCATAATTTAGTTGTGAATAGAAATCTGTAAAAACTTTTACCAATT
Organism: Aphrophora alni; assembly: GCA_963513935.1. Taxonomy (NCBI): domain Eukaryota; kingdom Metazoa; phylum Arthropoda; class Insecta; order Hemiptera; family Aphrophoridae; genus Aphrophora; species Aphrophora alni. The sequence goes on from OY740766.1 coordinate 74,596,725, forward strand.
TCAAAGTAGTTTTTATGAAATAGAATTTTTTATGTCCGTACTACACAAACGCCATTAAAATTTGGCCTATTTTGAAACATCAATCTAAAATTTATCCTTTACCCAAAAATGAAATTTTATATACCAAATTGTAGAGAATAAATCATAGAATAGAACTGTAAACTTGAACATTTTATATAACTTTCCATTTTGTAATCAGAAATTACGAAACGAAAAAAAAAGTATAAACGATTCACGAATTTCAACAAAAATTCTATAAATAAAGTTGTATAACACTGAAGAAATTTTTTTGTTAATTTTGTAAAACCATATAAAAGTTTCATAAAATAGTTGTGAATAGAAATATGTAAAAACTTTTACCAATTTCAAAGTAGTTTTTATGAAATATAATTTTTTATGTCCGGGGGCCACTAAAATCAGGCCTATTTTGATTGGTAAATATTTACAGTATATGACTCCACATACAAACATAACCTAAAACGTTACTAAATAAACCTTTTATATAACTAATTTCACTAAACAAACACTACACTTATTTATTTATATATAAAACACAATTTCATAAACGTTATTCACTATAAATCACCAAAATAATATTTCAGATCAAACACATACATATGTGCAATTGCGTTAGCTCTACACTCTACACTTTCAACAGTAAAATGCAAGTTTTGCCGGTAAATTGCTGCCAACTCATCAGAGCTAAATGTAAAAAACCAAATACCAATAGAATCAATGAAGGTTTATCTACAAAACCGTGTAAAAATAATTTTAGAAACACTTGATCTGTGATAAACATATGGACTTCAAAAGAAGCTTGCTAATTGGTTGAAATCTTTGCCAATAGCAAGGCTTTACGCGATCGCATAGATATAACAAACTAACTGTCAACGTAATCTAAGATTTGAAAGCAGTGGTAGAGACTTCGAAATTCAAGCTTTCTATTGGTACAAATATCATTGTCCTAAAGTCAGTGTATATAACGGGTATAGGTCCTGAAAGTTGACGAAATTCAAGTGTTGCGTCGTCCTGTTTGACGCTCGAAGCAGCTGTTTAGAGTTCTGCAATGATCCCATCGATCATTAGACATGTTAATATTCATTTTAGAAAAATATGGTAAATACAAAGATTAAAGTTTGAAAAGTTTCGTTTCCAACGGTATAAAGTTTATTGAGATTGGATGACAATTAGCGGGTCAAATATTACAATGTAGCGCGCACTGTTAAAAATGCCAAAGAACTGCAACTTATTGCAGTATGCCAATTAAAAGGTTTTAAACACAGTAACTATTTTGTACTTGTGGAATAATTTTAATTAGTCGAAATGAATTATATTTTAATTATTATTAGTCTAAATTTTTGTATCTAATAGTATCTAGGAACATTAATTTGTACATACAGTACATATAGAATATGAATTGCAAATAAAGTATTACAATACCTTTCACAATGCGTCCCAGCAACTTGGTGACATTTTTGTACTGGCGTTGGCGCGAAAACTGGTTACATGTTTCACACACAAAGAAGTTAATCATAAAAACCCTTGAACATACAGCTCACAAAGAATATTTTCAATTCACAATAATGTTTTTAACTTGACAAAATAACCAACAAACAATTGTTTTTACGAAATAGAATTGAAAATAATAAAAATTAATAGTCGCTGCCCGAGTCACATTCTGACGAACTATCACTGTCACTGTTAACATTTATTATCATTCGTTCAATTGTATCTTCCATTATATTGTCTAAGTTAAAAAAAATTGGGTTCGACTACGCCCGTCACATGCTTGATACATTATATCCACTGTTCTTTTTGAATTTTATTTATTGCTTCAGTGCATAACAATTTGACGTCAGCCATTTTAAAAGTGGTGTTGTTAGATGCGATGTAATTTTTTTATTTGAGCCCAAATTAGCTCTATTGGGTTTAGTTCACAATGATACGGAGGTAGTCTCACCACGGTTTTATTGCTGGATTTGGCTAATTCATCAATAATTACATAAGAATTATAATTTCCATTGTGATGTTGTACAATTTCTAGTAACTGAGCTTTAAGCATCTTATTGTCAAACTGGATACCTTTCGAATTAAGCCATGTTTTTGTTTTAACTTTCGTCCACGAATAATTCCAAACTTTCTCAACTTTCCGAAAATGGTATGGCGCATTGTCTAACACGATTACGCTGTTATCTTCGAGTAGTGAAAGAATTTTAGAGAACCAATCCTCAAAGATATATCCATCCATTTTTGTGTGATAATCGCCAGTTTTTTTAGACAGAAACAATTGCAGTCCACCTTCAACAAATCCACTGTCACTGCCTATATGAGTAATTATTAGCCTAGCGCCTTTCCCGGTCGGTGCTTTATTTCCAGTTGACAGACCAGCGAGAAATGCTTCTTTTGAACTTTTTATCGTTTCGTCTTTCCAAATATGGCTTTTTGTGTGACCCGCATTCACCCAAGTTTCGTTCATGTAATACACTTTTCTTCCGTTCTGACGGACTAATTGATTGTTTCAAAATTCTTTGTTCTCCATAAAATTATGTCATTTCTTTCAGTTAACGCACTATCCCGACCCCGTTTAACATATCTAAAATTCATTTGTTTCAGAAGATTATAAAATGTGCTTCTACAAAAATTTGGAATGTCTTTATCGTCATTCACAACTTTCAAAACCTTGTCAATTGTTGGAAGTTCATTCCGAAAGTAGAACTCATGTACCTTCCTTCTTATCGCATTTCTGTCAAATTCATCAATTTTGGCTAAGACACTTTTACGTTTTTTGGTGATCGAAGAGTTTTATTAGTTTTATACTCTCGTATAATCCTATATACAGATCTGTCGCTTGTACCTGTTGAGTAAGCGGTTTTTTTTAACAACTTCTGAAGTGCCTATATGTAAATAATTTCCGTTTGATTCAGTCTCTGCTTTGTATCTGTTTAAAATTATTTCTTTCTCGCCACGGCTAAATGTTTTTCAATTTTCTTTTCTTTGGAAGGCTAATAGCTTCTGTAGCAGACTCAGTAGATGACATTATACAGTACTTGTTGTAATAATAATTGTAGTTAAATTGAAATAAACTAAAATTAATAGCACACAAAACATTACTCTCACACATACAATAGATCCCGGTATACTGAATAATCGATTTAAAAATACAAAGGAAAGAAACTTATCTAAACTTCCTACTACGGCACAATGAACTGTAATTTCTGCGCAGTTTGCAGGATTTTTCTGTAGCCGTGCCTGTACATCCGCCTCAGCACATTTGCTCACGTGAACAGGGATGAACTTATGGGCATAGCACCCAAAATGTTTCCACCCCAATTCTTTAACAACTGAATTCGTTATATTACTTGCGTTATCTGTTACAGCTAATAATACTTTATTGCTTAAATTAAACTTATCAGTTATTTTTTTAATTTCAAATGCAAGATTTTCAGCTGTGTGTGACATAGAAATAGGAGAGCATTCCAACAAAACGGATTCTAAATTGAAATCCTCGGTAAGGTAATGTGCTGTAACAGTAATGTAATTTTCAGTTGTCACAGAAGTCCAGCAGTCTATTGTTAAACAAACACTATACACTGATTGTAGTTTATTTTTAATAATATTGAGACACTGTTCGTATTCAGCAGGCAAAAGCGTTTTAGAAATAACTTTTCGGCTAGGTAAAACATAACCTGGGTTTAATGCATGTACAAAATCACTGAAACCTTTGTCTTCAACTATCGAGAACGGTTGAAAATCAACAGTAAATAATCTAAGAAGTAATTTTTCATACCTCTTTTGTTGAGTGACAGAGATCTTTTTCGGTATGAAACTAGCCATCGATTGTTGTCTAGAAGAAGGAATGTTAGGCCTAAAAGCTTGTTGCCTAGAAGGTGCAATTGCAGTTATATCAGCAGATGATTCTTGCTGAGTTTTATTTCCAATAACGTCTGGCACTGTTATATTAGAAATATTTCGCCCCTCACTGCTTTCAGGAACATTATTTACAAAACAATTAGATGAACATCAAATAGATATAGAAGTACTTGGAGCAGAATAGTCCGACACCGGTTCATTAGGCTTAAGTAAAGAAACCGTAGGATGTTTTCTTTCGATGTGTCTTTTTAAATTAGACACATTACTTTTATAAGACATTATTACACTACAAATATCACACTTTGCTTTTTGGTCTGATGTGACCGTAAAATGGCTCCAAATGGAGCTTTTAAAACGTTTACTCATAACTTTTAAAATGAAACAAATCGGTCAAGAGGCAATTGATGTTTTAATGAAGACTGTCCACTGTCAGCGTTAAACGGAACAACTGAATACTTAGTCTGATACGGAATAGATGGAGCTGTCTGCAACTCGGATTGGCTCTTTGGCTATGCGTAGTACGTAGTGCGCAATTGTAGTCCGGAGTCGTGTGGCTCCGGAATAGGTAATTTTACGGAGCTAGTTCGGAGAGGAACAGCTCCATTTGAGGAGCGGTTCCGAATAACCTACTCCGCTCCTTCAGGCACATCTCTAACAGAAAATGACCATATTTACTGCTACTGACTCCCTTATTTAAATAGACTTTAAAGAGTTTAAACCTTATACAAAGTTAAATTTTCTCCTTTTTTAAATTTACATTTTCTTAGTTGTTTGTACTGTAGTACAAAATGATTAATAAATAAAGAATATTATTTAATTTAGAAATTTGTGTTTTATTGTGTATTTTTGTGAGATTAAAACCCTTATACCTGTTGTACTATAAAAACTTTAATAATACAGTAGACAGTAGTGAAACAATACCAATGTTTAATTAATTTCACTTTTATCGACCTTATATGCATTAATGTAATGTGCTTTATTATACGGTAGGTTAATGAACGTATAATTTAGTTTCACCATTTAAATTTAGTGAACGTTTTCAATATCGTAACAAGGCGCTATTCTGGTGTTTAACCATGCGTTATCAGCCACCCTACATCTTTCCCGATAGCAGACACTTCTCAATAGCGGTCTATATATAATAGCGGTCCGAGCAGGGTCGGTTATAGAAGTTTCACTGTATATCCATTTTGAAGTTTCCGAGTTCAAGAAGTCATCTGTGCAGTACTCTACAGGCCAAATACACAGACATAATTTAATCAAATTTTTTAAATTAGCTCAAATGATTTTGATCAACTTTCCCTCTAAGGGACCCAAACAAAACATAATGGCCATCATCTCTTTGGTTCGTTAGTTATCTGTAAAAACCAAAAAAGTCAATCACAGGGCCTTTATAAAAGATGTAATTTCTTATAATCGCTTCTACTGATTTCGTTCAAATGAAGACACAAATGACTCAAACACGTATGCAAAATTTCAAGAATCTTTTTTATTAATATTATTGTTTGTTCGGACATTTGCCATCATTTGTGTATAAGAAACAATACACGACGTTTCGAGAGTATGAATCAACTACCGTCATCAAATGAATAACTTACAAACTAAAACATGCAGACAGAACACACGCCTAGATGTCTATGCCTATGTTCAGAAACTAAACCTAATGAAAAAATACCCAGGACAAACCCTGAGCGGTCAAAAACTAAAAAGACATCTAGGCGTGTGTTCTGTCTGCATGTTTTAGTTTGTAAGTTAGGCACTTGTTAACGGGAGTTGATTCATACTCTCGAAATGTGTATTGTTTCTTATACACAAATGTCCGAACAAACAATAATATTCCATCATTAAGTAATAAATTTAAAAATAAAATATTTTTATATTACAGTTCAGGAATAATTGCTCAAAAATTAAAAAGAACTATTTTAAAATTAAATATGATTATGTTAAGAACATGTTTATTGCACAAGGAACACAAATTTAGAACACATTTAAAATATATAAATATTTGTTTTCAAACACAGTTCATTTTTACTATTTGACTGACAAGTAACAAACTGACATTTTTGATGATAATTAATTTTTTATTTGATTATGAGGACGGGGGATTGAGAAAGTATTGCAATGTTTTGACTCCATTTATTCTATTTGGAATGGACACTAATAGTTTCAATTTCCCCTTAAATCAGCTCTTGTTTGCCAAAATATTGTTTTAAGTTACAGTATATGCAACCTTATCCTACCGACTGATTTGGAGGTCTTGTTAACATAATTACATTTTGATTGTAGCAGGTAAAATGCGAACCATCACTACATTTACTTTTACATTTATTTTTTTTTGTTTTGTCTTTTAAATTAACTACAGACTATTTATTCTATTTCTTAATACAACTTTTGTAAAGTAACCTATAGTCCAACACAGAGTAGTCGCTTTATAACCTTATATTTCAGTTAAGAATAGATATACACACCAACAGATACAGCTAGGCATGAGCCAAACACCAACAAATCAGGTTCTATAGCTAACTCTGCTTCCAACTCTCCATGACGTCGTAAAGATGCTTCTGATTCTGTTAACCTCACACTTTGTACATCTCTCTTTCCCACTTCTGACTCCCATAGGAACTTGTAAGGGATCCAGCGCTCCAAAAATGATGTCATTTCCTGAAAAATTTAATACAGGTTTGAGCCTAAGAGGTAGTGATGTTTTTATACATCAATAAACTAAATTTGGAATTTGATGTATGTGTCACCATGTAAAATTGTAACTTTCTCCAATACAGTATTTTAATAAATATTATTATTTAATTTATAATATTTATTATGTCAAGACTTGTTTCCTTAAACATCATTGCAAATATATTCTCATATTTTAATTTTTGTTTAATTTGGTTATGTTTGGAAACCTATAAAATGATGTAGATTAATTTTATAGACGATATTAAACTTTTGGAAGAAGATTTTTAGGTATGAGTTCTTTTTTCAGATTATAGATTTAGTTTTAGTTTCCTATGGCTATGTTGGTGTTTTTCTCTTTTATGTTTTAGTTTTACATTTAATAACAAGAGTTGATTTATACTTTCATAATGTTATGTATTAATTTTAATATAGACAAATTATGGCGAATGTCCGATTAAACCGTAATAATAATTATAACTATTCTAAACTTCTTCTTTCGTCTGATGTTTCTGAAGATGTGATTTTGCAAAAACACAACAAGTAGTTATATGATGAAATTAGGAAAGGATACATATATACTCATATCTACAGGGTCTTTTTTTCAGGCATTTTCGAATTAACTGAAATATTTCCTTATTCACAACCCTATTTCATCACAGATAAACACTGGTTTAATCATAGATGAAAATAAAATTAATTGCTAGAACTAAAATAGGGCTATATAAGCTGAATGTTACTTACATGCTTAATGTCTTGAGTGCATGTTGACAATAGTGACAGTGTCTTGATGACTTCTTTGTTTTCCATTACATGACTGTAGAAGTTGCGGTGTTGAAATGGAAAAGCTGGTTTGGTATCTGAAGCAAGTCTGTAGAGCCTCTTGCGCCGAGTTCGAGAGTCTTCTGGAGCACTAGGAGCTGGTCCTTGACCCTGATCGAGTCGAGAGACGAGATCAGCTAGGGCGCGGTTCTGAGCACGCCCTAGCCCACCACCGCCAAGGCGCCGCCAACCACTCTGTTAGCACACGCCCACAACACACACACAACACACAACACACAAAAGACGGGACAAGAAAACGAACACAGAACACAAACCAAAGAAATGTGTTAATCCTTCTTTTTAAAATAAAACCTCAATTGGTAAAGGTTTCTGAAATTCAGACATAACAGAGTATGATTTACAATAATTTTAATGTGATTCCAATTATAAATTTCTCGGTATTATTTTTTTACTGTAATATATTACTTTGACAAACAGAAAATTTTATATGGAAATCTTAAATTTCTTTGTAATCTTGTTAAAAAATAATGGTGTGTGTGAGAGCGTGTTAGCGTGCATGTGCATGTGTGTGTGTTCGATGTAGATGTTCACAGAATTATAAATACAGTATATAGTAAAGATTTTAACTGATAATATTTATTTGGCATTTAATCTTTCATGTTATTAATAAATGAAAGTGTATGAAGAAATAAATATAATCATTTTAAACCAATTATGAAGTTGTCTAAAACAACTTTTGAAATATTATTGGAATATCTTAATGGATTCAAATCAAACATCATTGCATACGACTTCCATAAGTACCTTATATTAATTTAACCAACAGATAAGTAGGTACTTTTATACTATGAATTTATAATTAACTTTAACATTTTTAACGCTAAATTTGCATTAACTATCAATGCTCATTAATAATTTAGTTTGTAAACTGTGTTTGGCGACTGTATAAACTTAATAGTAATTTGTTAGAATATAGTTTAGTGTTTTAAATACCATTAAAAAGAGTTGTTATCAAATTTTATAAACTGGACAATAGAATAGTTTAGGTTGGTGACACTCGACTTCTGCAATAATATAAATAGGATGGAAATAATTCTTTTATAGCTTATGATGAAACATAGGTAAAAGTTTGCAAATGGTAGTGTACAAATTTACTACTGCCACGAAGAAGCAAAACCACATGTTTACCAAGTATGTAAGACAATGTGGCAATAAGACAATGACAAACATTCTTTTTGAGATTCACATGATCATTTTTATCTCGATTTTAAAGAATTAAAAAATTCTGAGTAATTTTACTACGCTAAACACTAACAATTTGTTCTAAAAAGAAGAGTTGTCAATTTTCTGCTAGTTTCCTCCAAGTCCATGTCTAACCTAACACAACAATTGTATCACATACAATCATCATAGAAATTATTCAGTTAATCGTGCAAACGACGTCATACATGTATTTTCTGAATTTCATAATTGTGGTTAACTACTTTTATCATAGTGACTTGAGCCTAGTGAGCCTTGTTGCTGTACATATTGTAATTGCTTCAGTTATCATAACTCACACATGATTATTCTTGGACTACAATGGTCTAATTGTGTACTACAAAACCCACTTTATTAATTTTAGTTTTAAAATCCCAAAAATTATAACACTCTCCCACCTCAATAAATTTCACAAAAAGTTGATAAAGAAAGATCCTTCTATACCTATAAAAGAAAGCAAATTTAAAATGTTAATATCAAACTCGATTCCTTAAAAACCATTATTATATCAATATTCGAGAATAAATATTAAAATATTCAAGAAAAAATAAATGATCAAATACATAAGTTTATAAAATTATATAACATATTTTGGAAAATTTGGGCACTAAATATTGGGAAACATGGTTCAATGGTTTGTTCTTTTTTTAAATCTTTCAATCTGTTTGCTCAGTTTCAGATGAGTTTTGTAATTGGTAAAATTTTTCATTTGTGTAATTGTTATGGGGATTCGAGCCCTTTAACCCTGTTTTCGTGGCCATTTATATATATAAGTAGATGAATTGATTGAAAATAAACTAATTTGTTTCCATTTTAATACTAAAATATTTAAACAACTACAACAGTTTCAAAAACACACAATAATTCCAAAACATACCTGTTGCGTTTTCCCTCCTGTCCATTGACCAACACCTTTAGCAACACCTGTTATATTTTTACCAGCTGAGATGAGAGCCTCTTGAACATCTTCAAGGCTTGGCCGTATTACACAATTAGGTATCATCAAAATAGCGTGCAGTAAGAAAACTGGATATGAGCCTGGAAAATATTTCTTTATCAATATCAGTTATTACCATTTTGTCTATAACATAATCAATTCTGTCATAAATTTAGTTCTTTGATTTTATGTTTGAAACTGAATATACAAACAAAGAAAATTTTATTTTCAACCCTAATCAAAATTATAATATTAGTGAAATTTAATTTACACTGAGGAATTTCTTGGAAATATTTTTTTTTTTTATTTACCATATCAAAAGCTATTATTTCAGAAACAAAAAAATTGATGGTCACTATCCTAAATATCTAAAAAAATTACATATTTGAGCAATTTCAATATAATTTGTCATATTCCAGCCACCATCTTCCATTTTAAATAGTAGATTTTATAGATGTATTATGATACTTTACCTGAGCCTTAACTTGTCCTATATGTAAAATATTTATTAATTTTATAATTAATTGCTGTAATTTCTTAATGTGTAAAACTCTTAATTTTACTTGATGCAGTCCGAAGTTTTGCTGATTGAGTAAAATAGTTTTACAGCAATTGATTATATAATAAATAAATATTTTATGTAGGACCGGTTAGGTAAAATTTATATTATATTTAATTATGAAAACCTTTAATAGTTAATAAAAACGTATAAAAGAAAAAGATGTCATCTTATACTGTACATCATAGCCTACATTGGTAGCTGCGATCGTGACTTTGGATAATCTATTAGAGTTTCACTGAAAATAGAGACAAACATCATAAAGTTGGCAGCAGCTAGTAAAATAGACTTGAATTACTTTTAATTCCATTAATTTTGTAGTAAATTATGTAAAAGATTATTAATGCTATACAATTGTATTATGTACATTCATAATTATTCGTCATAATGATTACTCTCATATATGTAAAATAGATCATATTTATAACAAAGAGTCATTCATTTCCTTCTCATTCATATAGAAAGTTGATAAATAAGAATGACATCCAAGTTATGTCTAAATTACATCAAAATGCTCAATTTAAAATTTTTGGTAGATGTTAAAAAATGTTCTGCCAATTTAAAATATATATATATTACCTCTAGATATTGTTAATTAAAAAAAAATCAACAAAACTCTAAACAATAAATTACATTTCCTACATAAATTACCGAAATAGTCCACTTGGGGGAGGGGGGACAAATAAAATAGTGCTAATGAACACTGAAATCATAATTTTACACTTATTGCAAAAGATCTAACCTTGCAGAGGAGTGAATCTTCGGCGAAGTGCATCCAGGGAACAACGCGTAACTTTAATGAGAACATCTACAACTTTTCGGCTATAGTAGCGTCGCATCTCAGACACAGCATTACGAACCATATCTTGCATAGCTCTGGAAAGTCCTCCACCTCCAGCCAATAGTGTTTGAGGGTTCTCGAAGCATTCCCAAACAACACTCCAATCTTGCTGCTGTTGACTGGAAGGTGTATTTCCCCCACCAGTGCTACCTCCATCATCTAATTTACATTTTAGGGTTTGGTAAATTTGTCATAGACATTTCATGAAAAACATAGACTACTATCAAAAACTTTACTTTTACATAACTAATTGTTAAATATTCCATTACAAATGGAAAATTTTCAAATTTTTGAAAATGTTCGTATTTTTTTTTCAGACTGGCAACTATTTAACATTCTTTCTTACAAATATTTAAACTATTTATGCTAAAGACCGTAGGTAGGCTACTTTGTGGTATTCCACTTTAAATAATTGTAAAAATCCTTGACAATGCTTTAACTAGCGAAACCATGGTCGGCAAGTTTCAATTAAAATATCGTGGTTCATACTAAAAAATTGTTGTTTTAATTTATTTACAAATAATTGTTTATCTGTAGATCTTGCTTTAGCTTAGTATACCTCATTTTAGACAAACCGATATTTTGTGTCTAATGATAACATTAATAGTTACCATATATGACAGTAGTGTTCTAATTAAATTACACTTAAGAAAGGAACTTTTAACCTAGGCTACATATCAGTCCAAAATAAGTTGTAAATTCAAAATTGTAATTCCAATTTATTTAAATTTATCATGTAAGTTTCATGATAGTTTAATTTTTAAGTAGCTATTATATAACCAACAATGTCATATTTAAGCCTATGAAATTTTAAAAGTCACAATATTATAAATTGTAAATAAACTCAGGAATAAAATTAGTAGCAAATTTTGAAATTATGGTTTAATACTATACAGAATAAATATTTAAGTAGCTTAAATGTACACAAAATATCATAATTATCTCTATGAAATTTAAAAAGTCACAATATCACGAAATTTTAAATATCCATTCCCAAAATCATAGCCAAATTTTAATTTTTAAATGTCCCCTTGTTTTCTATACACAACTATTATTGGATAAATTGTGACATAAACACCAAATATATTATTATAGATGTTCACATGTAATTTATTCATGATTATTAAATTTTGATCTAGCTATTATATAGCCAATAATTTCATTTTTAGGCCATGTAATTTTAATTTATAATATGAATTTTAAATAATTTTGGCAGCAAAATTATTACCAAATATTAAATACTATCAAATTTTTGAATTATATGTAGGCCTGATATAGATTGTGTACTGTTTATATAGTTATGCCTGCTCAAGTGCTGCAATCATATAAACATCCCAACCGGCAACCACTACAAAACATTCAAAACAAAACCTTTTACAATTAATTATTGTGTATTGTATGTACTGTAACAGCAAAACATTACTTGCATATTTTTCACCTATTTCCTATACACGAATTCAGCCAATGACTACAAATAATTAAAATGTTATACACAGGAGTAAAAGAAGGAACTATTAACATGAAACAATAATGCATGTACTGACTGATAAGTGATAACTGATACTGATTTAGTGATTTTTACTGACTGATGCACAAGTACTCAAGTAGTAGACAGGTGCAATAGATGTAGAGATGATTGTTATTTCAACTAACTGTTATTTAATAACCGTACCTGAGAAATACTTAAACTAACCGTTAGTCAACTTTGAAATAACGGTTACTCGCCTAAACAGTTATTCTCACAAATGAGATTTGCATTAGTGTAGTTTCTTTTGTTTCTCAACATAATATAAAGTTGGAAATTATCTGTCCATAGATGACAAAAGCCAAAAGAGAGAGAGAACTGAGAGAAGAGTCCAAAGGAGGGGTGGGAAAGGCTCTGTTAGTGCAATGAAGATCGCCAAATTCTCGGAAGAGGTTTGAAGGAGGGAGAAAGATATCAAGAAAGAGATGGTGTGGGGAGTTTTCACCTTTCTTTATCTATCATCAGTATCTTCCTTTGTCCTTATCATCTAAACAAGCACTCATACTGTAAGCAGTTATTGGTTGCTTTCAGTTATTCAGTTCTACCAGTAGTAGGCTAGTCGTTACTCGTAGACAACTAAATTTATTATGCTTTCAGTTAGTTGATTTGTAAAGTTCATTCCACGTTCACGGTTTAAGATGTGCCGGTGCTCGATAGTGAAGTTCAACACCTTCTTCAGTGGTGTTGAATATATCATTACATTTTATGTTATTTTTTTACTAGAACAACTATTGAAATTTATTCTTTTATCTTTTATTTACATTTTTGAAGGAGGTTTTTAGTCAAAATGTCTAATCCACATCTCAAAAGGAGTAGAATAACTAAATATTTGGTGTTTTTCACTCAATATAACAATGGAACTGCGACTTTGTAATAAAGTTTGGATTTTTAAGTTAAATAATTCAAAACATGTTATGATTTTTTTTTTTTACTTTGAAATGTTTGTAGTTTGATTTGATGTCCTTTATTTTGTTGCCAAAGAAAGCATTTTATGAATAGTTATATTTTACTTCATATATATATATATATATATATATATATTTGAGATCCTACTTATAGCCTACATTTATTATTAGGTAATGAAAATGCAAGTGCCCTCTGCATAATACTTTGTATATTATTTACAATACATTTGTCTAAATTAAAAAAAAAAAAGTATTTATTTAATAAGCAACCTTGTGTTAAGTACAAAAATGTTATTACTTTTCATTGCTGCCAGCAAAATTATAATTGCAAATCCAAAACACAAGATTCAATAAATAATCGTCTTGTTATGTACGAGTACCTTGTAAATACTTAGTAATATCTTATTAATAAATACTGGCTAGTTTGTCTCTTTAGTGGATAAGTAATCAGATATAATGTAATATCAGTACAGAAGTAGTCTAATGGAACAAAACCAATATGTTGTTAAGTAACGTAAACTTACGGTATAACAACTAGAATGGATTTCGCCCAACAGTTCCTCAACTGTCATACCAGCATCTGGTGGTTATTGCTGCTCACTTCGTTATTGGAGAATGACTAACTGTTAAGACTTTCTTTTATAGTTACAAATTAAAGAATTACTAACAGTTGCAGTTGTTCGTAGCTTCTAAATTATTGCTACATGCAATATCCTTGGTTAATTGTTGGATTATGAGTTATATTTTGTTGACAATTCAATAGTATTATTAATATAATTCCTTTATTACAAAAGACTTTTGTTTCAAGTAGAAGGCATGTTATTGTATTTTTTCAGAATAAATCGTAGGTTTTCAAACATATTTATGATTCGCAATACAAGTAAGTTGTTAGTAGAATCGCATGATTAGGCTACAATACAAGCTCAATTTTCTAAGTGCTTATATTCCTCTACCGACTCTAGCACAAATATTTGATATGTGATTAACTCATGTCAACTTGTTGTCAATATAAAACCCTAAAAACTTTGCACTGTTGACCTCTTCAAGTATACTCTCATCCAGTATGACACTTGGTGTCAGGTTTGAGCTAAATTTCAAGTTAATAAACATGTGCTTTGTATTATTTGAATTATTGTGTAATTATTTTCAGAAAAGTATTGGCTTGTAGCATTGACTTCTAGAAAAGCCTTATGCTCTAAATTTTGAACTGAGTCTGCTTGGAAACTCAAAATTGTGCCATCAGCAAATTGAATTATGCTATCTGCATACAATTAAGATGATTGGTCATTAATAAAATTTTAAAACAACACTGTTATAAAGAAAAAAAATTTAACTACAGAAGTGAAATTCCTCTAATACTGATTACCTAACACTTGTTTAATAAATCATGATCCACACAATCGAAAGCTTTGCTGAGATCCAGAGAAATGCTTTAAACTTTTCTTTTACTTTCAAGACATTTTAATCGGAAGTCCATAAGATCAACTGTGACATCTGTTGTAGATTTACCCTTCCGAAACCCAAACTGTGAACCACAAAGGATATTAAACATCTCTAGATAATTCAACAGTTGTACCAGATAAAGTTTTTCAAATACCTTACTAAACACTGGTAGAAGGGAAGTAGGCCAATAATTATTGATATCACTTCTTTCTCCCTTTTTAAACAAAGGAAGAATTTTAGCATATTTCAATCTAAAGGGGAAATCTCCATCAAGAAAAGAAAAATTGATTAAAATTTGAAGAGGTTTGACGAATTCATCAGAACACTGATTGATGAGCCAAAGCAGGTAAGTCCTGTTCAATCACAGAACAATTTTAACTAATGATTTCGTATGTGGAATAAATTTAAAAACACAGAAATCATAATACAATATTAATAGGACTCAAGTGTGTATTAATAATACACATACCATTTTAAATTTGTCAGGATCAAAAGTGTAGTTAAGAATGAAATAGTTTAGCAAAACTGTATATTCTGTCATCTTTACTGTTGTTTAAAGCAATGATTATATTATATTTTTTAAGCTAATCCAAGTACGTGTATTAACATCACACATAAACTTACACAGAATAAAAGCAGTAAACTAAATTACTCAAAAACTCAATGGAAATATTTTAATATTAAAAAATACTTATACTTTGATTACCATCAACCATAAAGTCAAATTCATCCCCATCTTGAGTTGCTTTAAATGCATCAGCCGCCTTTCTAACTAGTTCCAATACCTCTTCAACTGCTTCCTCAACCATAAGGCTTTTTCGATTTAGTTCCTAAAGGAATTATTCAGAGTTGTCATTACATTCTAAAATCAATTTATTTTAAGCACTAAAAAAAATAAATAATAATTTATTAGTAGGTTTTTATATGAGAAAATATTGTTCTATAAACTAAAGTTTGATATAATTTTTACAATTTAACTATTTCTTTTAGTACTTTATTTTCATAACCATTATACAGAGTAGTTGTTGTTTTATAAATACATATTTTAAGAATTTTGTACATTTGTGGTTTCAAATACATGCAGGATGGGCATAAAATCAAGAAACAATATGTTTTTACTCAATATAAACGATATGTTTATGTTTTTACTCTTTACCATTATAAAGAAGTTTATCTTATAAAAATCCAAATGGCAGTTTGATCCAGGTCATGTTTAGGACCTCCAAAACAAGTTTAGTAGAGTGATCATACAAATTTATATTTATGTATGGATAAACTTTTTTTTATTAAGCCACTTTTTTAAAGAAATATTTAACAGATGAAAAGGAATTTTTGTTCAGAAATTTGCTATTTTGAGAATTTGTTTTGGTGAATTGATTAAAATATCATTCAACACTCTATTTAAATAGTTTTATAATAGTTATCCAAAACCACAATATAATCTTAAAATTTATCAAAATAAATTTAATATTTTGAAATTTACAAATGAGCAATGTGAGTTTAAATTGTGTAAATATTTCATCACTTATGAACTGTTTTCTCCCCCTCTCCCAAATACAAATGTATGAGACTTATCTATGTTTTGAGATTTTTATACTTTTTCAAGACTTTCATCAAGGTTTCAATAATTTCTCTGACCTAAAGTTTTATAAATAATTTATTATGATGATATACCATGTGACAACAGCTCACAAATGTTAATACCTCAAGGTTAATATTTACAGTCAATTGGTTGGCTAACAACCAGAGATGAATATTTGGTCTCATTTTAAATAGAACTCACCTACCAGAGAACAAAGAAAACCTAATGTTTTTTTAAAAATTTTAATTTGAAAATCTTTATTATTTATTCCAGCATAAAATAATACAACATCATAATATTACACCCCCCACACAAACACACACACACACACACACACACATATATATAATATATATATATATATATATATATATATATATATATATATATATATATATAATAACCACCTAAGTTATTACCTCTGAAGGTGAATTTAATACTCTTAAAGGTCACTATAGTCCCAAAGAGGCAGTGAACCAGTCATATATCAATAACATAAACTCACAAGAAAATAAAGAGGCACTGAAACTAATAACTATTTCTTCTGTATTACACTCTAAGTACACGTATCCTAGAATACTACTTAATACTAACATTTCTAAATAAGAGTATAGAAAAAATAATCAACATTGTCCTTTTACAGTTAGTACTCCCACACAATCTTTGTAAATTGTACTCTATTACAAGAAGTTTTTATGTGTAAAGGAAGAAAGTTAAAAAATGTCTCAGCAAGATTTTTTTTTACCTTTTCCATTTCCACTTCTAACAAAAAACGTACGCAAAACTTTAAAAACAAATAAACTCCCGAGTGGCAGAATTTTTTAACATTTGAAAGTGGCACTGCATGTTCTATTCTTTTCTTTTGCACAATTAATCTAATAAAAGCTCTTTCAATAATTATTAGTGGTTTTAAATTCATAACATACGCTCTTCCCCACACGGTTAAATAATATTCTAATTCGGAGTTCGTTAGTGCATAATATTGTTCTGAGAAGTTGTCGATTACATACAAAGAATAACATAAAAAACTCTAATGTACATAACTAATTTATTTTAAATAATTAATGTGACTTTTCCAACTAATTTTTGCATCAACATGTAGCCCCATATACTTAATTTCTTTAACCTGTTTATTTTCCAAGCAACTACAAATTGAATCAGAACATCTTATTTCCTGGTATTTTAATGGACTATTAAAAGCGATTGTCTTAGTTAAATTAAATAAAATATATTTGGTTTTAGGGCTTATAATCATTAAATTGTTAGTAAACCACCATCGTAGAACGCTAATATCATACTGCATATTCAATTTTAACTTGTATAGTGATTCAGCTTTACAAAAACAATGCTGTATCATCGGCAAAGGAAGCTAATTTCCCCCGAAATCGACGATTGCATAAAGTCTACATATTGTTTTGTGAGGGCTGTGATAAGGTCATAGTGTAGTTTCTTTCATTGAAAACAGCAGAACAGTTATTAATATTAAAGCTTATATCATTGACCTGCCTAAAAAGCTTGATCAATTAATTTATTTTCCACCATAGACAATAGACAATAGTGGTAGAAACTTGTGTTTAGTGATAAATAGTAGAAAATGGTTGGTGATGTGTTCCCTATTCAGGTAGGACAAGATGATGAAACAAAGAGGGCTACAAGGTTTCTGATCCCCATTAATTACTTCTGGCGTATGCTTAGAGTGCACGTGTATTAATTAAAACAGAGAAAAAATTCAACGGAGCCAACTAGTTAGTGAAACATCCAAAAATTTAAAAAGGTTTTGTGTTACCACATGAAGTAATCTTAATACGTTTGCTGCGAACTCCTCCTTAGGGAGTATTGGAGTCAGTCAGCACTATGGGTGACTCCCTCGGAAGGAGCTTGATGGACATATTTCTATTGCTAAGTTTTGCTTAGGTCGTCACTACCATTAGTTGATTTTTTCTACAGTTTGTTTAAGTTCTAAATATTTTACGGATTTCTTTTGATATTAATTTTATTGTTTTTTTTTCTTTGTGTGTGTATGCCATAATAATATGATAGTGGTATGTTTCAACTTCAATAAATAACGTAAGAAATATCAAACTAAAAATTTAAGGCAATTGATACATAATTTTTTTGATCATGCTATTAAAAATAACTTTATTAATACAACAACCAAAATTTGGAGATGTTTTACTTCAATTTCATGACATTTTAGACATAATTATAGAATGTGATACAGAAGTGACAATTTGTTCTTTTCTTCTATTTAAAGTGGAATAATACAGATTATGGTAATTATATAACAAATATTTTTATGTGAATATAGAATGCATTACCACAGCTGCTTGACGACAAGTGTCTTCTGTCCGTTCAAGAAACTCATCAACAGACCAAGGTTGATCAAAAGGAAGTGCTTGAAGACTAACTGTCTGCATACTTGATAATACTTGCAAGATACGATTTGTATAGACATCATGAACTCTACAAATATCAGAAAAAGTGCTTATTAAAAAAATAATAAAGTTTTTCAATATAAAAATGAGTCAAACTTTAGTCAGCTCCACAAAACTTGATTAAACTGTTTAAAAAATTCTAAGCCTATATAATTTTGTTGTTGATAAATAGTTTATTTTCTCATTATATACATTTTAGTTGCCAATATATACATAATACAATAAGTATAAGTTGCCAATATACAAATAAGTCTTTGTCTATAATTTCTTTAAATCTCATTAGCTCCAGTTCGGCTATTGTTGTCTTTCGAACACTATTAATAAGTGTGATTCATATTTTTGTTGAGCCTAATAGATTATACAGAGTTCTGTAAATAATACTATTGTGAAATTTATTTCAAAAACAACATCATAGATAGCCACATGCCATATAATACCCATAAATTCAACTTATAAATAACCAAGATTTTATTGATTTTAGAATTACTGTAAATGTAATTTACCTTGTAACAAGAACATCAAAATTATGAATAGCCTCTGTTGTATTACGCACAAATGTTCTCCAAGAAGGATTTGTCCAATTGATTCCTTGAAGTGCTGGAGTTAACATGTTAGCTAGTCTTACTAGTTGTGGCAGGAAAAGTGGCCGTACTTCTAGTTTTACTCTGTGGACTGTTGTCAACAGCTGGTTGAGTAGAAACTATGCAGAATAACAGTATAATTATAAATATAACATACAAAATCAAAATAACTGGAATGCCAAATATTAAAATAATTTATGAAATTACTTGAAAATCATAAAATTCATTTTTTGTTTGAAAAGACTTAAATTTATTTGAATCGAGTTTTTATTTTTAGAAAATGCTAACAATTTAAGAAAATAATATATATTTTTAATTTGTATATCTTAACATGTAATAAAGAAATGGAAGTTAACTAAAAATAAAAAACTATACATTTCAAACATTCATAACCTTAAAAATATGGTAGTCTAAACAGTTAAATATTTCAAGAATTTTTTTATTGTTATTAAAATATTGGCAACCAAGCTTCATTTTGAAATTTTGATTAATACTTTTTACCCATCAATTTGTGTGATTGTTTGGAATTAAAGGTAATGTTTTGATAACTAACCTTCAGACAACACCAAAGTTTGATTTAAATGATAATGGCTAACTTTGTAAATTATGTTTAAAAAAATGTATCTTTAAAAATGTTAAAAAAACATGTATACGATTTATAATCTTTAAATTATTTATTTACAACCAGTTTCTATCAAATACCTGCAAGGAATCATTGACGAGTGTAAAATAATGGCTCTTACACAACAATGTTTGTGTTACTACTGGAATTGGGATATCCATTTTTGAAAGACAATTGGCTTCCCGAATCAGGAGAACTATTCTTGTGTCCAGATTCACTCTCAGCTTTCCTGTTTCTTCAGTAATAACTAGAAGACTCTTGTCTAAGCATTTGTTCACAATCCAAACCTTGGAAAATCATCAAATATTAGCAAAACATATTAAGATGTTTAAAAAATATCCACTTCAAAAACATGCATTTAACTTTATAACGAATTAATAATAAATAATGCACCAACATTAGCCATGCTCAAAAGCATATACATAGTATGGAAATATAACCATCGCAATAAAAACAAGATAACAATGTATTTCAAGAATTACTAATGTAACTTTTCAATAGAAAAGAAAAAACTAGTAACTTAATAATAAATATCTGTTTGGGTTGTGTTAAGATTTAGTATTTAAGGTTATAAGTTAAATTCAAACTAGGCGTTAAAAAAATACTTTAAGTCCCTTCTGTTTTAACACCTGAGAGGGATTAGGCTACCCTCAAATTTAAGCAAGAATTAAATGTTAAGATCAAACGTCGAGAATGCAATTTTAAAAACGTTTGTGTTGTTAGGATTTAGGAATTAAGGTCAAGTTAAATTTAAACTAGGCCCTAAAAAAATATTATAATTCCCTTCAATAGACACCAGAAGGATAGGAAAATGTTACCAGAGTGTTGTGGCGAATCAAGCTCATTAGTGAAGAGGATCAAGGCACATGATCACAATAGATTAAAAAATAGCAGGTGAGCAAACCTCATGTGTAAAGAAATTTAGTAAATCTTTGGAAGTCATTTTGAATTCATAAATTGTAATAATCATTGGGACGTTTCTGGATTGAATGCTTAGAGTATTTTATTGATAGATTAGCTTAAAATTTCATATTTCAAATATAAAATATTAATAGAAAATTATATAAAACAAGTTGGTTCTTAACTATCTAGATCGCAGCTATCCGAACTCTGTCTAATTTATTTTAAAATTATATTTATTAAAATACAATATTAAAAATTAATAAATAAATAAATTTTAAAAATATACTCAAGTATTGCACAGCTTTATGAAGTTCCAGACATAACTACTGTCAGTGGCGACAATATACCCCCCCCCCCCCCGAAGTTTCTGAAGAATAGTATATTTTTCTCTCAGTGTAGCTCGATTGAAAACTTTACATATTCAGTAATTATTTACGATGCAGCAATGCGGTTATGTGGCCACTCGATGAACTCCAAAGACACCCGAACATTAGTGATCAGCTACACACAATGTACTATGCCTATACTATGTTGCTTATTCCTTCTGTCTAGGCTCCAGTATTGATTGAGTTTTGACATCTTTATGTGAGTGTTGTTAATTTGATTTATATAATCTAAAATGTCTAAGAAGGACAGATGAACTTGTTTGGGTTTTTTACAAACAGTTCACAGAGTATAAAAAGAAAAAAAAGAAGATAAGTGTTAAGAGACAGTTGAAAACAAAAAAAGTGATGTTACAATGCAGCATTAAATATTTTAAACTTGCTATTACTGATGTGTAAACCAATACGATATTGTATTATTTCCCACTTCCACTGTCAAATACTCAGATGTGAATAAATACGCTATAATTTTATAAATAAAACATGGGTTCCAAGTGTAAAATAAATTTTAATCATGGGGATAGAAACTTCAAATTTCAATTCACGTGGCTTTCAGAATACCAATGGTTAGCATATTCTGACTTAAACAAAGATGTTATTTGTAAAGTTTGTGTATTATTTCCCTGTCAGTTTGAATCAGGAAACGGCTTTCGTGTTAAATTAGGGTACCTAGTCAATAGACCATATACAAAATGAAAAAATTCTAATGAAAATTTTAAAGAACACGAAAAAAGGGATATCACATTAAAGCTAGCTTAGCATCACACAATTTTATTTCGGTCTATGAAAAGATTACAGAGGACATTCACATTCAGCTCAATTCCCAATTGAAAAACAATTAAGTGAAAACAGGGAAAACTTACCTCTATTATAAACACAGTTTTATTTTGTGGAAGTGAGAATGTAACAGGGGGTAATAGGGATCATGGTTCAGTTTTACTAGATGACGGAACTCATGGCGGTAACTTCAGAGCTCTACCTAGATTTAGAATAGAAACTGGCGATCACATTTTGAAATATCATTTAGAAGTAACAGAGGCAAATGTAACCTACATAAGTCCATGCATATAGAATGAAATACTCAATTTAAATAGTAAATAACTTAGTAACAAATAAGCCGATCGACAAAATTTAAAAGAGATCTGAAATTTTCATTGTTTTGGCAGATGAAACAACGGACATTTCTGGAATGGAGCAAATGACATTGTGTGCCCAATACATTAACACATATGAAGACAAATTCATAATTCGTAAAGATTTTCTGAAGTTCATACCAGTGTATAAGCTTTGAGGATTTTCTCTAGTGAATGTTATAAGAGAAAACATACGTCAACTTGGATTAGGTGAAGCAAAGATTCGTAGGTTAGGTTTTGATGGTGTGGCCGATATGAGCAGGATTTTTAATGGATGTGCGGCTAAAATATAAGAATCAAATCCCTATGCAATCTATGTTCACTGTCCTAATCATTCATTGAATTTAGCAATAAGTCACACTTGCATAGTTCCTCAAATAAAAAACTAAGTCCTTCAACTAGATGCAACGGCCAGAAGAACCAAGCTTATGAAGTTTCGTGAGACACGTTAGATCGAGAGGCTCGATGCTGTTCTGTTATTTTGTGAGCTTTTCCCTTTGATTGTTGAGTCCCTGCAAGAAATACAAGAATTCAATGACCTTCAAGTATCAAGCCAGGCATTTTCATTTCTTGCTGTTTTAGAAAAACTTGTGTTCTTGGTTTCTATGATAGTAGTTTATAGAGTTTTTAATCTATTTTTTGAATTGGCCAACCTTATTTTTACAGGCTAAGCAAATTGACTTGAAACACTGTATTGCAAATGTGTAGGTCTAATATAGATACAAACAAACCAGAAGAATACTACTGAGTAACGGTTCTTCTACCATTTATTGACTCTTATATTAGTCAACTGGGTAGAAGATTTTTAAATCACAGAGAATTATTGAGTAAAATACAAACACTTCTGCCTCAGAACATGGTGGAAACTTTATATGAAGATTTACGCTAAATGCTTGATGCTATGCTAACCAAATGGCCCAATGACTGTGAAAAATCCCCAATAGCACTATATGATGAAGTGAAGATGTGGAAAAGGAACTTTTTTGGATTCAAGTAGAAAGAACTGGAAAAATTCTCCAGCATGGTTTATTTCATCTCATCTCTTAATAAATTCAGTCAATAATTAGTGTTTCCATCTGTCCATAAAGGATTGAAAATATTTAGTACAATTCCTGTAACAATGCCATATCCTGAACGGTCTCATTGACATTACGAGTACTGAAGAATTATTTGAAAATTCCACCGGTGAAGACAACTTAATGACTAGCTCTTATGTATATTCGCAATGATATTTTTATTAATAGTGATTCACTTTTGGATGAAACGTCTAAAAAATCTACGATGTTGCTATTACATTCATAGTGTGTAACATCAGCTGTTTCCCTCCGTTTCTGTCTTTAGAATGTGACGCTTGACACCATCTGTTTCGCTCGTAATACTAAAATGAATCGAAAATTAAAAAACCAAGAACCTTAAAAATTCTCACTTCTTACCATTATGGCACAAAAATTAAAAAAAAGGTATGGATGAATAGCAAAACTTTTAAAACTTGGTTTTTCAAAGAGTTTGTGTCAGAAGATGAGAAATATTTGTCTAAAAATCATTTGCCAAGAAAAGCAAAATGTTATGTTGGTCTGTCAACCAATAGATCGGGAATCCTAGAAGCTTTAAAGAAAAAGTACTGGCGCCATTTTCTCACAAGACTTATATCAAATATTGAAAATGAAGATTTTTTTCTTCATTTAATCTGTTTAACTTCTAGAGTACATTATGTGTGTAAACATTTGTTTTAAGATATATAATTTCATTTCAATCAAATAGTTTTTTAAAGAAATTTTAATAAAGTTGTAAAGTTAATTTACAAAAGTACAGTACATATTTTATTAATCTCATTTCGGTTTGTTATACACTGTAAAGATGTAAATTTCAACAACAGATTATTCAGTATTTAATTTCATGTCTCTACTTAGTGTACTATTTTAATTAGAATATGAAATTACAGTACTGTATTTCTTTAATATAAATACTTTAGTAGCAATATTGTTGAGATTTAGAAGGTCATCAACCTTGCAGATAGCACTTAACATTGAACTCCAGCTTATCCGGATATTTTGCTATCCGGCATGGCTAGCAGCTACATTTATCCGGGTAGGCTCGACCCGTCTGTATGTGTATTAGAATCAATGTTTAGCTTATATTAGAGAATCATAAAAATAAAATTGTGTATAGAGTATTAACATTAAGATCCTGGATTTTTGAATACATATACTTTTAGCACTGAACCATTGTTTGCTTAGCTCATGTAATCATTTGAACCAGACAAATTAAATTTCTATTCCTAACATGTCTCAAATCAACATAATTTACCATACCATACTTCAAACCGGTATTAACTCTTTGTGTCAATTAGCCTTTAAGTGATTTGCTGAAATTGTGTTGATCACAATACTTAATGATATCAAAAGATAAATAGTTAATTAATTCATGTACAAAGAGAAATAAAATAAAATAAAATGAAAAAGAAATTAACATTGAAGAAAATGTAATGAAGCCAAGTGCAGCTTGGGAGGTTGGAATGGAACAGTACTTCAGAAAAGAAAGTTTCCAACAGTTCAAAAAATAACGACTTGCAGAAAGTATGTCGACCAATCAGATGAGATCCCACTTTTAAAAATCAACGGGCAGATTTTGAAACCCGCCACTAAAAAGACAGAAACGTATGCTTTTGAAAGAATTACAGGATTTGAACGAATCAACGCGGAGAAAACCAACTCGGGTTTCAAAAGAGGGGATGATATTCAGTAAGAACCAAAATTGAAAAGGAGAGTTAGTCGAGGACTGTTGACCAAAGAGGCGAGACGTCTCTGCGACATCTTGTTTTAAAGGAGTTTGGTTTTCTAAGTCGAGTAGAAAGATAAAGTTTAAACTGTTTGTTGATCAGAGGAGCTGGGCGTCTTTGTGTTCGTAAGCTGAAAGTCAATCAGAACAAATTTAGTATCAATGAGAAGTTAGTGAGTTAGTATTGGTCGTCAGGAAGGAAGATTACCAGTTGCAGTTAGGACCATCCGTCACCCAAGGAGTTCAAGAAGGAATTTGTGAGTGCTTCTTTTTGAATAGTAAAAAGAAAATCCGGTGAAGTTATAAAAGTACAGTCAGTGCAGTGTTATCGTGAAAAATCAACCAGCTGAAAGGGAGCTGTACCATTGATAGGGACAAAATTGTTAACCATTCTTTTAGCATTAATAGTAAATTTCACTTCAATTGAGCCAAAAAAGGATTCCCCCCGAGAAATTAGAGTTAGTGCTAATAAATTGTATGTTCAATGTTTAAAGTTTTAAATTGTTTTTTGTAAAGAAAAACGCAGTGGCAATAAATTATATGTTCAATGTTAAATTTTAAATTGCTTTTTTTTTTTGTAAAGAAAAAATAAAAGGTTTCATTAGTCAAAACTAAAAATAATAATTTTGGTAAAATAAGTGTTGATGTCCAAAAGGGATTTAGAGAAAGTTTTGAATATTGTGTAAAATAAAAACTAGTTGTAAGGAAATTAAAATTAGGTTAAGGAATGTGTGATGAGTCAATGCAGAATTAGTTTATTGAGATAATAAATGTAATCGTTTTCTAATATTTAAAATATTGAAATAAAGTCAAATTTTATTGAAAGGTAAAAAGTTGTGTTTTGCGTTTTATTAAATTAATTATTTAAAAGTGTAAAATTGAAAGAGAGTGGTGAAAAGGTAAATACCCCCGAAGGAGGGAAGCGTTATTGTTATAATATACCCAGCTCTTTAATTGGCTCTAAAGATGTAATAAAACTCATAAAATTACATTGTGTCCAAGCCAAGCATTCTTCATGTCTTCTTGGTAGTTTAGTAAAGTGTTAGCCACCATGTTATATCTCCGCACTAACTCTGTTGTCGCAGATAGAGTCTTAAGCACTGGATGAGCTGATGCACTTTTCACCAAGTCATCTAAATGACAATGAAGTGATCGAGCCCATTTTATCCGACCTGTAGATAATTTAAAAACAATTTATGTATGTATACAATTTAATTACTACTCACCTATAAAAGTGATAAAATCATGACAAATCAAAAACATAACATGACAAATTCAATTAATTCAGAAATGATGAAACAAAATCTTTGTGTTTTAAATAGGCATAGTCTTTAACAGAGTTTAAATTGTCCTAAATGTGATCAAGTTGCACTTGTAGAATATCTAAACTCAAAAAAGTATGTACTACCAATATTACGAAGATAAGTGTTTTAAGAACAAAGTAACTTTTTTATGTGCTTGTGTAGTGGAAATTAAATTTCTTTTTCATTTGTAAGAGTTTAAATAATCTTGTAGTTGATATATTTTAGTACAAAATAACATACAATCAATTCAAGAATTATAATTATAGTTCATTGCACACTGTATGATTTTTAAACTATAGAGATTTTCCTCACTGGTTTTTAACACTTTTTATATTTTTCAAATATTATATCATCAAGGATACTTTAGACAGTAATTGGGTTAAGATCAAATACATTATAGAATGGTCTATTTTCAAACTCACCAAATTTTATGTTGGCCAAGCCTGAAAAAACCTCTGATCACTGTGTTGCCTCATTAGTTATTAAAATAACATGTAAATAATCAACTCAAAAAATAGTATTTTGAGTTTTCCCTTGATTTTGTGATGATTTGTAAATTCTGATTCAGTTGCATTACAAACTACAAACATTATCAAGTAATGCTGTCATATTAAGTTGCATCAAGTTGAAATAAAAATACATATACACATATTATTACGTTACGTTTACTTCACTTCATGATACAATGGTTTCTGCAGGCCTTCACAACATCAATAAGGAGGCATTTCACTCATGTCTGTCCACAGCTCACTATCTTCATCTTCTTGTCTTAAAAGCTATCTGATCGCCCTCGCACATCATCACAACATTCATCCACCTGCAGCTCACATGTTCAACCCGCTTCAGTTTCTTACCCTTCATACTTTTTACCAAATAAGTCTGATTTTATATTTTCCATATCTCTTTATTGGTTTTTGCTCCCCAGTCATTGTCTACCTTCTTTGGACCATAATCCTCCCAGACATTTAGTTTTCCTTCCTGACTGCTCATCATTGTTCACTCTTTCAAACTTTATATGACTAGTTTCAGGATTGTCTTGTAGATGACTTCCTTGAGACATGTTCATTTCCTAATGTAGAATAAATATTGATAAATATTTATTTATCCTAGTGTAAATAAATATTGCCTGCTGAAATTCTGGCATTTATATCACTTTCTATTTCATTGCGAGGTGTTTCTATAAATCTCTAGTTTTTGACCTCATTATTTCCACTGAAGGCAAAGCCACTTAGCTCCTAATCCACTAAAGTGGATATGATTTTACAACTTGATATAGAATATCTTTTTAATTGTACTTAAAATTTGTATTGCACTTATACAACTTTTGCAAGTTAATGAGACTTATAATTGAACAATTTGAATTTGTTACTTGGTATGTCTTTTTTGGGATTTGTGTATAATGGCATTCCAGTCCTTGAAACATCCATCTTTTCACTCTTATTTCAATTGCGGAATATACTCATATTCTGTACAATGGAAGGATAAGTTCAACTGAGTCTACCAGATGTGAACAAAAGTCAATTCATTGAAATTCTTCTTTGGAACAGGTCCAGTGAAATATAGAAAAAATGGCCTATATATCCCACATATTATTTATCCACTGCGTGTTATTTAATATACCTACTCTGCTGTAGTAACATTAATAATTATTAAATTGCATTAGCTTTTAAGGTTTTAGTTAATTATTTTCCAATTATTGTTCTACTGATTTCTATTGATATACAATTTTTATTTACATATTATGCAACATTTTGATGTTGACTGATATATTGAACCATGTTCTGCAACCCCTCGGTTTGTAGGCAGTTATTTAATTAGTTTCTGTATCAGGAATCTGTGTTAAGGAACTCTAACTTTTTATATTAAACTGGTACAGATTTTACTGATGTTTTGAATGTTAGGTTTTCACGATCTATCATCTGTCAAAAATTTGAAATATTTTAAAAGTGTACGTATTTAGAAATTTGAAATAGTGTATTGGAACTTGAAGTATAATCACAGCTTGAAGTGGTTATGTTTCATCAAAAACACTGCCACATTGTACAAAGTACCACTAAAACAAAATAAAACAATGTTCTTGTATAAATAACGAGTGAAAAAAGAAGTAGTATCCAAAATGAAATAAAAAATTGTATTAGTTCATTAAACCTTTTGGAGATTTTATTACCATATTTATTACATAAAGTTAAAATATATATGTTTTTAACACAACTCCTATCTCAAAATAACAATTATCATCTCTATTAGTTGAAAGCAATTTATCACTTTGCTAATTTGGCTTCACAATCTGTATATCAACATACTGTAAATGTAACTTACCAAAGAATATACCTTTAGTATTGAAAATAGACAACAAACTTTCTCTAGAATCCTTAAATATTTTTAAAATTAGCAAAACAAAGAATACAGTAATTGTTAATAAAATACAAAAAAATACAAACATATCTATCCAGCTATAATCTGGTAGTACAAATCTACTACAAAAATTAACCTCCAACTTTTTTCTATCCCGATAAACACTAGTTAGTGCGAATGCTCCTAATATATAAAAATATATAATATACCAATGAATATTTATATTTATGTGATTTTTCTGAATCACCTGCAATTGGTGGAAAATTCCGTGGTAATGGTGGGTCGTCTTTCTGTTTACGAAACAGTTTTAGTATTCTTTCCACTTCTTGTTCGCAGTACTTCAGGACTCTGTCATACTTATCATCCATTCGAGTCAATGGGATTTTCTCACTTACCTAAATATTGATAGAAAAATGTGTTGTAATAACAGTAACACTTTGATTAAGAATAAAAAAGTAAACAAGAATTATAGACCTATGTAAAAATGTTTAATATTACAGATAATGTTCTTTTTCAAACGAAATAATATTTACGGACAATATCTCAGATAAAAGTTTCTGTAGATCTGTATTCAAATTTTCATTAAAATGTTAAAACTGATAACAATAATCATTTTTTAATGATCCTACAGAGTGCAAAATAAATAAAACTTTAACCTTTTCAAAGCGAGTAAGAAATCGTATGCCTTGTGGACTTTCCCAAACACTAGCAAAGTTTTCTTCAATTAAAGTACCTATGCTTTCTTTTAGTTCATTTGTTTTCCCAATGAAAATGTCAAAGTCTGCATCAAACTCGAGATTACGTTGATCAAGATAATCATAAGTCTTGCTCGTTACTCCTGCCTTTGCATCATTAAATGTCTTCATGGCGTCCTCCAGTGCTAAAATCAAATAAATGAACAATCAGTAAAAATTCAACAAACTATTTATAACACCATAATTTTCCACAAAAAACATTTTATTTACAGTCCAGTGTCAATAGGGGTTGTGTGTATGTGGCAACTGAGGATGATGATTTCATCATTGAATTGTTGTCTTGTATAACTTGTATTGTACAAATAAAGTTGTGTAGAAAAGTGTGTTTTTATTCATTTGACGTTTCCAGAACCGTACCCCATTATAGTTGAATAAAATTGTAAAACTGTTGAAAAACCAACATTGGTGTTTGTAATTTTTCTAGCTAATCTATCGTAAAAACAAACATTTTTGCAAAGTTTAGTGAACATTTGACAAAAACTGCTAACTTTAAAGTGTTAATATAAAGCGCATAATGTTGGGTTTATGAGTGATTAATTAACTTATCATGACTGATTTCTGATACAGTACTTTGAATATTCAGGAAAATTGCTATTACTAAATATTTGTTTCCTCACCTTTATACTTTAGCGAGAAGGTCTCTATTATTGAAAATGAATAACCAGAAGAATTAACATAGCAGGTTATTAAATCCTAAGAATATATTGGTTTAGAAGTAATGATAAATAAGTAAACAACACTTGTACTACTAGTAAAGTAGTTAAACAAATTTAAAATCGTTTATTGGATTGTACGTATATACCAGGTGAACTAGTATACAGTATCTTTTAATTTGTTATAACCATCCTTTTATGAGTTGTTATTTTGTATTTTTGACATAGTTCGACTTATGCACAATTTTAAATAACCTTTGCTAATTTACGTCTCTATATTTTGTTGTCTTCAGTAATTGAATATGGAAATGGGTGTAAATTTAATTAACTACCAAATACTGAAAAATTACTTTAAGACAAAAAATACTGAGAAGGTGAGAGATAAGTGGCATCAGGAATATACCTTAGTCAAGTAATCTTACAATTTGCAGAATACATAATAAATTTTATCAAATTGATCAGCCTGCAATACGCCAAAGAGAGTAACTATTTCTGAAAATTAAATGATAGTTACACTTTCATTTACTCAAAGTCCAAGAAAATCACAAAGAAGAGCTGCTAGTGAGTTGAACAATGCCCGCAAATCTTTGCAACATTTGATACGACTAGGTTTGAAAATAATAATTCAAAATTAAATGAAGAAAGACAAGGAAACAGTGTCATTCAAAACATTTCTGGTTAGATGAAGAGCACTTATTGTCAGCCGCTGTTAATAGACATAATTCTATTTATTACTCAATAGAAAACTCCAACCTAACAATTGAACAACAGTTGAATACACAGCACATAATAGTGTGGCATGCCTTTTTTGTAAAAGGGGTCATCTATTTTTCTTAGGATATTTTTTCCACAGAACTGTGAAACGCGACCATCACCTAGATATGGAGTAAATTGTACCACAATTATTAAGTCTATAGCAAGATGATGAAGAATTCTATCTCCAGCAAGATGCTATTCCCCCCCTCCCCACTACGGCATAAACGTGTAAAGTTTTCTAAACGAAGAATTTCCGAATAAGTGGATTGGTCATCGATGCTCATTTGAATAGCCACCTTGCTCACTTGATCTCAACCCAATGGATTTTTCTTTTTCTTTTGAGGTGTTGTAAAAGATAAGTTTTTTTTTCTCTAGAAAACCAAGAAATATCAATGATATGGTTAAATACATTTGAGATCCATGCGAGAAGGTAAACAACAATAAATAACTCTGTGCCAAAGTTTGTCTTATCGTGACAACATGACTTGAAGATTTTGTAAATTATAGAAGCTATCACTTTGAACACCAAATAGACTTGTAAAATAATAAAGTCTTTGAATGTTATTGTTAATTATCCCTAATAAAGCTACTACGTTTTTCCTGACTTTGTGACCATTAGTGTGTTGAATTGTATACCTACTTATGGGTCACCCACTATAATAACTTAGATTTTAGTATATACTTCATTCAGTAATACTATGATTCTAATATAATAGTATAAGTAAATGATACTAGAAAGTAAAAATAAATCATGGCTTAAATATTTACTGCATGGACCGTGGCTGGTGTATATAAATTGTGCTTATAAGTTGGAATTATCATTAAAATTATTTAGGCCTACTTTATATCTTGTAATAAGTTGATGTGTTTAGAATATCTTAATAATACTTTGTTTATTTGGATTTTCTCAGTCAGCATAATTTTTCTAATTTTGATTAGTATGTGCTGAAAAATTCTTAAAAAAGGAAACCTTCTTTCCTCGTTAATAGACTTCTGCCACTTGTTCCATTTACTAAATTTCAATTATTATTGTTTTTAAATGCAAAATCGGTCTGACCACTTGTGAACTTTGGTCTTCAGTATGAATAGTTAGATTGTTCTTTGTGATTTTTTTTTTTTTTTTTTGGATTTTTGTTTTAAGGCTAACGGCGCCGGCGGTAGCATTATTATTAATACCTTTTCCTTTAGGAAAATACCTTTTCCTTCAACACAAAAAGGCATGTTTCTAAGTAAGGTTTATATAAAATTTGGGCAAACTAATTTAAAAAAAAAAATCATCTGACTTTGATTTACATTCTATTTTTTACTAATTCTGCTATAATATTTTGAATATTTGTTTGTAATTTTGCCTAGATCTGAAGAGCATTAAGTGTATGTAGTAAGAGGAAAAGCTATATTTAAAATTGTAATTAATAAATAAAAATACACTCTTTTAAATTAATTAACTTGGAGATTTGCTTACCTTCTCCTAGAAGAAGACCTGAAATTACAATAAACTAGTATTAGGTAAACATTTAAATGGTTATATCATTTTATAAGATATACATAGTCTATTAATTACTGGGACACTAAATAATACATAATTCAGACTTATAAATCCATTTTTATTCTAAATGGATTAAGATATCAAACCATTTTTGTAAAGGAATGTTCTGCTTTTAATTCTGTATCGTCATAATGTGTAAATATAAAGAATAACCGATACCTACTATGTGTGATAAGTTTTAGTATTTGATATATGACACAAAGTTTGTTGATCAACAATTTATAATAAAATAAACACGATTATATTATCATTTACTATATTATTACTGTCATCTATAGTCAACAATATAGAATGGCCACTATAATTTTAAAATATACAGAAAACCCACTCACAGCGACCACACAATTCACGCCTCTTCCAACAATCCATCTTGTCATACAATGGCAGCTTACAATAGTTTCATAAATAGACACCGTAACGTACCAATGACGCAAACAGATTTTCAAGAAGAATTCAATACAATCGTATATATTGTCATTAACAATGAATACTCACCATTCATTGTAGATGAAATAAAAAAATAAATAAATAAAATTAAAAAACTAAATCCAGTAAACCAAACAAAATATCAGAAAATAAAGATATTGTTTTGCAATATCACTATAATTTGACACGCTTTATAGGCAATGTCTTTCTGAAACAAGGCTTTATCATTGCATTTAAGTCCAGGAACAATTTACGGAGTATTAAAAGCACGGATAGAGTTAAACATGACACATTTTAAAGCACTGGAATTTATGAAATATCACGTGCTGATTGGGCTATGAAATACATTGGACGGACAGTAAAAAGAGATTCAAAGAACCATCCCGACAGCCAAACAAACATGTCAGCAGAAAATTGAATCTAAATGCACAGAATACCTTATGGTAAATAACCACAACTACAGTACTATGTAATTGAAGACGCCTTATAAAAACTTCATCATTGCAAAAAATTATTGAATGGGACAATAAGAAATATAAAAATGTTCAAATCCTGATATCTTAATGAAAAATTACTTTTTTGAACCGAAGACATTATATGGTACCATAATAACAGAAACAGAAATATAATAGACTTAACCCCACTACCTTTCCCAGTGACAAAAGTATGTTTTTTTGCATCATTTTATTTAAATGTTTGTAAAAGTGTTTTTTTTTAGTGTTCCATGACAACGGAGAAGCTTCTTCAATAATAAACTTGATAATGACAGAAACGGCCGTCATTTTTTAAACTATACAACAACTGACTATTGATGACGGGAAGTTATAATATACTAATGTATAACAATAGTCGTAATGTAATGGCGATAAATAAAATAAATTATATTATTAATATTATATATTATACATGTCATTTTAAAAGTTAGAGAAATACAAATTAAGTTATATTTTGAATTTTAATTTTGGAAACTGTACAATTAAGGAATGATTTACAAAAGTAAATCACACTCAGAATTTAGTTTGTTAAAATTTATGATAACATTGTAACAGTTCAGATAAAATATGACAAACATTTTCTTTATAGTGAAGCATGTCAACCATGAATTTTCATTTTGTTAGATGAAAAAACTTGTTTTATACAAAAATGTAAATTTAAAAAAATTTAATGTCATTAAAAAAACCATAATTAAACAAGAACAAAAAATAACTTAAACTGTTATTACATTAGTATTACTTCAGGTTTTCATTCATAAAGAGCTAAAATCTTATCTCCTTTTTTATGTAAAAACTGAATTAGGAATTGTGTTTCTTATCAGAGACTCCAATGGTATAATATCCAAATGACACTAAATGTTCAGGGATAATCCAAAATTTAAGTGTTATATCTCTTTATCACAATTAATGCAGAAAAAAACACAAATTTCATCTGAAAAGTGGTAATCTTGGATTTACACTACCAGATTATTTTGGAAACAAATAAATATTGTGCATAAACTTTATTTTCTACCAACATTTAAATTGAAACTTGCAGCCTAATTTAATGATTTCTGATTTTATTATTTATTAGCAATAAAAATAATAATATTTTATGATAGAGCTCTAAGAGATGAAATGGAATAAAGTTATTGATTTATTTCCTTAATGTAAGATGGCGGTCAGATAAAATAATTACATATTTGAACTAAAACTTGCTTTTTTACAGTTACTTATTTATTTCTATGTAAGTAAATCCTTTAAATACTCTCCCAGTGTCTCTTCTAAAGTCTTTGAAAAAATAATAAAAGTGGAGTGGACAAAACTATTTACTAAGAAATCGTACGTAAAGGAAGAAATATTTCTCATTTCAGATGCATTATTTGATTAAATAAAATTAACATTCAGCGGAAGCTGTAGTTTTAAGAGGGAAATTGGACTGTAGTGTATTTGCAGCTTTAAGAGGGAAATTGGACTGTAGTGCATTTGCAGCTTTAAGAGGGAAATTGGACTGTAGTGTATTTGCAGCTTTAAGAGGGAAATTGGACTGTAGTGTATTTTCAGTTTTAAGAGGGAAATTGGACTGTAGTGTATTTGCAGCTTTAAGAGGGAAATTGGACTGTACTGTATTCTCAAGGAATTTAAGATATAACTATAAAGAAAATTAGTTTAACCACAATGTATTAACCCTTACTATTGGCATAACAAAGCGCAGTACATAGGTCTAGTGGTTAGAAATAATTGTGGTTTGTTGACAGATCTAGAGCTGACACTGTGCTCTTATGGAGACTCAGCCAGCATACAGTACAGCTGCAATTTCATTTGAGTGTCGAGATATTCAAAAACCTGGGAGTCATGTTCGATCACTAATTGAAGTGGGCCAAGAACATTATATATTTGTGAAGTTTGGGAATTAGTATAAGTTTTGGTGCAATTTTTCTGTCTTTTAAATAAAGATGAATTAAAACAAGCATATTAGGCATTGGTACAATCTCTATTCCAATTTGGAATATTAGCATGGTTAGCAAAGACAAAATCTTTATGAGTCTATTTTAAACTCAAAAAGTTAAACAGAAAGGCAGATTTGAAAAAGCCTCAGAGGTACTCATCGGATACGCTGTTTAAAATATCTGGAAGTAAGAGTATCAGGGAACCTTATATAATAAAACAGTTCTAAACTATTTCAACCTATTCTGAATTCATACTATTTATTTAATAGTTCATACTATATCAAATAAGAACTTCAGCACCAACTGGCATTAAAATTACTGAACAGAATGTCATCACTAAACACGAACTATATTGCTCAGATTGAGAGAGACACTGTTCCTTGTCTAATAGGAACTTACAAGAGACTCATAACCTAATGAGTCAGGATACACCTGAAATCTCTGTATTTTATTACATTTCATTATTGTTGTTTTAAAATTAATAATAATAATTTATTGTTTTTATTGCATTTTAATTGTATGTATTGTAACGGTCTGGAAATACCAGATAGTACAAGTCAGATTTTATAAAAAAAAATCATAGAATTAATATAACAACCTAATTGCATAGGGAATTATAGCGTAAGGAAATTGTAAAGCTACAGCACACGTTAGCGATATTGTAGTCTTCAACTGACAAAATCTGACATGAAAACCTGTACTTAACCAAAAACTAATTTTATGAATTTTTATGTCATAGCTCAGAAGTCATTTGTGCAGGAAGATTTCTATAAATAAGTGATTGCAAATGGGAATCAAATTTCAGAATTACCAGTAGCTAATGTGAAAGTAATAACGGCAATAAAAAAATCAAAGACAAAGAATAAATAAACCAGAATTAATAGCTATGAAATTAAAGGGAAAGGAATTAGAGGGAATATTTTTGGTAGTTCCGAATTTAAAAAGTAAAATAATTATAGAATATAATATTTTATTTGAGTATAAACACTATAATTATCTGTTAGTCCAGTCAACTCGGACAGACATTACATACAGACAGGCATAGGCAGAATATTTGTAGGCCGCTTTTCAAAGAACTGAATATCGATATTGTTACTGGTCTTTTTATATTGCAATCTTTGGTGTACGTCAAAACAATAATTTCTAATTTGAACACATTAGCAATAACTTTTCATATTTCCTATGCGGGTCTAAAACAACAAAAACCATCTGCTTATAAAATTTATTGTTACAGAGCTTTTATACATTATAAATTAGAATAAATTTATTTGTCAAATATAATATTTATTTATTTAGTGGATGTATTAAAACAAAATTATAAATATTGCACACACCTTCCATTCTACGTTCAAACAAGGTATTGTAGTCATCAACTAGATCAAACATTGAAATTATCTTTCCTAGCCTGTCACAAAATGTATCAAACTTCCCAAAAACATAATTTTCTGAGAAGCTAAATTGTGTTAAGTTCGGAAGAAATGGCTGTCGTTTGACCAGAATGTATGTGTTGTGGTATACTCGGTTTAATCGAATGCAATGGATTAGTTTTTGCCTTACTTCATCCCTTTCTTGTGACCAAATTGTCTCCTTTCCACGACATGTCACATACTGTTTGCATTGTTCAATCATTTGATTTGTGATCTAATAAACAGAATGTTACATATTTGTAAGTATATAATCCACAACATTATTACTGCTGGTATATACACTATAGATAAGATTAATTGCCAAACCAAATAAGCCAAATTTTAATGTAGGAAATAACAATTTATTAATGAAATTATTATGAAATAACACATGTAAATAATTCATGAATTACCAGTGAAGCTATTATTTACTGTTGAAATTAACAGTTACCATTGTAAGGTAAATAATAACTCACATGTAAAATTTCACAAATCAACATATATTGTGACAGCTGTTTCGCAATTAAGCATCTTTAGACAACTATAAACTAAAATTTACAAACCTAAAGAAAGAAAAATTAAAACAAAATCGTGGAGATGTAAGGTAGAAAAAGGAAAACGCAAAATTCAACGATAACAAATAAAATCAGTAACTTAAACATTATTGAAAAATTAAACAAAATCGTAAAAGGTATTAATGTAGAAAGGGAAAAGGTAAAGAAAAATAAATTTAGAAGAAGAAAAGGAAGAGATCGAATTAAACTGACTTGACGAATATCAAGGGAGACTGAAAGACGAAATTATTGTGAAAACTTATAGAATAAAAAGAGACAGAGGGAAGGAGAAAGGAAAGGTAAAATTTAAGAGAAAAAGGTGAGGAGTCAAAGAAAAAAAGGAGAAATCGTAGACGTAAAACCGAAGTAAAATTAATATAACAAGACTGCTAAAAATTAGAAACAGCTGGGAAAAGAGAGGAAGAAAAATTTTAAGGGAAAAATGTAGGTGAAACCAATTGAATGGAACAACTGTAATGCGATAAAAATACGTAACAATACATCCAAGCAAGAAGCGGACGACTCTAAGTAAATAAACATGACAAACCTAAAATTTACCAACTTAAGTACCAACATCTATATTATACTAGTTGGATTTTGTAAATTTTGGCTAATATTACTCTGAAGATGCTTACAGTAATTGCGAATCAGCTGTCACAATAACAATATGTTTATTTGTGAAATTTTACAAATCAGTTATTATTTACCTCTTAATATGGAATTTTACTAAGTACCGACTGTGTTTACACTTAATAACTAGTGTCTTAAGATAGTAAAAAATTATTAACAAATTCAAGTTCAGCGTCCCAAAAAATATGAGACAAACTAAGTCTCTTGAATAATCTGTATGCAATATATATATCCGCTATCTTTAATGTTAAGAGGTACAAAAAATGGCGTATTTAAAAAATTTATTTTGTTGTAATATACTTGAATTTCAACATTGATACATTTATCCCTCCTTATTGGGTTCAAATTCGATCACAACTTTTTGTATACACCTAGAGACTAAGAAAGGAGGCAAAACAAAAATGAAAAGCACTTATAATTTCACAAACAACAATTTATTGCTACAGCTGTTTCGCCGTTAGGCATCGTCAGACAACTTGTACTTGCTGTAGCAATAAATTGTTGTTTGTGAAATTATAAGTGCTTTTCATTTTTGTTTTGCCTTATTATGGAATTTCACCGAGTACCGACTGTAGTCACACTCAATATACTAAGAAAGGAATTGAATAGTGAAAAATGCATTAATTCAACCGTTTAAAATCAAATGATTTTTTTTTTTTTTTTTTTTTTTTAGAAAGCCCTGAAAGAAAAAATACAAATATAAGTATAATACAAAGTTTTGTTCAAAAAAGTGTGGATTAAGCACTACATCAACTTAAAAGCAAGGACCTTGGTACCCATACAGTATTATTTAGCTTCATTAAAATTAATCACATTATCAACATAGATTTTAAAATGACGTTATCATTACCTTAACCATGAGAGAAGATGTACGTTCAGAAGTATTGTAGAATTGAGAAACACTGTGAATCAGTCGCACTGTTTGTAACATACTCATGATAGAATCTTTCATGCGTACCTGAAAGTAAAAAAAAAAATTAAATAATGGTTTTGGTAGTACAGTGTTGTTAATAAGAACAATTAGCTATTTAGATAAATAATAGATAAATAGATAATAAATTTTCTCATACCAAAATTATTTTAAAGTTATTTCAGTTGTTGAAGTTGAATTTAAGCAATTTCTAGTTAAAATTGACAATTTCTGTAATTTTAATTTTTTTTAATACAATTTTTAAAAAACCTCAAGGGGTTGCTAGTGAAGATTTGGCAATCCCAAGAGGACCTAACTGTATCTACACCTTTTTGCATGTAGTCTTTGGTTAATCCCTTTCTTTCATCTTTCCTATCGGGTCTCTCTTGACCAAATCTTGTTCTTTGCCGACCCTGACTTTTTGTTTATGAATTATCTGTATATCATAATTACAAACAATAAAGACAGACTATATTTATATAAATCAATTTATTTGAATAAATATGTAACTTCTCTTCTGGAGAGACCACCCTATTCACGCTGGATTTCTATCTAATAGCTTCTGCTGCTTCTCTTTTACTCGCGTATGTAAACTCTTTAGTTACTGTGAGTAAAATGCACAAGACAATTTTAACTTAGTCTAAAACTTAAAATAAGTTAAGATTTAAGTACAGTACTAGGAATTATTAAACAACTGCAATAATTTCAAATTATTTAAAACACAGCTTACCCTGTTTTAAAAAAAAAATTAATTAGATTTTAAAAAGTTTTAAACTAAATAACACATAGTATTATTGAAATAACAAAATAATTTAATTTTTAATACGGCATAAAGTCAAAATCTTAAATAATAATTTCCATCGCGACTTGTCGATGACCATTATACTTTATTTATTATTGCTTCGGACTTGACCTCCTTTCCGGGGTAGCAGGACATCAGATTCTCGCCCGATCTCCGACCAATTAGAGGGTGGCTGGCGAGTTTACAATCCTGCCATGTTGTTACGTTTCCCAGACAGGGAGAAAGTTTCCAGTCTCGCCAAAACACTTGTCCTATAAAATTGACAACAGTGTGCTAACTGATTAAAAGTCCAATCTGATCCTCAAGATAGTTAAAGTCGAGATTCTTTGTTTTTCAATTGTATGACATTATATTTCAAGAATTCTGAAATGTTTCTCTGAAAACGTCCAAAGTGTTTTATTCATATTATACCGAGAAACTCTTTATGGATTGTTTGTCTTCTGTATTCACATTCCTACATCATTTGTACTTTATCACACTACTATGATCAAAGATGACCAAAATTTTATTCCCAAGTTTATACATCCCGCTAGTCAAGTCTAATAGGATGTAACGTTACTGCATGTCGCCGAAAAACGTAAAAATACAATTCTGTCTCAAATGTTCTTGTCTCTCTCAATGTTTCACTTAGTTACTAACTCAAAATTTAAATTATGCAAACTTTTCTTGCATAATTAGAAAATATCTCGTACTTTAAAGGTACGGTTTTAAGAAGTCATACACCCATAGCCACATGATGGTTATGATAGTCCACCAACTGTTGTTAATTAATTTATGTGAGAAGAAATATTAAATTTCAATATTAAATACAACAAGTTGTGCAATGACACACGAATAAAACAGTAGAATAAGGAAACAGAAGGTCCTTATTACAGTGACTTGCAAGCAACCTTACTTAAATTTTCGTACATGTATCAAAATAAAAATGTAAGTTAAAAATAAGTTAATACTCCTACTTGTATAGAAATATCATTTAGTAATATTGACAACGGGTGATTATAAACAAATTCCCACCCATGACATCACTTTTTTATACATATCGATAAAAAGTGGTACGAAAGGATTGTAAATGGCTAAATGGATCAGATGTGTCTTGATTTTGCGCACATATGTCATAAATTGTACAATATAATAATCACTTTTATAGCAATAAATTTAAAAGTCTTACTGGATCATGAAGATATAATGCATGGCAGCACTTCTCCATAGCCTGAATAAACTTTGCATTATCTCTTGCTTCATTGTAGCAAAATGTTATCTTGGTATCAGTTTCTTTCCAGATCTTGAATGTTTTTGAGCGAGCCATAAGCAAACTGTTTAACGTCATACGAACCTGAAAACGACTCAGATGTCAATGTCAATCCATCAAATTTAATGATAATAATCGTGTTTAATTTGAATTATTTATATAAATTAATCATGTAATGAGATAGAGGAAGAACTATTACAAAAGTATAAAATATTTAGAGTAAAAATAAATCTAATAAAACTTGTCACAGTAGCAAAAATATATTTTTTTTAAATAAAATAGCAATAGTTTACTATTCTCTGATTACAAATACTAAAAATTTAAAAGAATTATGTATTGTAATATGTGCTTAACTAAAGTAAATATTTTCTACATAAATATATGTGCATGTACTGTATTTATGTTTTCAATCAATAGATTGTACTATATATTTAATAAATATTTCCTTTACAAATAAGTATTTTTTTAAGCGGATAAAGATACAATTTATGAGAATCATGTGTTTGAGTTGGTCCATGACTAATGGTGATATCTGTTGGTATAACCACAATCCTGGTAAAAATTAAACTCAGATTATGTACAAATTTGGTAGTTAGTTTTCTCACCGTCAAAATAATCATTATTTTCTGTTAATTTAAAAAAAAAATTAAGTATGCGACTAATTAAGCATAGAGTGTTACTTACCTAAAAGGAGTAGAATACAGTATCCTGGGGTATTATTAATTGTTACCTGGGATAGATAGCGCCTTCTTTTTAATCAATGATGTAAACATATGCTCAAAATTAAGATAGGCCTAATATTATGATTAATACAATTATTTTAGGTAAAAATCAAGCTTGAAACACCATTTAAAATGATTTATATTGGTCTAGGCTAAGCCTACCATATCTTTGTGCTCATTTATTAAATCCAATGGACCCAATTAAGATGTTTTGGTACTATGGTAACTTTGGTTTTAAATTCTCATAAGCTATGTTTTTCTGAATTTTTGAAGCACTCAAAAATTACATTAAATAGTAGTGTCACCTGTAGATAAAGAGCCTAATTAAAAAAATAATAATAATAAGCAGTTAAGTGGGAGCCCCTCTTAGCAAATTAAGAAAAAAGCTTATTTTAAAAATATTTTCATAAAAACTTTTTATTTCGTTTATACGGCGCCTTTCTTGTCTTGAAATGTTTGGTATTTGAATTCATCCAGATTTATCGTCATCAAGTTATGCTGCTCAAAAATAAAACTTTATCCATTAGGTAAGAACTGAGTAGTGTTAATTTATTTTTACTTTTCCAAACGAGAAAAAGAAAGTTTTGAAAAATTGCCACAACTAATTATTCCCGGAATTAATAATCGAAAGAAGTACAAGTATAGAGCTATTCGGTGAGTAAGAATTTTACAATTTGTTTCTTTATCTGTAGAATTGAACAGATTTCAAATTGTAAAAGTAGGACATGTAGGCTACAATAAATAATCGTAGAGCATCGGTAAGTCTGCATTAGGATTGCGTGCCGAATAAATATAGTCCAATTAGATGGAAATGTGCAATGTTTAGATATAAATCGTTTGTCTGCAAACTTTTGCAATGTGAATTACAATCTGTACAAACAATTTTAATTTTATCTCTACATAATATTATGTTTACTTGATTTAGATTTTGAAAAATAACAAACAAATTGATTTTTCACTCACAATTATTTTGAAAATGGATTTTTGATGTAGCTGATCTCAAATTTGTTATTAAAAATATAAAGTACTACAATAGAAATTCGTTGTATGGGATTATATTTTGGTCAAAAATGAGAAAAATCAAAATTTAATCCTAGTACAAGGTTTGGCTGAATTTTAACCAACTTTGCTGCTCAGGGCGAGTCGGTGAAACTGACCTATGGCTAGGTCTAAAGTCAACTTTCGCCTACTCGTTTTGACAGTAAAATCGTATGTCGGTAGATTTTGAATAAAAATTTCGTATTTGATGAATTATGAAAATATGAAATAATAATGTTAAAAGATGTGCAATTGTAGTACAAGTTGTACGTAATACATATATATTACGGTTATTTCATATAAACAACATGTGCTACAGCAAATTTAAATGAAAATTTTTAAAAATTCAAAATTAATGAAATGCAAAAAA
Organism: Aphrophora alni; assembly: GCA_963513935.1. Classification (NCBI taxonomy): domain Eukaryota; kingdom Metazoa; phylum Arthropoda; class Insecta; order Hemiptera; family Aphrophoridae; genus Aphrophora; species Aphrophora alni. The sequence goes on from OY740766.1 coordinate 74,639,836, forward strand.
ACCTTGGTATCTCTGTAATAAATAAAAAATTCTAAGAATAATTCTTGCATAATTTTTGAAAAAATTAAACTTAAAAAAGTTAGATGAAATGGTATAATTTAAAAATTGAATAAAACTTATACAAATATAAATTTTGAAAATCTGTTATATAAGTTTAGTTAAAAGATTAAAGTTTAACAAGGAATTAAAGTAAAAAATCAAAAATTGCATAAAATAGAAAGGCTATGGTTTTCACACCCTTGTGTAAAAACGAATAAAGATAAAATTTCAAGATTAATAAAACATGGTTAAAATGTATATGTAAACATGTATATGCTAAAGAATATGTAAGTCCCAGGGTGATCAGTAATTAATACCCTTACAAATAAGTGTGAAAAAGAGTGCGAAATTACCTAAGACAGGAAGGTCGGACAACATCTTCGTGACGGCCAGTGTGTTTATTACGGAAACTCAACAAAATGGTGAAGTTTCAAAACTTTAAATCAAAGGTGTGAAAAAAACTGAAAATTACGTCGATCGTTGCGTAAGGAATTGCGGGAGAACGAGCGGACCGACAAAAATCACGCGAAATTCTAGTGAAAACTGACGCGAAGGACTACAAAATGCTGATCAAGAAAAAGTGAAAATCATATCAGGAAAACTGTTAGAAGAGGTTAAAGAAAAGACAATAAGGATTTCTACAGTAGCAAGTTTTGAGATGCTGAGTTCCAAACTCCAGGACTTCGTGACGTATAAAGGGGAGGAGTTATCGTAAAAACAGACAGCTACAGTAATGAAAATAATTAATTAAATTAAAATAATTAAAACAAAGGATTAAAAGACTTGAACCATTGTTAATAACTCATAGATAAATATCTTAAGCACTATTACTAAAAATAACGCAAAAGTTACGTCATAAATAAGAAAATAAGGGACTATCGTATTATTCCTGTGAGGGAAAAAATTGGTAATGGAATGCGATAGTTTCAGGCTATAAAAGTAGCTGCACAGGCTTTCAGGAGCTCTCTCGAAAAATGATTTTGTAACAGATGTAAGGGGTTACTATGCCCGGTGGAACAGTGAATATAACTAATAGAGGAGAAGTTAATTGAAATTCATAATTAAAAATTCTGCTATGAAAATGTTAAAGTGTTAGTGCTGAAAGAAAAATATTTAAATGAAAATAAATCAAAAGTTTAGAAAGTGAAATGTGGAATTAGTAAATCGTCAGTGAATTCCGTAAAAAGTGAGAAAATTTCAACATCCAGTGTTTAATGAAAATTAACATGTCACCGGAACTTTACTAAGGGATACATGGATCAATTGTAACATCATCACAACAACCAGACGCCAGAGGAGTAAAACCATCCAACCATCCAGGAGCACAATTACCAGGATCTTCAATACGGCGGTCAAGGTTTGAAAAACCATCTAAATTAATTATTCTTTTCTTATTAGGGCAAAGTTGGCCAAAAGTTAAAATAAAATTCAAGTATTACTGATTTTCCTGGGCTAAGAAATTTAATATCTTTGTGTGGATATTTCTTTTTTATTGTAAGTAAAATATTTGTATGATAATCCTGAACAACTGATTAGATTATTAACTGAGAAATTAGTGTCCAGAGATTAAAGAAAGTAAATTCATATATATAACATATAAAGTAAAATGTAAAATTTTCTTTTAAATGTAATTAATTGCCTATCTGTTATTAATCAAATAAAGTTAGTAAAATAATAAGTTTGTCAAAGGAATATTTTATGTTGTAATCATTATATAAGTTAAAAAAATGTTTTGTTGAGTAATTTTGTTTGTCAGTTAAAATTTGATTTTGTTTCTTTTATAAAAAATAAAATAAAGAAGTGTTAATTTATAAATATCAAAAACAAAGACTTATCTTTTATAATTATCCACACAGCCTTGTTTATGCTTACAGGAAATGTTACTAAATAAAAGGTAAGATATATTGTATTTAAGAAGGTATTCTCAAGAACACGCTCCCAAGGGATAAAAAAGTTAAACCAATCGTGTTCTCTCTGAGCAAAAGGGTTAAATTAAATATAGTTACTGGAAGTATTTTATAAAAAGGGGGTACCGGCAGTTTGGGGTGTCTTAAACTGTCGAAGGAGTTATACAATCCAGGCCAGATAAAGTAAAGAAGCCTAAACTTCCAGTGGATTGCATAATTTATTTCTTTTCACGCGGAAACGGATCCTGAAAGAAAAAAATTCAGGATTTGAGACTAGTGCGTATCGTTAAAAAGTGATAGGGGAAGCGTGCAGTCTAGCTCATAAAAAAGTTGAGTTTTTCGTTGTAGTAGCCTACTAGATTCAATTTTATCTAAATTATTGAATATGTTGTTTTTGAGGGTATAACCAGTACTCCGAAAACTAGTAATAGAAAACCGATATTGCCCAGAGATTTTCTGAAACAACTTTATAATCCAATCTTATTTTATAGTGCTAATAATATCATCAGCAGAATAAACTATTCATGAATTTGTATGGATTATCCAGATTGAGAAAAGGATAGAGCCCTGTCCATACTGATCACTCTAGCTCTGATCAAATTCCACCCAGATGCAGTTTACAGCACCATTAATTTATTTTAGGTAAAATAAATTAGATCTAAATTAACTTACTAACTAGCTTTCTGAAAACTGCGGAATTTTATTTTGTAATAACTCATCATTTTCTACACAATCAAAGATTTTTGAAAAGACTCGGAAAGCGGCAAGTTCAGCCTTTTCTTTCATCTCATGCACATTGCTGGGCCTAGGAATGGCAGGGTTGGACCTTAGTATAGGGACCAGCTTTACAGCAGGACCCTTCACCGTGGTGGTAGCCTATAATTTAAAAAGGTTTTTGTTTTTCGGGTAAGCCTTGTTTTTCTTTATTAGCTTTGACTGCTTAGGCTTAGTTTTAGACTTTTTCTTAGATAATAGATTTAGTTTTAGTTTCCACACAAAATTACACCCTTCAACTTATATCGTATAACGCATGCGCTTTGAACGTCATATTATAGTTTCTATTAAAATGTGATTATTTTGATAATTTAATATCTTAAATATATTCAAATTGTGTTTTTCGACTACATTTTATGAGGTTTTATTTTTACAATTGTTCATGCCACTAAACGTATAGGACTACCAAATTTGCGTATTATATATTACCAGTGATCAAAAATCCGGGTTAAATCTTACGCTACCCTTAACTCGCTAACGAAACGTTTTTGATCCTATGTTTATATTTTTAGCTATAGAATCATTTACCGAGAGATCGCTGTGCAGTTCAGAATCACTCTGTATACATGATACTTTTAAGAAATAAGCCCATTTACAATCTTGTGATAACTTAGTATGTATAGAAAATTATTATTTTAAATTTATGGATTTTAATACTCATACGTTTTTACGTTTACTAATGGTTCTGTACTTATTTTGTATTCTCCACAAAAATACCGATATCTCAGTACAATTCACCGCTTATCAACATCAGTTTTATGCAGGTTAAATAAAGCTATTTTTTTGACCATTTGATTGGTCTCTGGCTAACAAAAGCAGAAGAATTCCGCCTCTTGAAGAAACCACGAGACTAGACGTGGTTGTCTAATGGTTTGGTTATACACGCTGTATGTATCTATACAACGCCGCTAATAGAATAATAATAATAATAAAGCAATTAATATTTATTTTTCTGTGATAATACGCTCCGTTTATTTGGTCGCTAACCCGTTTATAATCTGCCTATTGTAACTATTCATATTCATCCAATATGTATGGCTCATATCGCTTGAATTCTACGCCATGCACTCATGGCATCGACATGTGCGATTAACTGTTAATTTACAAAACCAAAGAAAGATATCGCAATAAACTCAACTAAAGAAACTTGTCTATATTTTGTATTTATAAACTGTGAACAGTGATACTAGTGATTTGTGACTCAACTATTGCAATTACTTTGTGTCAAGTGTCGTCGCCAGGCACTTGTGCAGATTTAAGAACACTGAAATTAGCCTACACCGTCCTACAGATCTACAAGACTTCGCCTTAATCAAGGTATGAAATATATAGTTGCAATTCTACAGTTCAATATAAACATAACGTAATTTTCGTTTTTCAATGTGTTTACTTGCGTAAAGAACATTAAAGGCTTCCCTCGAACATTAAAGGCTTTTAAAATTCTAAAAAAACAAATTACGCAACACTAATAGTAAAAAATATACTACCTAGACTTTGAATTGAACTCAGTTAAAATCATTTGCTGTCATTTATTTTGTTAATATTTGAAATTAACAACGTGTACAGACTCGCCTTCAACTGTAGCCTGAATGGAGACGTTTAGTAGTATAGAAGAAATACATTAAGCAAGTAGTATTAAATCACAATGTAGAAAGACACACGTGCATTATCTGAATGTATCTCTAAGTCGCAAATCCACAGTCAGGCTACAGTTGAAGGCAAAATGGAACCGATGTTAGTTAACCATCAATCTCCTATACTGAAACATAAACATAAAATTGGGAATTGTAAATATTTCTTTAATAGTTGATGGCGTGATTTTTTTAATTTGACGCCAATTTCTTTGGATGTTCCTTACTTTTTCACAAGGCGATCGATGATGACCGAATGGTTTTTTCACCTTTAAACAACAAGAAAAATTATCACACATATACTTCAAATGTCCAAGGAGCAGTGTGACGATATTAACAATATGATTCTTCGAATCACACATACAACAACAAAAAGTAGTTCCAGAATTCTTGTTTTCCTCCATTGTCGCGGCTTCACTCACAGTATTTTCATATCAAAGTACTTTTTACATTTATAACTGTATTTGGTTTTTTTTTTTTTTTTTTTTGAGATTCGGAATTATATGTCATGAGAATCGTGTTTTTATAGCAAATAAAAGTAAAAGTTTCAATTATAATTAGTTTTATATTGACAAATTTTATTTAAGGAGGAACAGAGAGTATTTCTTAGGTAGGCTACTATTGATCCTCAGACATTAACCTTTCCAATAAGAACAACCTTTCCAAGTTCTTTAGCGAACATATTTAGGCTCTGCTGAATTAAAGAAATAGATCCTTACTTAGCCTAACCTAAATTATTTTTAAAAAGCACTTTCATATATGTACAGTTCGAGGCACGCTAGGGCCTAGCCGACGTTAAGAATATAGATATATACACATTTGCGAGATTCAGAATGTAACAACTGTTTTAAACAAACTTTCCCTACTGGCACCTTATACCAACACAATTTAAAGTTCCCTACAAGGTCCAAGAAAGCAACTTTTGAGCATTACATGTAGAGTATCTGGCTGGGTAAGTACCATAATGTCATTGCAGACATCATCAATAACTTAGCTCGTATCAAGTAATATACAAATAATGCAGTCACTCCTGAATCAGAACAACACTGCCACAATACACACTAATCATTGAAGTACGCTACTTTGGAAATTCTAAAAGATAGATAAAATAGGACAAGATATGATTAGATAAAACTTGTTCAGACAGGTGACTTTTCAAAATCTTTTTACAGTCTAAATCAATCTAATAGTAAAATTATTGAACTTTGAGACGCTCAATTTATAAAAAAAAGATACAATCTAAACATTCAGAAAAATTGGGTTGAAAAGATCTACCACAATAAGTAAACACAATGAATACAGTTTTACTTGAAAATTCCTTAATAAATAACATTATGTTAATTTTTGGAACATTCTGAATACGGTATTACTCTTTATTAATTTATGTCCTAGAATTTCAATTGATATGTTAGTATAATTGATATTCTAATAATTTGTGTACTGTAATAAGAATAATGTGGGCTTACTTTTTGCTTTTTAGAACACTCTGTACCCGAATACGTAATTTTTAATACATCTTGGCTTACTTTACATTACAATAAGCAAATAATAAATAATTATTCAATCAGCCCTGCAGCAGAGAATGTTTAGTATTGTGGTTACGAAATTCCGAATTTTAAAACTCGGTTTTAATTTTTTTAATTAAAAAATCATTTTAAGTATCTTAAATTGACATATATATAAAAATAATAATAACGTTATATTTTAAAAAACCGAGAAAATTTTCGTTTTGTTTATTTTTGGAACACCCATTGTATCTTAGTAAACTTTTGTACCACCCTGTAGATAGCTCAATTTCAGAGAGGTAGAATATGTTTCTATCTTATTTAATACACACACTTTAGATTCAAGGAATATCCTTCTTAATAATTTTAAATCATCATTTAACTAGACCCAATTTCAGCTTCTCTGGAAATATAGTTAGGCAAACGAATATTATTTATACAAATATTTCTTGTACAAAGATTTTGTTATTGATGGCTTTATTATTGTTGTTATTTTGACTGGGATTTAGTCCGAAAGTATTTTTATTTGAGATAATACATTTGATGTCAGAACTAGTCGCTCTTCTGAAGGATAATGGTCTTTTAGATTTTGGCCTATACATAGCTACTCGCTGGTAATTCGCCTTTCGTAAGAGAATCTACAATTAATTATTGATCAGGAAGAGTAAAGTCTTCAATCCTCACGGTTGAAGGCGTGTAAGAAACTAGCTAGGTAGCCAAATTATCAAACGCGATAGCTCCAATAAACGCGTATAACTCAACCCGACATTACATATCAACTTAAAACTTGAACCAGTACCAGAAGAAATAAAATTTGATGTTTTAGGAGACTATAGATTTTCTTTGAATTTCAAGTTTAAATAGTTTAAGTTCAAACTATGCCTCTTATTGAAATGAAACAGCTGTAGTAAAAAAAAAAACATTAAACAGCAGAACTACTTTCGACGAAGAAAAAACAGATTAAATATAGTAGTTCAATAAGGCTATAATGGAAGCAGTTTATTTGAATATTCATAATCTGCCCTAACTTAACCTATTCACGGAGTTTCAAGTCATCAAAAAAAATATAGATTAGATTAATGTTAGCAAGAATCATCACAAATATGTTAGGTTAGGTTTGTATGTATATAATGTTATATAATATTCAAATAGACTCATAACAATTGACAAACTAGTTTGTCTTGAAATCGGATTTGGCCGGAAAGATATACACAAATGACAGAAATTGCCGATTAAACCATATTAATATTATGAAGAATCCATCATTATCAAATAACTTTATAATCAGAATGACAGCGTCTTCTCAACCAAAAATAATATTAGAAACAAAGATTTGGTTAACTAAATCTTAACTGGTATTCACAACAGCTGAAGACTCCCCCCACTTTTGTAAAATCGAATAGGCCTATTTAAAATTTCGTTTGATAAAAAGATTAATTTGTTAAATCTCCTTAAAATTAAAAATGTAACTATGATTTTCTATTGAAATTTGTTTCGTTTATTCTCGTATGCAAGTCGAAATCAGCTGTTTATATTAATAATTATTTGAGATTGTAAAATAATATGTTATTGTTGAATTGTTTGTTCAATGCGTATGATCATTCAAATCGTAATTACCTACTACTGTTGTTTATTTTGTGTCAGTGATCACTACTTGTGTTTGTAGGTTCATATTAATTCATTAACTACTTTCTTATATGTGAAAGCAGTTTTGTGTGTAATGATATTTTAACAAGACGAAACGATTAGCACAAAGTAATAGTTTCACAAAAAATTGGCAGTTTTCTAGTATCAAGGGACAAAATTCTTAGGTTAGTAAATATCAGCTGTTCTGTACAGAGTATAGGCCTAATAATAACTATTATTAAGAGTGAACTTTTTGTTTGTTTGTACCATGTTTATTCTTATTCATCAAATAAGTGTTGGTTTGTCAAATCTTCATTCTAGTTATTGATTCTTTAAACAATTTTCTAAAATAATGTCCATACTTTGAGCCCTTGCGACTCGGAAAATCACCATAACCAACTATTAAAGAATACGAAGTATGAACCCTTTTATTGAAAAATTAAAAAATCGAAGTTAGTATTTTAGGTCCATTTTAAAAATTGTAAGGACTTTTTAAGATATATGTATAAGTTAAGATATATATTTTAACTTATAAGATAAAACAGAAACTTATTTAATAAAAAGAATGATTATAAAAACTTTTAGATATATTTTTTAAACTTTTCATAGTTTTAAAGATAGGCCTACTTGTTTTTGATTTTTCAACCGTCAAAAAAACACACACAAAAATACGGTCAAATGTTTTCAGAAAAATGTTCTTGAATAATTGTAGGGTATTTTAGCTACTGCGGGCGGGGTACTTTATATATTGCTAAAACCAGTTTGTTACGTTAGAGAATTACTCACAGTGAAACTGAAAAAGAAAAAGTGAATTTATTAATGTGGAACAAAATCTGCTACATTAACAAAAACAAATAGTGTAAAACATTGCTTAAATTTTCTCACTAAAACATCCCCAAAACCAAATAAAACGTGCCAAAACTATTCGTCTAAAAAAGGCAGTTTGGAAGTTGTCAATAATAAAGTGAAAATAACCATAGACGCTGTCTTTGAATTTTTTTTGTAGGCCTATATTTAAATAAGAGCCTAAACTTGCTTTGTTTGGGCCATAAGCATGTCCTTAGCGTTAATAAAATTATTAAAACCAAGTTTTTATTGACGATAGTTAAGGATTTTTTTTTCCAATTACAGTATTAGTAGTATTTTTTTATTAGCGAGTTTACACATGGGTTTTGGTAATTAAAACATTTGGTCTTCACATTTCACTAAAATTCTAACGAAATTGGTAGAGGTGTTTTCGAGAAACTAATTTTTTTAACAACCCCCATGGCCGATTTTTTTTACCGATAACTCACTAACCAACATTTTTGGAGAGATGGCGACCAATACGTTGTATTTGACTCTTAGAGCAAAATTTGATCAAAATCGTTAACGCCAATATTGAAAAAAATAAATTGTAATCTTGTTGTTTTGATTTGACAGCTACCCCCTAAAGTTTGAGTCATAAAAATGAAATAAGTACCAAGATATGGCAAAAATATATTCATATGGCAAATTTGATTAAAATCGGTTGACGCGTTTGGACTGAACACTGCACAACCGACAAATAACAGACAGACGAAAGACACTAGATATAAAGTCATGATTCCATAAAACATAACGAAACTAATAGAAATCATTATGTGGTTTAATAGAAACTACGTGTTGGTTCAAATAATACAAGTAGCCTATAACAAATTTCTTTTCATTTTCTAAAAATATCTATCAGATATATTAATTTCTGTATGCGGTTTTATGGTAGTTACTTAGGACAAATTTATAAACAGTATGTAAGCCCTACATTTATTAGGGCTATGATTATCTACTCTTAAAGATGTCTCAACACAGAAAAATACAGAGAGTTTCAAAAAGAATTTAAAACTTTAAAATTTGTAGAAATTTATTTAGGTAATTTACATAATCAGTTAAAGTGTCATTTTAATTCAAAACGCATCAAGTCTTTAATTTTAAACCGCTATTTTTGATCGATAGATTACCATTTGAGATATTCCAGTTATCATATTTTAAACCAATAATTTTACCAAACTTGAGCCAGTAAATCAGGCGACACTTCTGCAGCTGCGGGTTAAATTCCATTCCTCAGCTCTAGAGAAATCGGTAGATAAAGGATGGAATATACATTAAAACCCCATAAGAAAAAATCGAGAGCAGTCATATGTGTTGAGTAGGCGGCCATGGGATTAGCATTACATGAGCAATCCACCGACCTGGGAATCGCTTATTAAGGTATTTGCAGACTTCTGTGCGAAATTGAGCTTCGTCTTGTTGGTCTTGTTGGTAATGAAGGAATACACATTGGTCAGTATGGTCTCATTGTAAAATGAGAAAATGTTCGAGAATTCTAAATATATGATTCCATTTAGGGCCTATAGTTTTTTCCATGCAATAGAATGGGCTGTACAATTTAAATTTGCTGAGAGCAGAAAATTATTTTTGCTACACCAGATTCTGCAGTTGTGGGAATTTACCTTGATAATGGTATGAAAATTAAATTGTTCAGAAAGTTCTCTTCGTTTCCTATTCGATTCAATATTTCTGAACAGAATTCCTCACTAGTGACTTTATCTGTATCAGTAATATGTTTTACCATGGTAAGTTTGTATGACTTCAAGTAGAAACGTTGCAGTAGTACGCGCTAAACGGTCATGTATGGTCTCTCGAGATTTCTTAGGGCTACTTTGATTTCTGCTCGATTGTTCCATCAGGATTTGCGGGCTAGCTGGTGATTTTTCATGTCGTACAGAAAAAAGAGTCTCAAGAACATTTTGGGAGTAAATTGTAGGCCTATTTGAAACATTTGTAGGGACGAAAAGTGTTTAGAATTGTAGTCGTGAAGTTCGTTCCGTGGAAACCAAAACACAAAGCGAGTACTTTCAGCATTTTTAACTGCAACTAAGGTGGCACTTCTAGTGATTATATTTGGTACTACGTTATTAAGTTAGTCAAAGTAGATGTGTTTTTTTAAATGATACCTAGACCGATTCTGAAACTTATCTGAATATATTTGTAAAGTCATTTTTGAAACATCCTGTATAGAAAAACTAAGCTTCATGCAATTTATATCATATTAAAAGTGTTGAGTCAACCAAAAAGTTAGATAAATCTAAGAATTAATATCTTTATTTTGTTCGATCTACTTCTTAATAATAAAGTGTGTCTGAATTAAAGGAATTTTAATATGTGATTAATTTGCGGAAATTTACCCCAGTAATTATTTGTCTGGAAAGTTTGTCTGTATCAGATAACACAGCCCCATTTACTAGTAAATTAACAATTAATGATTGATTTTTAAAAACAATAAATACTTGTGAGTAATTAACCAAATAATTACAAAATTATTATGATTTTCCAACTTTTTTATTATTATTAATTTTTTTATAATTCAGGTGTAGGCTATAATATTTTCAACCAAATATTTCATGTTTTTGTGTAACATTCACGTTTACAGAATTCTTTAAAAAAACAAAGCTTGGAATCATGACCCCATACTTACAGTTATATTGCCGTAGACAATATTTAGAGTTAATCTCTAGAACGTTTTCAAAGACAAGTAAAATAGAAGCAAATATTACAGTGCGTGAAGCCCTCAGTATAGCCATGGATGAAGAGATGAAAAGAAACGACCGTGTTATAATTATTGGCGAAGAAGTAGCAAAATATGATGGAGCGTACAAAGTAACCAAAGGACTTTGGAAAAAGTATAGCAGTAAACGTGTACTGGACACTCCTATTACTGAATCAGGGTTTGCTGGTATATCTATTGGAGCAGCAATGGCAGGGCTTAGGCCTATATGTGAATTTATGTCATTCAACTTTTCAATGCAAGCGATCGACCAGATTATAAATTCAGCAGCAAAATTGTTTTATATGTCAGGTGGAAGGCACTGCGTACCGATTGTTTTTCGAGGACCGAATGGACCGGCTGTTGGCGTTGCGGCACAACATTCTCAATGTTATGCTGCTTGGTATAGTCATTGTCCGGGTTTAAAAGTTTTAGCTCCTTACAATTCAGAAGATGCCAAAGGACTATTAAAATCCGCAATTAGAGACAATGACCCAGTTATCTTCTTGGAAAATGAATTATTGTACAATGATAAATTCCCATTGTCCAAAGAAGCTATGTCTACAGATTTTCTTTTGCCTATTGGGAAGGCTAAGATCGAAAAAAGTGGTAAGCACATAACGTTAGTTGCGTACTCAATCGGAGTAAAAATATGTTTACAAGCAGCTGAAGTCCTCGCTTCTGAAAATATACTTTGTGAAGTGATAAACCTAAGAAGTATTCGACCTCTAGATATGCTGACAATTGAGAAATCTCTGATCAAAACCAAACATTTAGTTACTGTAGAATTTGGTTTTCCACAATGCGGAATAGGCTCAGAAATATGTGCTCGAGTTATGGAAGGTGAAAGCTTCTTCTATTTGGATGCTCCTGTAACAAGAATTACTTTGGGGGACGTTCCAATGCCATATGCAGAACGTTTAGAAATTCTTACGACTCCAAAAATTCAAGATGTTATTCATGTTGTCAAAAAAATCTTATTAAATAAATAAATTGACTGTAATTTAATTATTATAGCGTTATGTTTAATTATTTAAAGTGGAAAGTATTTATTATTAATAAAGTCAATATAATATATGTATTAATTAATATTATACAGGCTGATTCAGGCTATAAGTACCAATAATTTGTATAATGATTCAAAATAAGCTTAAAGTTCCAAAGAACAGAATTATAACGTCATCTATGATTAGTCAACATTTTGTATAGAGGTTTGAATCATGGTAGTTAATATTTCTACTAAAAACTATAATTTTTATCAAACCGTTTCAAGATGGCATCCATTCGAAATTTGTTATGGCGCTATATAGAAAACCGTTGATTTTACAAAACAATTACAAAATACACATTTTTTGCTCTTTATTAATGAACATGGAATTTTTTTAAATAATCATAATTCAATAATCGATTGTAAAAACTCGTTTTTGGTAATTAAATAGAGAACAAGAGAGCTTTTCCATACCTTCTATGGTTTTGGATTTTTTTCGAAAATCTAAGGACAATACAACACTATCTCTTATTTTAAAAATCTTCTTAGTATTTGGTAATCTCATGTATATCTTAAAATTACCTAGAACTGGTTTGATAGCATTATAAAAAACAAAAGAAACTAATGCGAACAGACGAAAAACAAAGCGTTACCGGACATTTTTGTTCTTTACAATTTTTTGTATATTTTGGTCGTTTGAACATATCTTCAAATGGTTGCTACTTATACCTGAATCACCTGATACAGAGTTTTAAAAAATGATTTATAAATTTAAAAACAATTATAGCAACTCTACGGAATATCATAGAGAAGAGAAACTGTTTTTACTATCTAGTTGGTAGTCTATTATGAAGAGTGGTGTAGCTGGTCCAAAAGCTTGTTTTATTTCTTTTAGTTTCTCATATATAATTAGTATGATAGGTCAAAAAAATGATGTAGAGTTTTCACGGATATATCCGTTTCCCCTGATCCACAAATATGTTTTTAGGGATGATGTCTGCGTGCTGTCTAAGTAGTTCTTTATAACCCAAGAGTGGATCGATTTTGATCAAATTTTGTGGCATATTTTAGTCATATATCAAGACCCTTTCCTCCAATTTTTCGATAACTTAAAATTTGGAAGAAGCTGGCTTAAGGAAAACAAAAATTTCTATTTTCTCAATATTGGCTCTACAGATTGTGATACATTTTACGATAATATAGCCTTAACTACCCAAATAAAAAGCATGGGTATTCTATCTTCCCACAAAAACCAATTCGAGAGTTATCGGTAAAAAACTAAAAATCGTCAAATATTGATTTAACCAATTTTGTTCAAATTATAGTAAAATGTGAATAATAATGTCACAGAAGTGTGCTAAATATTAAGTAAAAGAAAATTGGACCTCAGGAATAATTGACTAAATCTTTTTATAATATATGCATATCTTTTAAAATATTTGTTTATAAATTTTCAAAAAATTGATAAGGGAGATCTTTTTAAACCAATTTATTTTCCATAAGAAATACTTGGTCAAAAAATCAGTAATAATGAAAATTATTTTGGGAAGCAATTATTTTTAGATTAAATGACTTGGTGTCGCGAAATATTTAGAATATCCATCGCTCTGTATAAGCTCGATGCATTTTACAAGAGGCAAAAGTAAAAGTAGTACGCATGCTTGGGGTCCGGGTGCCCCTTTGGAGCGATGTAAACATTATTGTCGGTTACAAAAGTACGAATACTAGAGTTTGGACGTATAAAATGAACCTAGTGACTTAAAACAAATCAGATCATACCATAATTTCCCTTGTTTAATTCTGAGTTGATTTATGTCCAAGTCGACTTTTTATTTTAACGCTGTTATTTTTATTGCTGTTGGAACAAAAAAGTTCTGTTTTCAACTTTACAGACAAGCGTCCATTTTAAAAATTCATAATTCTAAATCGTAAACGTATATCCATATATATACCATATATATATATATGGTATATCCATATAGTATATTGCAATTTTAAATTATGGGTTAATAAAAAAAGTTGTTATCAATTTCTTAAGAGGACTTTTTCTCATCACTGAGTTTATCTTATAAATTCAATAATTGGTGAGTTATGTAGCTTTATGTCGTAGCAGTTATAATCCATAGATATTGAAAACGTTATTTTGAATGAATAACGCACCAATAATCTAAATTTTAGAAATAACTCATTGATGAGAGAAAGTAGGTATTAATGCAAAATTGATAACAACTTTTTTTTATCAATCTAAATATCCGATATTGTTTTCCATATAAAACAATCACATAAACATTGTATAAAAATCTGGTAGTGATCGGATAATAGGTGTCTATTCTTCCTGCTTCAGCTACTAACTACATGAGAGTAGCTCTACTCTACTGTGTCTAGGATTTCATAAGATGAAGACACGACACGAGCATAGAGAGTGGAATCATTATCGATACACTGGCATAAACATTCGGGTATGATATTTTATAACTTTACAATCACGGTCTATTTTGTTTCGCTTATAAAACTTTAACAAAACACAAACTATTTTAAACATCTTTTCCTTCCTTATTAACTTACAAATACTGGTTTTAGTATAAAAAAACAACTTTATTTCGATTAAATTTTTTGATTTAAACTGATTTTATCCTTTAACACAAATGTTTCTCGCATCTGTACTTTTCTCTTAACTTCTGAACTATTTTCGACAATAATTGACACAAACATTCTTCTGTCAATGATTAGGGTGTGTGCGTTAGCGGTAAATTTTCGTTCATCCGATTCAAATGGTGGGCACTTAATTACTGGTTATATCAATAAGAATATCAATGAATGAATTTCCCGAGACTGAAAGAGCACAGCAATATCATGTAATTTAGAACAGTCATAAAACCATTTATGATCAAGTTCAGTTTTCATTGATATTTTCATTTTAAGGTCCCCTGAATAAAAATAATAAATTTTTGTTTCATTAAATTTTAGTTTTGTTGGGAGATTGTACACAATAAGATTGGTTGTACACAATTTATTTTTTAAATTTGGAAAAGATTTCAAACACATTTAGAAGGTAGAAACTAGTGTTTTGCAAGACAATATTTGAATGCTCATTTATAGTGATGGGAAATTGATTGCTAATAATTTGCATCCTCCCCCATGTTCAACTAGCCTTTTGAACATGACGGAAATTAAAAGGGAACCAGTGGTATAACTATAGTGATAGTATCATTGATAGTGAATTGATGTCTGCAGACAGGAAAACTATGGATTTAGTCATTATGTTTTCGACATAATATTTAATTCTATCAGTTCATATTTTCTGGAAGAAATTTTGAACTAGCTGTTAGTAGCACATAAATGAAGTTGACATTTATTTCAATCTCAGTTGTTGGAAAATGAGAAGAAAATCATTATGTTACTCAAGGTATAAAATTCTCATGAAAATAATATGAACATTGCAATGTGTGTAGTTTACTCAGTTTATCACATACGAAAATTACCAGCTGAATTGCTCTCATTATAATCTACAACTGCTGATTTGTATGTACAGTGAACTTGTTTTGGTTTTATCTATGCCACTCGGAATGCTCAATTAACTGTAAACATATGTTTTTTCCAACCTCAATGATGTGTTGCTTATCACTGTATAATTATTATTCTATTAGAAGTATTATTAACGGTAACAATTTTTTTTCTATCCATCATATAGGCAGTTAATTTAAACGTATTAACAAGAGATAATTTGTAGTATGAAAAAATGTTTTTGGTTAGGATATTTTAGCTGTATTTAAAGAACTGTCCTTTAAGCATTAGTGACCTGGGCCACCGGTAGAGCTAAATCGTACGTATTATACTGGTTATGTTACTATTAAGCCATTAAAATTTTGTTTTGTTTCTGTGAATAATAAACGTAGGATGAAGGCTATTTTATAATAAAACTATGTCACTCATATGGAAGCTTTTAGACAAATTCATTTAGTTGCGCTTTCCATATTTGCGTAATAAAGTAAACACGCTGTGGAACACAATACGCCAGGATTTTCTTAAAAACATATAACACATGATATTAAGTCTAACTTATTACTTTCAATGGACAGGTTTCTAATATTTCAATAAGCATGCAAGTCGTAACACAGTTAAAATATTTACATTGCCATTTTCAGTTCTAAAAAATTGTTTAAATAACCTCATGACTCTGCAGCTGAGCAACTATTTGGGATAGTTGAGCCCCCCTTTTCTTCCAGTATTCAAGCTCATCCTGAGGTCCGCTAGAATCATTCTCTTTACGTAACTGCTCGCTCTCCATTAATACCTAAAAATTACAAAATCTGTCAAGGGTTGATGCATAAATATTTTTATTAAAGAAATTATTTTGTAAAACTTGGTTTCTTTCTTTTGTTAATTGAAGTTTTTACAAGAGTTCCGCGTGATTGTACGAGGTGTGGTTTATCTCCCTCCTACGTTAAATAGATAACGAAGGAAAGAAAACATACTGAACCATAGCAAGTATAATGTAATGTAATGGAGCTTCTTCGAAAATGATAAACATTTTAGGCTGCAATTTACATCACCAACAGAGAAATACATTTTTGGAGGCCTTATAAAAAGGATACGATCAATTGAATAGAGAAGGAACAGTACACTTTACTAATTACTTTATCAGTTAAAATTTTTCTTTTAACTCAAAAAATATTATTGTTTATTTTCAGTCTAAAAAGTACCTACCTCTTGAACTCTTTTCGCCCACAGTTTGACTCGGTCTTCCAAAGCCAACAACTCTGAAGGTACTCTGATCAATTCTTTTATTTCCGGTGGTCCAAAAATATTTATCATTACCACTTTTCCATCATCGAATATATTTGGCTCATCGCAAACTTCTTCACACACTGAAAAGTACAGAAGCAATTGTATTTATCGTGAAACTACGATGTCAATAGATGACATTTGTAGATAAAATAGATGGCTAAACATTAAAAAATATCTTATTACAATAAAAACGTTCACAAGTTACCATGACTTTAACAGTCATTTTACACGTTTACCAGGCATGTTGGGAGTGTGTTACTTCAAAGAGGCTATCTTACTTAATCTCTACATTTGAGATATAATTATTGGAATCCATCATCATCCACCTAGGGAAGCCAGAACCAGGGGTTTCAGATTTCTTCAAGAACAATGGGGGGGGGGGAATAACTTAATTTTACTAATCGTTGTTCAAATAAGTTAAGATGCTCTGGAAATTAAAATTATAAGACATCATATTAAACACAGCATTCTAATTTTAAAAAAATTAAAAATTCAATTAACCTTAAATACCAACTAGAAAATCATAATAGGCCCTACATCTGAAAAAAAAAATCCACAATTGAGTTGTAGAGTTTGATTAAGCTGTAGTAAATCTACCTTTGAGAGCACTGCAGAATGATCTCAATCCAGGTAACAGCTGATTCTTGACCATGAAACAATTGCCTTCCTCATCATCAGCATCTGGAGCAGGATGTGCGAGAGCTTCCATGTATACATGTTCCATTACACGTTGTATCGACGTGACGAGGCCTATCTTTGATGCATCCACAATACCACAAAACAAATCCTTAAACAGATAAGAAACAAAATAAACTACGTTAAAAGTATAAGTATTGTATATTTATAAACAACTAGCTGTTGCGCCTAGAGTTGTGCGAGTTGTTGAGAGCTTTTGTTATAGATTTTGTTTTTAAACAAGGCAAAAACTCGGTCAATATCTAATGGGGGCCTAACAGATTGCGGAACCTGTTAAAACACATGTTACGGCTTTGTAATCTCTTAGAAGGTTAAATTTTAAAAATTTCTTTTTGGTTGAACCTTACTTTATGAAAGGAATTTACTTCGTGAATGTCATGTTTTAGGTTCACGGTTTTGGGTTGGACGTTTAAATGAGTCAATCAGTCAAGTGTAGATTTGTTTTTATATAGACATTTCCTTTCATTATAATTTGCTATGGGAGATACTTTTTTATGTAAAGTAGAGGGGGGATAATAAAACATCTCCGAGGACTACGCAGGCAATTTTCAGATCTAAGATGGTCGTTTGATTTTACCATTATTTTAACTTTGATCGACCACGATAATGTTTACAATAAATGAGCTCAATATTGTTGAATAGTTTTTTACCAACCCTTTTTCTTTTTAAATTGTCCTATTAAAGATTATTACTTTTACGGTAGAAAGAGTTATACATAATTTCAATTAACCTGCCAGACCTTTCAATCACCCATTTCTAAATTCAAAAATAACATAATTAAAATTTCCCCAGAATCAATTATTCCCAATATAAAAATAATTTCTTTTGCACTAGACTTTCATGAGAAAATAAGTCTTCATTTGTAATGCGATTATAATTTTAAGATTACCCCAAACTCATTAATATAGGAAGAAGAGTTATTTTAATAACTTTAGACTTATATTGAGTATTTTCATATTACCTTGTGAAATCCTTCTTCTGGAAGTTGTTTTCCAGTGTTCAGTCTGAACATATAAATACAAATACCGCTAAGAGGAACCTGCCAACCATCGGTCAAAAACAATTTCTTCTTTGGCGGAGCACTAGGACCAGGTGAAGCTTTTGGAAGAGCAGCTGCTATTGCACGCAAGACATTTGGTTTTGCCTGTTACAGATAAATCCATTTTTACTAATTAAACTGTTCATTATAAATTATATTAATTTTCGAAACAAATGTCAATTTATAGATAGTAAGACTGTGCTTTACATGTAGTAGAAATGTGCTAAATAACAACGCAAATACAAATATAGGCTACACATCTAAAATTAATTATACTCTTTAAGGTAATGTCTCTGCTTAATAATAAAGCAACATTTTTAAGAATGATTGGTACTTTATGTAAACGATAATAAAATTTCATAGTCGCAGCTGTTTTTCAAACTGGATTTTCTTACATTTTCTATTTAATTAGCACTTTGTTTATCCAGATGAAAGATAACTTAAGGATTATCCAGATATTGAAAACCAGGCCCAAATAAAAATATATTGATGCCTTGTTACGTAAACTATTAATTGCATTTTGAGAGGTTTGTTGATTATTTGTGTGTGTGTGTGTGTGTGTGTGTGTGTGTGTGTGTGTGTGTGTGTGTGTGTGTGTGTGTGTGTGTGTGTGTGTGTGTGTGTGTGTGTGTGTGTGTGTGTGTGTGTGTGTGTGTGTGTGTGTGTGTGTGTGTGTGTTTTGTTTACACAATCAAGCCTTAGATGTTATTCTTTCAGTCTCCAACATAAGCTTAGATAGGCTATTAAGCTTATGTTTTCTTTATTCTTTTAAATAGTAGTCTGTTATTTATTTCATAACTACATTTCATCTTGATCCTTACTTTCAAAATAAAATATATTTATTTTTTGTTAAAAAATTGGCAAATATCCAATTAAATTGTGTAAAAAAAAATTTTTTTTTCATCTGTAACCTTAAAAACAGAATATATATCTCCTTCAATATTTTGATACGAAACATACTGTATAAAGCTTAAAGTCTTACTGTTTCAATAGGAGGAGGAGGTTCGGGCTCTTCAACTTCTTGGTAGAACCAAAGTAATTTGTTACGCATGTGTGGTAGGAACAGCTGATTGATTTCGTCAAGCTGCAAAACAAAACAAAACAATCGTTCTTTTAATAACAGAAAATTCCACGCCATTGACAATTAGAGTCAATGTTATATGAAAGAAAGACTCTACTATGATTTTTGTTTATTACGGTGTTTTTCCACACTTTTTTCATGACAATGAATACTAAAGCAGGCTTTTTATTTCATTAAAAGTAATTACTAAACTAAAATTATATGCATTTTGCTTTTCAATAATAGTATCAGAAATTTGGTAATCGTTCGTTATATTTTCTTTCTAATTTGATTTATTTATTTATTTTTACTATAAATTTCATATATGAATAATTAAATATAAAATCTGAAATTATTCAAAAATGTATTACTGTTAATTCAACCTCAAAGATAAACTTTTATGTGATTTCCTCTTTACACTAAATAAACTATTTTGTGTTGTGATATTTTTTGAAAAACGCGTTTACTACAAATTTATTTTTGAAATATGATCAAATATGAATTTTCTATGTACATAATTTGCTTTCTAAATACATCGAACAATCATTATTTATTTTTAGTAAATTAACAACAACAGAAAAGAAATTTCATTTTTAATTATTACCCTTTTTCGCTATGATATTAAAATCTAATGTACATACAATAAGTTTATACTTTCATTTCATAATATAATTACGAAGGTAACTAATTTATTTTCATACGAATAAAATATTTGTAGTTATGACAACAAATCAATTTTAAGGTTAGTTTACAGTTAATAAACTGTCGCGATTGACATGCAGAATGCTATCGTAAAGTGTTCAACGCTTGATGAACCGATATTGGACTATTTTCGTGACTCAATTTATAGTGCCAAAAAATTCAACTTCCCGATAAAACATACGCTAAACTAAGGTGTAAAATAATTTATGTACAAGGCTACCTTATCTAATTAACGAAGTGAGTTGATAATTATTTCAAATTGAATTAAATTACAACCAAGGTTTCCAATCCTATTAGTATTGTAAAGAGAAAGCAATGTATCATTTACTTGGCAACTGTATTGTTGACGAATTTCAAAAACTTTTTTCCTGCTATAATATGTGTTTAAAATATTTATTTAATATATGTTTCGTTTTGTCTTGAATCTTTAATAATTACAGACACATAGAATTAAGCAAGTTTCGTAGTCTCCTCTGAGACTAAAGTTTGATTGTAAGCCATGAAGGAAGGGCCATTCATTTTACTTCATCCTTTTTGAAAAAAATTTAAATTAGGTTTCCGTGAAGTAAAAGAAAAAAAACAAAAATGAGTAGTCAAATTTACGATACTTAAGTGATAGTGTGACTAAACCCGGACATAAGTGTTCTAGGGTAAGTACATAGTCGTATTATCACAGTCTATATATATTATATCTATTTATCCGTTCAAAATAGTCTTGTCTTTTATAAATCAAACAGAAGCAATTGGATTAGAAGCATATGAATACATTTTATGTGCAGTATTTCACTCATTTGTTAAAATCAATAATATATTGAATAAATTTAATTGTATTTCTTTTATATAGATCTAACGTTGTTTATGAAAAATGTTCTTGCTGGTGGATCAAAATAATATTTAAAATGACTTTCTACTTTATTAAGTTGTAAAATTGCCTCATTTCGTTAAACAAAAAAAACCAAATATAATAAAAAGTGGGATTATATACCATGTTTCCATCGAACACGTGATCCATAATGTCTGAACGACCAAGACTTGTCCCATCAATGAGTAACTGGAAAGTAAACTCAAGTCGAGGATCCATCTCTCCTCTCCGAGCTTTCCTCTCGCATTCCTCCCGCCTCCTCTAAAGAAACAAATACATTTACTCTGTACTTTAAACATTTCACCAAATTATATATATTTTCCTTTTGTCATAAATAAATATATATGCATAGATTTGTCGTAAGAAACAATATAAATAAAATTTCATTTATTGCTACTTAAATCTAATTTGGCTATAGTATTGTTACATATATTTTAAAATCAATTGATAAAAAAAAATAATAATAAAAAAATAAATTAAAATAAAATTTAAAAAAACAACTGGGCAAAAGCAGCTTTGTCATATGTTCTGAAACTTGACGTTATCGCAAGAAATTCTATAATTGTATGTAGGCTTCATGCAGTTGAGTCCTGCCTTACAGATATCCCGAGAGAGAGAGAGAGAGAGAGAGAGAGAGAGAGAGAGAGAGAGAGAGAGAGAGAGAGAGAGAGAGAGAGAGAGAGAGAGAGAGAGAGAGAGAGATACAAGTAAATACAATGTCAAACAAAAGTTAAAAGTACACGTGTAAAATGTAAAGTAAAATCAAGTAATGTGAAAAAGTTTTCCTTTTAACTAAATGGTAAAATGTCGTGAAACATATTCGCGGACGTTTCAATTATGCTTAATTGAAAATAGTATCTTATATAACTTTTGGTGTATGTTACAATGTATATTTATTGGTCCCCATTAGGCCAAATCATCCATTTTCTACAAACCAGGAAGTGCACCATTATTTTGTACTAGATGTACTCATAATAGTGTTTCTAAATAAATTTAAAAGTTTAGAGTTATTATAATTAATTTGTATTAATAAACTTGTGAAATAATTTTCAACTAAACCATGTGCTCGTGAGTGCTTTGTATAAATTTGTCTGAATCTGTTTTGTCTTAGAATCTCAAAGATTGGCTAATGTAAAATAATTAAGGTTAATTTGTAATTAATAATTAGAGATTTGTAATAAAAATAAAGATATTTCATTTGCATTAAATAATACTAATTTTGTGCATCGTGCATTTAGAGTCTGCCTAGTGATGACTCACTGTCTTTTACTTTCACAGTTCTTACTGGTCCAGAAATCTGGAAAAATAAATTTTTAAAAACAAAAGAAAAACAACGCTTTACCTTGGGTTCACCTGTCTTTTTTGGGGGAATTTATATCATTGACAAAGAACATTCGTGTTACAATACGAATTTTTATGATGTTAATCATTGTTTAAATCTGTTAATAATTTAATAATTTTACTATAATATTGTAAATCTTATGAATTTTGTTTATTTTAGTAGGCGGTGAAGCCAGCTAATTTTCACTTCTCAGTACTTAGGGGATTATTCTTAATTGTTTTTGGACGTCCACAATATATATTTTTTTTATTTCTCTCTTGGCCAACAAAATAAAAATTCTTTTATTTTTTAAATTTACTAAATAATTCTTTTTTCTTTCTCTTTCAATTGGTAGCTTAACCAAAAAAACAAATAATCAATAGAATAATGTTGTTATACTAAATCTGTATTAATTTATTTTTGTAAAAACTGGAAAAAAAAGAATTGTCAAATAAAATGTACAAAAATGTTCTTGATGAATTTGTTGCTCACGGTTGTACTTAGTCATCAAGTTTGACATTACCACTATCTTGGTTCCAAAAGATGAATGTAAAAACTTCCCACTAGGCAGGTAAGCGTTGTAAAAATTTCATGTTATGTTATATTATTTGTTTCGTCGAAAGAAAATAAGATTGATACACTTCTTTAGACGTTATTGCACCAGAGTGTAAAATTTCTTGTAATTAAGTGAATTTGAAGGATCAGAGCAGATTGTTTTGTGTGTGTGTGTGTGTGTGTGTGTGTGTGTGTGTGTGTGTGTGTGTGTGTGTGTGTGTGTTCGAGCGTGTGAAACATTGTTTCACATCCACTAGTAAAACCCAAAAATAAATAAATACATAAAAAATAATAATATATATATATAATTTTATATATATATAACACACAAAAATAAATAAAACACAAATTTTACTAGTTGATGCTGTGGCATTGTACATTCCAAATATTAAAATTTCTTTTTGACGTAATAAGTTGTTTTGTTTTTATCTATTCATGAGGGAGTAGTGAAACGTAGATTCGTTAAAGAAGATTGAGCTCGCTTTCGAAGGTGGTAGTTAGAGGAGGATCAGCCGAAATAAAATAAATATAACCAAATTAAAATTATTTCAATTTCTGAAACGCTTTCCTTACATTTGACAATAACAAACCGTGTGTTCTAACCGTCGATGTTGAAAATTTAGATCCGCCTAAAAGCGACAAATTTAACTGAGTTAACCGCATGGGCGGTTTTTAAAAACGATTGGCCTTGTTGAGAAACATTTTAATTATTTTAAAATAGGATGAAAACTCCCTTCGGCAAGAAGATCGTAATAAACTAAACATCGAAAGGCCCAGTAAAAAGTTTATCTCCTGTATAAGGGTCTAGTAAATTTGAAAAGAGATTGTTATTTTATCCTTTTCAGGTGGCTGTAAATCTCCGTTGGCTTTGTCCACCTGCTAACTCGAACCTCGGAACCAACCTGATTAACCCATCTACTGATAGTAGAGGAGCAACAGCCAAATGTTATTACAGAAGCTGTCATTCATAGAGGACTGTTCAAGTCCTCGCTACTCTTGCTCCTCCTCCTTCTCCCACTCAGCCTATCTTGGAACATCAACGATCTTATACACCGAAATAAAAGTATCCCTTCTGACAGTTGACGTCAAGCCAAACATAAAATCCTCAGAGCCCACATTTCACAACGCAACTACAATAAATCTCGTAAGCCTCATCCCTTTAAGATTGATGATCTTGTGTAGTGAAAGACAGATAATCTTAGTTCGGTAATAAATAATAAAGACAGCCAAACTCATGCTTAAGTGGTCTGGTCCTTTTTATATAATCGATTTTCTAACTCCTGTGACCGTAGCACTATCCTTCTTCAATTCCTCTGATTTTGTAAAAAAGGCACATGTGGAGCAGCTCAAACCTCATTATTTTCCACAAAATCCTACTTGCTCAGTTTCTAGCAACCGATACCAACTTCCAGAAATTGTTTCCATCTTCCACACAACTTTATATCTAATCTAGCGTTAGATAAATTTTCATCTTCGTCACGATCTAGATATTGCTTACCTTGTAATACTTTGAAAATCCTGCATTGGTAATGCCCCTTTCTCTTGATGTATCATTCTCTCGTATTCAATTCCAAGAGTCTGTGACACTTTCACTTGTCAATACACTTATACCCTGTGGATCCTGCATCTTTTCCTAAGAAAAATTTTCTTCCCCTGGACTTCCAGTCACTTCATCTCAAGAAATCTCACCATTAATAAATCCTAGCCGCACTCGGCTGATCATCTTAGAATATGGACATAGTGAGTCCATTACTTAGTTAAAAAATTTGTCTTCAGCTTTGATTCTGATGTCCAGTGTATCGTATAAATCGAACTTGTTTAGTATTGGTAATTGCATGATTTTATTGTGATATTGTCGGACTTGTGTGATTATGGCAGTTAAATCATTGTAGTTTGAGCCACCGTGAGTCTGATTTCTTCTCTTTCCGTTTCCTTCTTACCTCCTTGGTTCGTGGGGGGAGAGCTGTTGCGTTCATTTTAAAAGCAATTAAAAATAAAATCAAAAAACTATGTAGAAGAAGTTTTGTAAGATAAATGATAATATTTTCTCAACTTCGACGCTATTCCAAGAGAGTCCAAGGTCATGTTTTTATAATTAGCTGTATGCATCATACAGTTGAGACCTGTCTCACAACTGTACGGTAGAAAGATACAAGTAAACTGCCAATATACAATGACTTGAACAAAAGTTAAAAGTGAACGTATAAAATTTAAAGTAAAATCATATAATTTGAAAAAGTTTCTTTAAACTAAATGCTTAATTGTCGTGAAACATATTCGCGGGTGTTTCAATTAATTAGGTGGAAATAACACCTCAAAAACTAATGGCGTCTTTGTTACAATGCCTCTTTAGCCCAAATCATCCATTTTCTACAAACTAGATAATGTACCATTATTTTGTACTAGCTATACTCAGAATTGAGTTTCTAAATTATTTTTAATGATTATAATTAAGTTGTATTAATCATTTTGTGAAATAACTTTCAACTAAACCATGTGGTCGTGAGAACTTTGTATAAATCTGTCTGAATGTGTTTTATCTTCCATTCTCAAAGATTGGCTATTTCTCTTTGATTAAAAATACTAATTTTGTTAGTCATGCATTTCGAGCATGGAAATTGAACACTGGTAAAGGATATTTGTGTAAGAATACAATTTTTGATGATGTTACTCATTGTTTAAATGAGCTAGTAATTTAATTATGTTACTATATTGTTATTAATCATATGAATTTTGTTTATTTTAATAGGCGTTGCAGCTAGCTAATTTTTAGATCTCAGTCCTTATTGGATTATTCTTCAAAAATTTTTAAATTATATTTTTTCTTTAGACATCCACAATAAATGTTTTCTTTCTCTCGTTGTCCAACAAAAAATTCCTGTTTTCAAATTTTCCAAAATAAAACGTTTTCTTTATTCTTTCAAATGGTATCTTAACCAAAAACAAAAAAATCAATACAATATTTTTGTTGTACTAAATATGTATTAATTTATTTTTGATCAAACTAAAAAAATAATTATCAAATAAAATGTACTTAAAAGGCATTGATGAATTTGTTGTATATGTTTTGCTCACGGTTATACTTATATCCTCAAGTTTGACATTACCAAGGTGCATGTAGAAACTTTCCATCAGATAGGTAAGTGTCGTAAAATTTTTTACTACGTTATATTATTTGTTTCTTCAAAAGAAAATCACATATCACAACACGTGTAACACTGCTCATAAATTGCAATAAGCAATCAAAACAATGTATTATTTATTTGTCACTTATTTAAATCAATATTAACTGAAATTATAATAATAGTTCAAGTAACATAGGGATCTAGATTAACCCAATCAAAAGTTTATTTATATATAAAAAATAATTGTATAAGCTCTTTACTTTTTCGACACTTGTAGCATTGAGTATGGAAATGCGAACATATGTGACAGTATATTCTTAACCTTTCATCTGCAACACTGGCTGTCTGGTCAACTCATTTTCATAAATTCAGTCAAAACTCAAGTGTAAAAGGTTCAAAAATTAATAATTTTAAATTCCTTCATTTTAAAAAAAATGGTTCCAAATATTATATTAACTCAACTTCTAATCAAGTTTGTAGCTATTAAGGAATCTAGAGCAAATAGAGCTTTTTCTTCCCATCCTAATTGTTGAATGAAAACAAAACAAAATTACAGAATTTGTTATTTTTGTTTTCTGTTACTCTTCCTTTATTTTTATCTTTGGTTAGATGCCATGTTTTGTAAGAGAGATTTACATATGGATCCCTTAATAAAAATAGAATGCTAATGGGACGATAAGAAAGCCCCTTTAAAAGCAAATATTTTTTTCCGTTAAATATTTTACAAAAAAACAACTGAAGTGGTAACAGTTGTAAGAGAATTCCCTTTCATTTATTTATTGTTGTCAAGTTTGCTATTTATTGTATATTTATAGGTTTATTTTTCGAAACAGTCAAAATTTATCATTAAATAATTTGTTAGAACCCTTTTTAACAATCAAAATAATCTATTTCTTTTAAGAATGTTCAAGGATGTATTTACCTATGTTACGTATTAAGTCATATTAGTTTATAAAATAAAGAGGATAAAACAAAAAACAATAGTAAAATTTCTAATTCCTTGTGAACATTTTATATTTTTTAAGTATTTTTTAATAAAAAGAAAACACCATGACATGAAAACTATTATATATTTTATTGAAATCAGACTATATCAAGTCAAATAGAGCCTAGTTTTGTGTTATATTGTAGGTACTTAGTGATATGAAGTCATGCTATCTACAAATCCATTCCTATATTCTTGACAGATAATTTATTGAATCCTGAGTTTTTGCATGCTAATGCTAATACGAGTTGGGGTGGGATGGGAGGGATACGTGACCTATTCTATTTCTGTTTCCTTTACAGGTAAATCATCTACTTTACAACATTTATATGAATGTTTTATGAGTTATACATATAAAATATATTTTATACATTGAAACTGATTTAGATAAATAATTATGTAGAAAATAAAACCAGTATGAAAAAATGATAATAAAATATTCTGTTTGAAGAAATTTCAACACAAATTGTAATTGTAACTATAAATATTAAAAGCAAACTTTATAATAATAATTTAATAAACATCTTATAATTTCCAACATAATTTTTACAAATTATGGCTATTCATCAGGAAAATAAATACATTCAGTAATAAACAAACATTGTTAATAGCTATTTCCTCTTTAATCGCATGGTTTATTGGAAAAGGCAATAATCTGTTCCATTGGACGATCCGGTCAAATGGGCTATAAAGGTTTTAATCTCACCACAATGGTTTTCCATGGGAAAAATAAAACTATTTTTGTGGAAGTTTAAGATAAAATCGAAGAGTCCACAATGTTCTTCTGATAATTCCAAAACAGAGAATCTATCGTCTCGTATGGATACTTTTCATTACCATGTTCAGTACAAGGATGGAAATGAACTCCTTGATTTTACATTCTACCTCATGACTAAAAACTTGATCAAACCCTCTTGTATGTCCTATTTATTTTGTACAACAATCCTCGGAGTTGTTCTATATCCTTGGGTGCAATTGATCGACGACATAATAGTTGAATCATTACTTCATTTTGTTGGGGTAAGTTTACATTATTTAACATAATATGTCAATGTTTGTATGATCATACCAATGGAATAATGCTAACCTTCGCTATTTTATTTAGCCTGTTTCACTACTAAACTGTCCACCTTTTCCAATAAGTAAAATTGGACCTTTCATTTTACTGAATATTTAAAAATATAATAAAGAAATTTGATAAAAGAAAAATATATATTTCTGAAAGCTCCTCATAACTAGACACGTTTAACTAAGGTCGTAGGATTGAGTTATACTTCAGCAGTTCGTTCTTTGCACTTGCAAATATAACAATCTGGTAACGTTGCTTCTTTGGCTCCGTTCCAAAAAGTAGTCTAACAATAAAGTATTGGTTTTCGAGTTATCATTTGAGCAAAATTAGTTTTTCCTTATATCAAATAATATAATTTTATACACACTGAAATAAACCATAGAATGTGCTACAGATCGTTTCAAGCGTTCATTTGAATTAGGCTACATAATATGTTATCAATAAAATGTAGTATTTATTTATTTACCAAAAACTTTAGAGATTTATAAATTGCTGAGATTAAATGAAATTATTACATTTACATCCACTGCCTATGCGGTGCATCACCGAAAATCCAAATGCTAAGAACCAGCGGCTGTGGTATAGAAAGAGCTACCATTGCGTATCTCTTCCGCTACCATTGCGTTATTATGAAAAACATTGAGGTGAAATGTACAAAAAAAACTTTAACCGTAAACAAAAGAGTGGTGAGTTTTTTACGAACAAATAATTAATAGATAAGCATTGTCAATTTATTACTTTTATGAAGTCATTCAAAAGATTCATCCAATGCAAAAATCTTTTCAGATGTTTTCACTGCTCAAAATTCTGAACATCCTGTGTCCAAATATCCATTTATTTTAACGCTTTTCTTGATTGACGCAATAATATTTCCTTGGAACTAAGTTGTGTATGTTCAGTTATTAAGTGTTGTATAAAATTGAGTACATCACCAACTAATTTTAAATCACTCTTAATAATAGATTCTATTTATAATCCAAACAGCCAATTATAAAAGTATATAATCTACATTACTACTACGTAGACACTCTCTACTACATTTAGGTCAAACTCGGTGAAGTCGTTTTGGTTTTCATGATTCATGTTTTCGAACTCTGTGCACTTTCAAAGATATTAGAATTTTAGTTATTAATAATTAGTTTTATAATTAGTTTTAGTCTGTTTAATTAATAGCAAACTACTAATAAGAATTCGTGGAAAATATTGTAAGAATATTACATGTTACATTTGTTTAGTTATTCTGGAAAAAAAAAACAGAAAATTACAAAACTCAATTCTAGAACTTTGTAGTATGTGACAAAAACAAAACGATGTACTATAAAACTCACGTCTTGGAAAGTAGATATATGAGTATAACCAACATTTTAACACTTCTTTGGACATGCCTTAACTTAGGCTTTGGTAGGCAAATATCTAACCAAGATGTTAACACTTCTTCGAGCAAGCATTAACTTAGGCCCTCTTAGACAAATATCTAACAAACATATTAACACTTCTTTGGACATGCCTTAACTTCGGATTTGGTAGGCACATATCTAACCAAGATCTTAACACTTCTTTGGTCATTCCTTAACTTAAGCTTTGGTGGGAAAATATCTAACCAAGATGTTAACACTTCTTCGAACAAGCATTAACTTAGGCTCTGTTAGACAAATATCTAACCGACATTTTAGCACTTCTTTGGACATGCCTTAACTTAGGCTTTGGTAGGCAAATATCTAACCAAAATAATAACACTTCTTTGGACATGCCTTAACTTAGGCTTTGGTAGGCAAATTATATCTAACCGACATTTTAGCACTTCTTTGGACATTCCTTAACTTAGGCTTTGGTAGGCAGATATCTAACGAAAAGAAAGTTTATAAACTGAAGAAAAATGTGTATGTTCTTTAATTCAGTAAAACAATAGTTTTGTATGATATGTATGGAATTTTTAAAACAGCTTCCCAACATTGATAGTAAGACAAAAAAGTACATTAAAATAACAAATAAAAGAAATTTAAAAACAACTATACAACGTCAGTATACGCTAAGGACTAAAATTGAAAATAATTATATAAGCTATAAAATGTTTTTGGTTTTATATCATTAAAGACAAATTCTGGCCAAAACAATGTGTGTGTGATTTTATTGGAGTTTTTATTTTAGTAAACAGCGCCTTCAAAAACATACATATATTAAAATACTCCATTGGCATCCATCATATTGAAGCCGTCATTTTATTGTGACTTCAGTTTCGAAAACTATCATTGACCCAAAAACCTAAATGTAGGTTTTAAAATTAATCATTACTTTTTTCAAATATTAAATTTTCGAGTTAGAGCTGGTTTGAGGGAAGAGTACCCAAGATAGGGATCATATGGGAATTAAAAAAGGTAGCTTTTATTACAAATCATCTACAAAACAAATTGTTTTTCAATGTGAGATTTTATAAAGTCTGTTTTAACTTTAAATGAATATTGTATTATTATACAAGTTAAATATAATAAAAATAACATCTTTAAAACATCAGCATAATATAGTCTTGAATTACATACTTTTCGCCAATTAAAAATACAAATATAAATCGCTTAATTTTTTAAAAGGTTCGTAGACTACAGATTTCTGTTATAATGTCTTTAAGAATATTGCATACTATTTTGTCAACAGTTAGTTTTTGTTTAACCTAAGTAATTTTTATTTAAATGGGGATAGTAAATGTTATACGTTTTTAATAAGTACCAAATTTTTCTGTAACACAAAGATTATTAAAATTTCATGGAGATTTATAATCTGTAACTTTGACCTTATTTAGTGTGATGAATTTTGAAATAAATAGAAAATATGCGCGAAAATCCATTAAAAAAAAACTTGTTTGGATGTTTTATTGATTTTTCGAATTTTAATTAGGGCACACTTTTGTAAATTTAAGAGTTCCTCTTAAAAATGAGAGATCTGCATTCTAAGTTATGTCTTATATTTATGTTATGTTATAGTCTATAAATTTACTATAATTTTATGTCTACAAACAAAAAATCATTGCGATAACCACAATAAAGGAATGGAATATTCTTTTTTTTATTCATTATGTCTTAACACATAAAAATGGGCCAAAAATGTATTTTTATGTGATTTTTAACCTCCATTATTGCAATGAAAAAAAAAAGTTGTTATCTGACATTTTGATATATGAAATCATTAAAATGTTTATTATTGTTTATTAATAACAAATATATCAATATTTATGTTTTGATTTTAATTTATATTACATATGCTACCAAAATTTACCTGAAGAAGGTCCCCCGCCTCTTCTTCGCCTTCACTTCCACTGGACTCATCATTATGTTTTCGTGGACCGTGGACAAACATTTCTGTTCTTTAATATCTCAAAATGTGCTTAGTTTATGTTAATTTAAAATTAATATTGAGTTCTTTACGTATTTATCCCCACATTTTATTTCAGAGACAAATTACTTTACTTACCTACATTTGTAATCATACACATTAAAAATACATAAAATATATGTAGGCTTACATAATGTTATAAATATTTAATAACTAATAATTACAACTTCGAGATATTATCAAGGTACGTTAAATAACAGTTTCTGATAATTTAGCGTAGTATAGATTGACAAAAGAAAAATGGGTTTTCTATCCACTCTTTTTAGTTTATAAATCATTATTTTAATCGATTGTGGTTTAATTATTAGAAAATGAAATGTAAATCCTTTTATTCTTTTTTGAAATTTTTAACAACAAAATTCGAAATTTTTTTTTACAATTAAAACTATTTTATTTTTATATCGAAACTGTAAATTCAAAATTTGGATTATTTTTAGCCAATTTAAAAAATATATATTTAAATCGCATAAAACTGATAAAATATTTTCAAATTCCACACATTTAAAAACTCAATCATTTTAAAGTTTTATAAATGGACAAACATAAGATATATGCTATAAGTACACTAATGGGATGACCTCTGAGTATCAGAAGATAACACAGACTGACGAAGGAGTTAGGTTGAACGTGTGGCGTGCCATTGTGGTGTGACATACCACGCGAAGATATATAGATCCTATCCTATTCCTACAGTTCTTTTCTTTCGCTTGATACGACTTAGTCACGACCTTAATACACATTACCAATATATGTATACATATATATATTTTACTACATGTTTCAACTCTAAAAATATTGCACTATTTATTTTACATACTTGGTGACTTTATTTATTTATGGTCTAAGAATAAATGCAACAAAGAAAACAGGAAACAGGCTAAAAAATTATCAATTGTGACTGATAAATTTAAATCACCCTAAATTCTGTGATATTCTGAATATACCACGAAAATACCAGTCTCTTTTGATGTGAGAAAGTTTAATTGCAGTTTTTTAAATAAAACTCTTTTATGTAAATTATTTTATTTGAAATTAACTATTACTTAAGAAATTACAGTTCATAATTTTTGCTATAAGTGATCTAATAGACAATAATTTTATAATTGTAAGTAGCAATAAATTAAAAAAACTTGTTTTTCAATGACATTTAATGAAACTGAAACCATTATATCGATACACATGGGTAGAATAATTTTATAAAAGACAACTTTACAGGCCTCCCAGAAAAAATACCTTGGACTAAAAGAATTTCTTACATATATTCCTTCAAACAACCCCATAAAGAAATCGCAAGGTATCAAATCTGGGGACCGTGTTGACCAGTCCAAAAATTCACTATTCCACCCAATTCAACGATAATAAATGTAATTATTTAATAAACGTACAGGTATTGGTAAACTAAGGCACCATTTTGCTTAAAACCAGAACTCATTTCCTTAACAGTAAGATGAGGTAATAGCTGATTATTTGATTTAACATGTAAGATATTTGTGACCATTCATTATCTTGTCAGAAATATCATAAGACATAACACCAAACTGTCATAGCTGCCCAAGATGTTACTCTTTTGATTTTGGGCTTTGATCCTAGTTTATTCTGTCCCACTATAAGAGTGAGTTCGGTATCATAATAATGAGAAGTTGTTCCCACTTATGGCAACAAGTAGCCTCGGTTTATCTATCCTGATGTGTAACCTACATGAAGACTAACAACAATGCGACTCTTGTAAAACTTTATTTTATATTTCTTTCCAATCCTATAGACTGTAGATATGGTTACAAAATATCTTAAGGAAAGTTTTTCCATATCAAACACCCTGCAGTATATCATAGGTTTTAATGCACTGCCTGTTTCAAACAACAGTCTTCCATTTTGTAATTAATTTATGGAGGATCAACAACTGGAAGGATATAAAACCGGAAAACATATTTTGCTTCTAAATAATTATTGAAATATACAGCCAAAGCACAGCACCGGACTTTATACTCTCAACTGATAAAAACATACTTAACGGACATATTGTTATGTAGTTAACAAAAAAAAAGTTATCTTATATTTAATTAGCTAACCAATTTCTGCACCAGTCGTGTATGTCTTTACTATGAGACTGAATTTAATGATTTAAGTGTTAAATTAAACAGTATTCCTGCAGATTATTTCCAAAAAATTTTAATTTTACTTGGAAAGACATATTTTGTAATAACTTTATCATTTAAAAAGCATATCGTTAGGGTAATTAACATGTTTGAAACATCTGTTATAAATTCTCAAATACGGTTTATTTTGTTGTTTTGTTTGAAAATTTATAACAGCTGATTATTTTATTTTTTTTTATTTACTTATATAGTGCTAACTTTATTTGTGAAGAATCACGTTGTGTTAAAATAATCGATTGCTTGCATTTCGAAAAAATAAACAGATTATACTGTTTATTGTTAGTATGTGACAATTGAGAATACATATAACACAATTTGAAACAGGACAATTGGGAATTTGATGAAATAACCATACAAATGAAGATATTTAAACCTTAAAATTCTTGAACATAATTTTAAATGCATAGCGCATTTACAGGAGTCACATACTTATTCAATGTCATAACCAATAATATTAACTGCAGTAACCAATAATGATAAAACTTAATTTCATTTTCAGACGCAAATGTAGTAAACGCGGTAATGTTATGTGATTGATTACAAGTTACCTTTCTATAATCAGTGCTGTGCGCTACAACACAAAAGCAGTTGTTTCCATTTGAACATATTTTTTCTGTACCTCCAAAGTTTAAAATTCTGTAACGACAAATAGTTTTGATAACATGCATATTAACTTTTAGCATTGATTACAGTAGTCTAAATATAATGAAGTTAGAAGGGATATGTGTTCGTTAATATTGTTTCATCTGTTCTTTTGCGCCTTTTCTTAAAATAACACATTTTAAGGAAGAAATGTAAATTTATCTAATGAATTTTGAATCATAAATGTCTGCTTAAAGTTAAAGTTTTCAGTATCAAAACTGCGACATGTTTAACTCAGCGTAGCACAAAAACTATTGATTAAACTATGTTAACAATAATGATAAATTTTCCAATGTTCAAAAACAAATGATAGTGGTTTAAATTTAAAGTCATAATGTGAACGTGTTTTCCAAATTGGGCCATAATATAAACTGAGTATTAGCAAGTATATTATAGGATTGATATTATTATATCACTGGAATATATTTGTACAGGTAAATCAGCAGGTTACA
Source organism: Aphrophora alni (assembly GCA_963513935.1). Classification (NCBI taxonomy): domain Eukaryota; kingdom Metazoa; phylum Arthropoda; class Insecta; order Hemiptera; family Aphrophoridae; genus Aphrophora; species Aphrophora alni. Next base: position 74,674,704 of record OY740766.1, read on the forward strand.
TAGCATTAAAAGACTTTTTTGTCTAGAACATACGCAGACAAACAGACAGGAAAGATAGCGTTTTATGGTGATGAGTTCAACATACTCATGCAAATGGATAAGGATATATATTGACTAGGATATATATATATACTCAGGCAAACTGATGGTTTTTTAATTATTCTATTTTCCGCTTATACGTTTTACTAGCAAGTATTGAGTATACAATAATATTTCAAGTGAAAAATATACGACCTAGACTGGGAATCGAACCCAGGACCTTTGGCTTTACGCGCCAATGCTCTACCAACTGAGCTATCCTAGTCGGTTCCCAGTACTGTGATTTAAGTGATAAAGATTTAAATTCAAGTGAGAAGTCTACGCCTTGTACTGGGAAGCGACTAGGATAGCTCAGTTGGTAGAGCATTGGCGCGTAAAGCCAAAGGTCCTGGGTTCGATTCCCAGTCTAGGTCGTATATTTTTCACTTGAAATATTATTGTAAATTGATAGTAAACAAACAGTAACAAGGACATATGTCGACTGGGACATACTCAGGCAAACTGATAGGGAGCAAACAGTAGTAAGAACATAATGTCGACTGGGATATACTCAGGCAAACGAATAAGGAACAAACAGTAACAAGGACATATTTATTTGTCGACTGCGATATTAAGCAAATTGATATACCATTGTTAGTGAGGAGATCGGTTTAAATGGAACATAAGAAGGCGCACGGATAGGGGACAAGCATTTGCAAAGATGTAATATGATAGCTGGAACATATTTAGGCAAAAGGATAGAGAACAACTTATTAGTTGTAAATATAGTACAGTTTAGTACTATATTTATTTAGTTGATAAAAAGTACATATGTTCATTTACATGTAATCATCCAAACTAATAAGGAACAAACAATACTAAAGATACATGTTCACTGAATCAAGGAAACTAATGGAAAACAATTGTTATTATGGAAATGCATTTACAGGAACAAATACTGGCAAACAGATCGGGCACGAGAACATCATAAGAACATAATGTGATGACTGTTTATTGAGGCAAAAGGATAAAAAGCAACTTGAAGAAAGGACATATGTTTCACTTGAATATAATCAGCTAAACTGATAGAGACCAAACAGTATTAAAAATATATATTTACTGGAATATATTCAACGAACTGATGAGAAACAACCATTTATGGGAAAGATACGTTTAATGGAATATAATAAGGCTAACGGAAATTGAACAAATAACAAACAATTGAAATGTTATATGTTCACCGAAGGGTACAAATTATTTCCGGGTAGGGAAATTACTTTTAATAATGTTTTGGAAGACATTTACAACTGTAAAAGGGTAGGGAACAAATACTTGTATGGTCATTTATTCAGGGAACATACTAGGTGACGGATAGGAAACAAAAACAGCTGTATTAATTTTTGTGGTCAGTAGAACAAACATATTCAGGTCATCGGATAGGGAACAAAGTCTTGAAAGGACAAATGTTCAGATGAGGGAAAATATAGTTGTAATAATTTGTGTTTACTGAAACAAACCTACAAACAAAGCAATCGGATCGGGAACTAAAAATTTTAAAACAAATGTTAACTAGAGGGTAAACGGATAAAGAATAATTAATTAATAAAGAGTTTGTTTGTTGGCCTATATTTACATGTTGAAAAGAAATAGGAAAGAACAATTGTAATGGCATATGTTTTCTAGAGGAGAAAGATGAGGAAGTTTTAATAAGTTTTTTCACTAGAATATACTCTCAAGGGCAAACGGATAAAGTAACAAAAATTGTAATGTCATATGTTTACTGGAGGAGAAACGGATGAGAAAGTTTTATTAAGTTTTTTTTCACTAGAATATACTCTCAAGGGCAAACAGATAAGTAACAAAAAATATAAGGACATATCTTTACAGGAGGTCAAACGGGCAAGGAACAATAGTTATTTTTACATTTTTTCACCGGACCATACTTACAATAGGAAATGGTTGGAAACTAATAATTTTAAGGACTTATGTTCACTGGAGGGAATACGAATACGAACTAATAGTTATAATAAGTTATGTGCAGTGAAATATACTCACAACAGATAATTACTGATGTGTGATATGTTGAAACACAAGTTTACATAACTTATGTTCACTGGAACCTACTCTCTAAGGCAAACGGATATTTAAACATGACTTTTAAATACATAAGTTATATCACACTTATAAAGGCAGACATATGTAGGCTATAACAAGCGCTTTGGGGCATATTCTTATGAACCTATTTATGTGTTCTGAAAGATAGACGAAGGAATGCTTTAAAACATATATTGTATTCCCATAAATCTTCAAATAAAATCAAACTTATAAGAAACTAAATTTTATTTTTGATAAAAGAGAAAGTTTCTTTTTTTTAAGTACTTAATCTGGTCATACTGATTAATAATAAAGCGTTATAAAAATATGTTTACCAAGCAAATACGTTTTGAATAAAAACAATTTCAAAATTAATTTAGAGGAATAACAATTTTGCAAATACACTATTATGATTTCCTGAAATAATATAGACTATAGAGTGAAATATTGTAAGATTCAGATTCAGACTGTTACAAATTCCAAATGATGAATCATAGCCTTTTCAATTGGTCTTGAAATGTTTATCAATTTCACATCTGTTATTGCAATGCATGATGTTCACACTTTTTTTCTTTTACCAAATATAATCTTAATTTAATAACATGAGATTAAAACAATTTGATCTTAATTAAGGACGAAATAATTTCATAAGTAAGATATATTGTTAATTTATTCTCTTCTTAGCCCGAAATAAGTTATTCTCTTTTATATCTATAACCCATTGCAATGTGTTAAATCACTTACTGTATCTCTTTCTTTTGCTACCTTCTTTCTTCTTCCATGACGTTGAAAACATGAAGCAAGCATGATGTTTTGGTTAAATAATAAAACTAAATTTATCACTCTTAGTTTATAAAATGTTATTATGAAGTGTGGAAGCAAAGTATTACTAAACAATAATTCTTTAACTCTGTTATCTGACAACTAGCTAATTTGCATTTCAAACAAATAATTTAAATGAATATATTAGCTAAACAACACTATTAATAAAACACTGCTGGCGTTAGTTAGTAACGGTTGCTAAGCGAAATAAACAAGTGAAGAGTTTTCAACGCCTCCACTACTACTTCAACAAGGTAATCAATAATAAAAAATAAAAATTTAGGAAAATTATCAAATGTTACGTTTCGACTATCTGAAATGAAGGAGCAAAACATTTATGTGTTACAAACATACACATTTATTTTTTATTTGTTTAAATGGATATGCGTAATTTATAAAAATTTGAAAATAATTGCTCTTTATTATTTTTATTTATTTATTTATCCTTTTGCATTTTATCTTCTTTTATCCAATTAACGCAATTAATTTAGATGCTTAAACACTACCTATCTCAAATTGATGACCTTTTTTAATAAAATAATTGTACTTATTCTTATTTAATACTTTATGTATGATAATATTATATATTTTGTATAGTGGGTAAAATTATATTGAGTAACTAAAGTAATTTTAAACTTTTACATACATTATTTATATAGAGATTTTATACTTATGGGGGGGGGATTCCTCTTAATTAATTAATGATAAGTTACATCTTGATATTTTAAGTAAATAAATCTATTCAAATTTTACAAATTTAAATAATTATTAATAAGCATTATTCAAATTATTTAAAATATTTTCTTGGCATCTCTTAAAATATAAATCTAGCCAGACATTGGTAATAGAGAGTCTGTTGCCTCATAAATGCAAGACAGAACTCAACTAAAAAAGGTTAGAAGAGGGATTAAGAAATAATCCTTCTGTCGAAACGAATGATATTGAATCATTTAAATAGTGTTGAATTTGTTATGTGCACTCAAATTGGCAGTAAAAATATATTAAAGTTTAAATTTCAATATATATTAGTACCTATCTGATATCTGAACAAGCTACATAAATTGATATCCCTGTAAAAAGTGATGAATTTAAGAATTTTTTTTTAAATTTGTTTCCGGGAGAGGGTTATTTAGTACGGTTGTTAACATGATTTCAAAAAAATTGCCGCAGTGACTTTGTGTATATTATGAATCTACTTTTTGTAAAAAGAAAAACAAAGAAAACACAAAAGTTACAAATGAGGATATGGAGGAAAAAAACTGTCAATTTATTTTTGAAAAAAAAATGTTATCATGTTTTAGATAAAAAGACAGTACTTCTAACCAGATTTTCTTTACTGATATACAGTAATATAGTTATTTTATTTATAATACTGTTTAGAAGCTGAATCGCTGGAGAATCTGAATAAGTTCCAAATTAATTACCTCGTTTAAAACGACAATGAAATTAATTTTTACTCATTTTACAGCCCATACGTATGCATTTATTAATTTTTAAATTTATTGATTTTAACACTTCTACGTTTTTACCAGCTAGTATTGAACGAGGTAATTAATTTCATAAATCAAAAATTGCAGCAAAAAATCAAAGTCAAGTGACACTCTATGCTGGGAAGCGACTAAGGATTGTTCAATTGGTAGAACATTAGCGTGTTAGCCTAAATCACGGGTTCATTTCCCAGTCTAGGATGTATTTTATTCACTTGAAATGTTATTTTATACCAGCTGGTAAAAACGTAGAAGTGTTAAAAACAATAAATTAAAAAATAATCCCATTATATCCAGTTTAAGGAAAACGTACTCGAGGATTAAATTCAGACAATTTAAAAAAAATATAGAATATAATATTTTAATATGAGCAATCAGTAAGCAATTGTATTTATACTTCAAAAAACAATGAATAAATTTATTTCCTGGAATGGAGTTGAAGATTACCAAAAGAATGCCATCACAACTACTCATTACTAAAGTATTGAAGGTTAGTTCTAGTAACGTCATTTCTGAAGGCGCGTCCTGAGTAATCACGACAAATCTTTTAACGTTAGCTACGAAGGAATCTTCATACATGTTTATTCACTTGCCACCTCGCATTTAACGTTAGTTGAGAAGGAATCTTCATATATGTTTAATCACTTCTAACTATAGATATTGATTATTCACTTGATATATCGCATTTAACGTTAGTTGAGAAGGAATCTTCTTACATGTTGTATCACTTCTAACTATAGATATTGATTATTCACTTGCCACCTCGCATTTAACGTTAGTTGAGAAGGAATCTTCATACATGTTTAATAACTTCTAACTATAGATATTGATTATTCACTTGATATCTCGCATTTAACGTTAGTTGAGAAGGAATCTTCATACATGTTTAATCACTTCTAACTATAGATATTGATTATACACTTGATATATCGCATTTAACGTTAGTTGAGAAGGAATCTTCATACATGTTTAATCACTTCTAACGATAGATGATATTGATTATTCACTTGACACCTCGCATTTAACGTTAGTTGAGAAGGAATCTTCATACATGTTTAATCACTTCTAACTATAGATATTGATTATTCACTTGATATCTCGCATTTAAAGTTAGTTGAGAAGGAATCTTCTTACATGTTGTATCACTTCTAACTATAGATATTGATTATTCACTTGATATCTCGCATTTAACGTTAGTTGAGAGGAAATCTTCATACATGTTGTATCACTTCTAACTATAGATATTGATTATTCACTTGACACCTCGCATTTAACGTTAGTTGAGAAGGAATCTTCTTACATGTTGTATCACTTCTAACTATAGATATTGATTATTCACTTGATATCTCGCATTTAACGTTAGTTGAGAGGAAATCTTCATACATGTTGTATCACTTCTAACTATAGATATTGATTATTCACTTGACACCTCGCATTTAACGTTAGTTGAGAAGGAATCTTCTTAGATGTTGTATCACTTCTAACTATAGATATTGATTATTCACTTGATATCTCGCATTTAACGTTAGTTGAGAAGGAATCTTCATACATGTTTAATCATTTCTAACGATAGATATTGATGATTCACTTGATATCTCGCATTTAACGTTAGTTGAGAAGGAATCTTCATACATGTTTAATCACTTCTGACGATAGATATTGATTATTCACTTGATATCTCGCATTTAACGTTAGTTGAGAAGGAATCTTCTTACATGTTGTATCACTTCTAACTATAGATATTGATTATTCACTTGATATCTCGCATTTAACGTTAGTTGAGAAGGAATCTTCATACATGTTTAATCACTTCTAACGATAGATATTGATGATTCACTTAATATCTCGCATTTAACGTGAGTTCAGAAGGAATCTTCATACAAGTTTAATCACTTCTAACGATAGATATTGATGATTCACTTGATATCTCGCATTTAACGTTAGTTGAGAAGGAATCTTCATACATGTTTAATCATTTCTAACGATAGATATTGATGATTCACTTGATATCTCGCATTTAACGTTAGTTGAGAAGGAATCTTCATACATGTTTAATCACTTCTAACGATAGATATTGATGATTCACTTGATATCTCGCATTTAACGTTAGTTGAGATGGAATCTTCATACATGTTTAATCACTTCTAACTATAGATATTGATGATTCACTTGATATCTCGCATTTAACGTTAGTTGAGAAGGAATCTTCATACATGTTTAATCACTTCTAACGATAGATATTGATGATTCACTTGATATCTCGCATTTAACGTTAGTTGAGAAGGAATCTTCATACATGTTTAATCACTTCTAACGATAGATATTGATGATTCACTTGATATCTCGCATTTAACGTTAGTTGAGATGGAATCTTCATACATGTTTAATCACTTCTAACTATAGATATTGATGATTCACTTGATATCTCGCATTTAACGTTAGTTGAGAAGGAATCTTCATACATGTTTAATCACTTCTAACGATAGATATTGATGATTCACTTGATATCACGCATTTAACGTGAGTTCAGAAGGAATCTTCATACATGTTTAATCACTTCTGACGATAGATATTGATTATTCACTTGATATCTCGCATTTAACGTTAGTTGAGAAGGAATCTTCTTACATGTTGTATCACTTCTAACTATAGATATTGATTATTCACTTGATATCTCGCATTTAACGTTAGTTGAGAAGGAATCTTCATACATGTTTAATCACTTCTAACGATAGATATTGATGATTCACTTAATATCTCGCATTTAACGTGAGTTCAGAAGGAATCTTCATACAAGTTTAATCACTTCTAACGATAGATATTGATGATTCACTTGATATCTCGCATTTAACGTTAGTTGAGAAGGAATCTTCATACATGTTTAATCACTTCTAACGATAGATATTGATGATTCACTTGATATCTCGCATTTAACGTTAGTTGAGAAGGAATCTTCATACATGTTTAATCACTTCTAACGATAGATATTGATGATTCACTTGATATCTCGCATTTAACGTTAGTTGAGATGGAATCTTCATACATGTTTAATCACTTCTAACTATAGATATTGATGATTCACTTGATATCTCGCATTTAACGTTAGTTGAGAAGGAATCTTCATACATGTTTAATCACTTCTAACGATAGATATTGATGATTCACTTGATATCTCGCATTTAACGTGAGTTCAGAAGGAATCTTCATACATGTTTAATCACTTCTAACGATAGATATTGATGATTCACTTGATATCTCGCATTTAACGTTAGTTGAGAAGGAATCTTCATACATGTTTAATCAGTTCTAACGATAGATATTGATGATTCACTTGATATCTCGCATTTAACGTTAGTTGAGATGGAATCTTCATACATGTTTAATCACTTCTAACTATAGATATTGATGATTCACTTGATATCTCGCATTTAACGTTAGTTGAGAAGGAATCTTCATACATGTTTAATCATTTCTAACGATAGATATTGATGATTCACTTAATATCTCGCATTTAACGTGAGTTCAGAAGGAATCTTCATACAAGTTTAATCACTTCTAACGATAGATATTGATGATTCACTTGATATCTCGCATTTAACGTTAGTTGAGAAGGAATCTTCATACATGTTTAATCATTTCTAACGATAGATATTGATGATTCACTTGATATCTCGCATTTAACGTTAGTTGAGAAGGAATCTTCATACATGTTTAATCAGTTCTAACGATAGATATTGATGATTCACTTGATATCTCGCATTTAACGTTAGTTGAGATGGAATCTTCATACATGTTTAATCACTTCTAACTATAGATATTGATGATTCACTTGATATCTCGCATTTAACGTTAGTTGAGAAGGAATCTTCATACATGTTTAATCACTTCTAACGATAGATATTGATGATTCACTTGATATCTCGCATTTAACGTGAGTTCAGAAGGAATCTTCATACATGTTTAATCACTTCTAACGATAGATATTGATGATTCACTTGATATCTCGCATTTAACGTGAGTTCAGAAGGAATCTTCATACATGTTTAATCACTTCTAACGATAGATATTGATGATTCACTTGATATCTCGCATTTAACGTTAGTTGAGAAGGAATCTTCATACATGTTTAATCATTTCTAACGATAGATATTGATGATTCACTTGATATCTCGCATTTAACGTTAGTTGAGAAGGAATCTTCATACATGTTTAATCAGTTCTAACGATAGATATTGATGATTCACTTGATATCTCGCATTTAACGTTAGTTGAGATGGAATCTTCATACATGTTTAATCACTTCTAACTATAGATATTGATGATTCACTTGATATCTCGCATTTAACGTTAGTTGAGAAGGAATCTTCATACATGTTTAATCACTTCTAACGATAGATATTGATGATTCACTTGATATCTCGCATTTAACGTGAGTTCAGAAGGAATCTTCATACATGTTTAATCACTTCTAACGATAGATATTGATGATTCACTTGATATCTCGCATTTAACGTGAGTTCAGAAGGAATCTTCATACATGTTTAATCACTTCTAACGATAGATATTGATGATTCACTTGATATCTCGCATTTAACGTGAGTTCAGAAGGAATCTTCATACATGTTTAATCACTTCTAACGATAGATATTGATGATTCACTTGATATCTCGCATTTAACGTGAGTTCAGAAGGAATCTTCATACATGTTTAATCACTTCTAACGATAGATATTGATGATTCACTTGATATCTCGTGACAAGGAGAGTCTTCCATAATTCCCATTATATTTCTATATTCAAGTTCAGAAAGAGAGTCTCTGAAGGTTTTTATTTTATTTTGTCACTGAGGTTTAGAAGGAGCGCGCCTAGGATATCTCGTCAAATTATAAAACTGAAATAAAGAAGGCGAGGATTTGAGGAATTACATTAGGAATTAATAAGGAGAGTTTTTTATAAACAAATATTAACCCCTTTACTTTAAGGTAGAGGAGTACCATCAAGGCAGTTAAATTGACTTTAATCTGGGTAATTTTGTGATCCGAGTTGCAGCAGCTAGACGTGTCGATAACGCATGCCTTTATTTCCTGAATCAGGGGTTCAGAAAGACAATTGCCAGCTGACAAATTGTTAGATAGAGTGGCGAATTAAATGTTCAACACATATTGTTATTATCCACATAATTTTCAAACTTTAGGAACATGATAATGTATATTAGCAACTAACTGAATACGAGTATAGTGTACGTTGTACTGCCATGACTAAGACCAAACATGTCGTCGTGTAAGTCGATTGCATGTTACTACAGTAGTTATCATAGCATAAGTAATGTTCCCCTCCCAGCTTGTCAACGTTATTCCTCCGCTTGTCATCGATTACTTTAGAAAAGCAGTGTTGTGGTAGGAAACTGATGATTTCTTCTATTGGTATTATCCCAAGATTTTATTTCAGTTATGTTTTTAGCTTTCCTAAGAAATTTTTATGTTTTTAAATAGAAAAAAAATTCTTAACCATAATGATGTTGGTGTTTATACATTTGTGTTAAACATTTACTTATCGGTAAGTGAACATTCCAAAACTTTGGAAAAGTCTCAAAATTAAATCTTTTAAATTAATTACATTTTCAAAAGATTTAAATACTCATACCTAATAATAATTTAGCGAAGCATTACAATTATCCCCCATAGACCTACTATCATATAATGAGCTGTATTAGATGCAGTATTTGGTACACTCAAAAATTTCCTGAGATTTTTGAAATTATTATTTTTAACTTTATAATTTAAAATATTTATCAAAATTTGAGCAAACTTACAGTTTTCTCTCCTTTTGTAACAACTCAGCTTTATTTCATGCATTGTAGACTAACCGTGTGTTAACAATTTATTCTCGCAAAATATAATTTTTCAAACTTATATATGTGAATTATTTTGATCCTAAATATCTTTAAATGATCTTTAAATATAATTTAAACTAACTTGCATTAAAATTTTTTTTTCTCTATTTAAAATTGCAATTTTTAATATTTAAGAAAATATTTTACTAAATACATATAATAAATTTTTATTATATATTTTAAAAATTGAAATGTTTCTAGTGATCAATTCCTTAAATTTAAGAAATAGGCTACAATGATAAAAATATGAATGATAAAAGTATCCCTTTAATTAAAAGTTTCCAAGATCTGATCGCCTAACTACTATATTGCAACTATAATGGACCATGAAATATGCACAGATTTCATTCTGTAATATATTTAGAAAAGTTGATCAAATATAAAAATATATTCGTTTTTAAGTAACAAGTATTTTTGAGTCTCGATAGAACTCAAATAAAACGTATAAAGGATGATAATTCTATCTCTGTCTTAGTGATTTAAAGGTTAAAAGGAAATTAACCATAAGGGCTACAAAGTTAATTGTACAAGGGAATCCGGAAATCCATAATTCCATCTGAGAAGAGACGGAATCCGAATTCCATCCGAATTTTACATGGACGTGAATGTTACCGAATTGGCTTATTATATCAAAAGGAAGAAAATAAGAGAAAAGAAGAAGAACAAAATCCCATACAACAAAATTCAAGAATAAAAAAAATAGGGAAAGCAAAACACTACAAACGTAATTTATATTTTTGTAAACCAATAAACATGAATATACATAATATATTGGGTGGCCATATTTTCTCATAAATCTCTGGATTTACATTTTAAATATTCCGATTTTAATATTTTAAGTAAAGGATATAAAGCTGAAAACTGGCATGACACTGGTGCACATTCTGAACGGTTTTGTTGGTATTTTCAGAAGATCCAGTGTTTTATTGTATTCGAGAAAGAAAGGAAATTTATTTTTACTATCAGGATTTGATTAGATTAAAAATTCTAGATCGTCTGCCCTCCCAGTTTGCATATTGACATATTTGTCAAAACATTCAAACATTAGGAAGTCTAACTGATTTTTCTATTTGAGAAATTTTTAGTTATATTTTTCTGAATTAAAGTAAAAATGTCTGGACACCCAGTTTTGCATTACTGTTGCAATATTTGTTAAAAACGTAAAATTGTTGGAATCCAGGTTTCTATTCCATTCCAGGAAAATCTTTTCTATTTATTATCCAAGTTTGTGTAAAAACCAAATTAATGTAGGAGAGAGATTAAGGCTAAAAAAGGCTGAATATAAAGGCTATTCAATTTGCATTACTATTTAAATCCTTCAAATTTCAAGAGTTTCAGGATTGTATTCTATTCAATATCAACAATTAAATTTCAATTTATTATCCAATTTTGATCAAATTTAAAATGGAAGAAGGTGTAAATACATTAGGCATCAATGTTGAAATTTTGTGCTTATTTTTTAAATTAAAAATCATTATTTGTTGTAATTTTTTATTTTAATAAATGAATCAAGAATACCACTTAGTCAGGAATGCAAAAGAAAATACATCTCCAAGTCCTCATTTACAATCTCCCACGTTCAATCGCAAAAAAGTCAACCTTAAACATATACAATATATCAATCTGTATTCCTGAAACACTCACCTGTATTTTATTACTAAATACGGATTTGTGTCTTTAAACTTCACATTTCACTAAAATTTGAGCAAAATAGGTAGAGCCGATTTTGAGTAATTACCAATTTTACAATATCCCCATGAGCCGAAATTTTTGGAGAGATGGCAGACAATACGTTTTGTTTGGGTCCTTAAAGACTATTGCAGCTACCCTAAGAGTTATAGACAAAATGAAGATATGTCTAGAGATATGATCATAATATCTCCACGCACTAAACGTGATTAAAATCCGTCCACTCGTTATGGAGCGAGGGCCAGCTGGTAGGCAGAAACCGAGACTTGAAAGTAAAATGAACTTTTAGTAAACAAACAAATAGATTATATACTCGTATATAGCCATAACGATACTAAAATCTGACAGAATAACAATAATAAGATTAGATTAGAGGTTGCAAGAATCATCACAAACGGGTTAGGTTAGATTAATAATAATCCTAAAATCTGACAATATTTCAATAATGTACATTGTCCCCATCTTGAGTTTCTATTATTTGTTCTATTTTTATAGGAAATGCGACTATTCTTGAAATTCCCTACCTCCCCTGTTAGGGCTAATGGCTTTTCTACACCGCCCCTCGCTCCACCAAAAGAAAAATTACCTAGATTACTCTCGCTAAATTTGGGCTCGGTTTTTTTGTCTTATTAGGCTTAAAATAAGTGAGCCTAAATAAGTGAGCTGAATCAGTTGATTTTAATAGATTACTTCAGTTTGTTAAGCTAATTGTTGTTATTCAATTTCAGAACGTAATTTTGTGCAATTTTGGTCTCAATAATTGAATAGTACATTAAAAAATGTGTACTACCGTACAAGAGCGGGTATTTATTGAAGAAGACTTTAATAAATATGGTTCACACAAACAGTGCAGAGAAGCAGTTCTTGTAGAATTTGGTAAAGAAGTTCCAGTGAAAAATGTTATTCAGAAACTTATTAAGAAGTTTCGGTAAGCTGGCTCAGTAATAGACAAAAAACGGGAAGGCAAGAAATCTGTTTTAAGAGAACAAAAGTAGATCTGTGAATGCTGAGGTGTATCAAAAAATTATTTAACAAAATAAGAGAGCGCAGAATAGCTGTAACAAGAATAGCTTGTGGTTACAGCAGGACGGTGCAACCTCACACCATGGATATGTTCATGAATTTTTTAATGAAAGAATTATTTCCAAAGGATTTTGGCCACCGAGTCTCCTGATCTATCTAGTTTTACGTAATTGTAAAAAGTAATTGTGAGAGTTATTTTTATATTAAGAAATAAAGGCCATTTTGTATAATCTGAGACGATTTTATTGGTTAACAAACTTAACGACATTTCTAAACTTAAATTTGTCTAACTAATTTTGAAACTACATTTTTTAAAAAAATTATTATTATTACATATTTCTTTTTTTAATAGAACTGGAAGATAAAATTCGATTCATTTACCATATATAATGTATATTTTATAACTTTTAGAAATTTAGTACTCCAGAATACAGTTTTGTAGTTTATAAAACTACTTCATTCCATTTGCATTTGAGCGATTACGACTATTCTTACTAAGGTAAGTAAAAGTCTCCACAATTTCTATTTGTTATAAATTTTGAGTTTAAAATTTTTGCTATTGTATAAACATGAACTCCTTGTGTTACCGCTTTGGAGGGGAGGGTGTGTTTGAAACGAACTTAATATTTTTTGTTATCAGACCTTTCTAAAAACAAATACGTAACCAAATTGCAATACAAGCAATACAGGTTAACTAAAATAATTTTGATAGATTACATTTAAAAAAATAATTTCCTTAAATAATAATTTAGTTTTTGTAATATATGTCAAATTTATGAACGTTGACACCTTTACGTATAAAAATTAACATTTTGTTTAGTGTTTTATATTTAGTTTAGGGGATATTAACATGGGTTTATATAAAACTTATTATTTTGTCATTCAATTTAAAAATTTCATCACTTTTAAAGATTGTGTAATCAGTTTAGTAGAACAAACTAGTTCACAGTTACGCATTTAAAAATGGGTACACTTTAAATTTTATGGTTACAAGTGACTGTAAATTCATTATTTTTTATTAAATATAAGATGAATTTTGAATAAATTCAGTTTTCTCATCTTTTTTAGAGATAGTTAATAATAATTTGGCATTAATTTTATACCATCCCAAAAAATATTTGTCTTTGTGTTAAAATTATAATTTTAAAATGCTACTGATAAATTAAATTTTTATTAACAATTAATATTGATCAAACTCAGTTATCCCATGATTTTTGAATTATAGTAATTAGTTTATCTCAAGAATTTAAGCCAAAAATAAAATGTTAAAATCGTAATTTTCATTTTCAACGTTTTTTTATTAAGTAAGATGGCGATTTTTTATGAACTTCAGTTATTCCTCTTGAACAGAATTATCTCAGTAATTGTATTTCAACTTAAACGTAAATTAAAATTACAAAATGATGACAGTTTATTTTAAACTTAAATTGAAGTTAAATTATTGAATTCTATAAATTATCCTTTGTTTAGTGTCAATTATCGTATAACATTTATATCTCTGAGATTTACACTCACCTGATTAATTTCTTCAGCTTCCGTCATTTTGTTTGGTTCACTCATTTTGAGCGCTTGTACGCACACAACAGATTCAGTGGCTTCTATGAAGGGGTTTATCCTAACCCTTAGAGCACAGTCTTAATCAGAAATCCCATCAAGAATGACATTGCTTTTAGTTGGCTACGTAATAGGATCAAGTCACGACCAATCGACTGACGTAAACAAAGACACAACAAAACTCCCTCTCTCTCTCTCTCTCTGAAGAAAGATTAATAGTCTCCCTCTTCTCTATTAACTTCTTTCTAGACCCGATTAACATAAACTAAAGTTTGTTTCCTTAAGTAAGTATGACAGAAAACCATAAAAGTATTGCATGACGACCCTTGTTTATGTCTGAAGTTTATATTAGAACAAAGGCTTGCAGACTAAATAAATTGCTGAAATATTGACAACGAATAACAATGAGAATGGTTGCATTAAACAAAATCAGGATATTTTAAATTTAATTCAAGAATCAATAATACGTCGCAGTCGTTGCTGAAATGGAATTATTCTAGAGTTATTCTCCTTACAATGTTTAGTTTCGCTCGTTAACAGACCTCTCCCTTCAGCAGAGTTTTCATTTCACTCATTTGCGATTCTGGTAACACTCGTTTGCGTGAATATTTTGTTTAAATAAAAGTCCTCTATAGGTAAAGTTTGAAAAATAAATTATTTTGAAATGTGTGGATTAATTTTTGAAGTTTGAAGAACTAAAAAACCACGTACTAAAAACAGACCTCAAATTGATTCCGATCAACACTTCTGGCCATTGTAGATAGAACACGTTATAATACTGTTGATGTGCTGGAAAACGAAGCGTTAAAATGATCCAAGAACAAAATATATAGCCTATTATTTAGTAAATTTTGTAAAAAACATCTACAGGCGGATAGAACAAACAAGAAGAGTTTCTTTGCAAAGTTTACATGAATCTAATTTATTTCCTTTCATATGTAAAGAATTATTTTGGAGGTTATAGCCCCCTCCCCCCCCCCTATCACCTCCAAAATAATTGATTCTTGAAACATTTTTGTAAATAACCGTTATTTTCTTAACATTTTATTATTCATTTAAAACAAAACTAAAATATGAAAACAACCTGAATTTTCAAATTCTCGTCAATAGATTTGAGTTACGTATTGTTTTAGACGTTAAAGGTTGTTAGTGTCTGGCGACTATATAACTACTATCGGTTGTTTCCGTTACTATTTCTTTTTCTCATTGTTAGCTGAACATTCACTAACAAGGTAACTCCATCCTTCACCTTGCACGTCACATCTACCAAACCTGGGCTTCTGCATCCTGCATGATCTCTCGCGAGGTTTTACCTGACTGGACTCTGTCAAGTCAGGTCTTTACCTCGCCCTTCGAGCGGATACATAACGTTCTGCTTTCTTCCACATTTACAATCTCGACACGCCCATGGAAAGAGCTTCTCAGCTTGGTACATGGAAAACCTTTCCTGTTTCCTTGTCCCACGCGATAGGGGTACTAACAGGAAGGAAGGTGGTTTTTAGTGAGTAAGAATCTCACACTATTGGGAAGAGCGGATTTCTCCCTTTGTCTTTTGAAGATTGTCCACCTATCCTGCGAAGTTTAAAAAAAAGCTGAACATTGGTAATACTTCAGTAAACTTAGTGACATCCCAAAATACTCTGCACCAAAGGTTAGCAATATTCAAAGCTTATGCTCATTCAAGATCCTTCAAGAAAAAACCGGATGTATTCCCTGATAAGTTTCTTAATGCAAACATACCAGCAAAGAGTAGCATTCAAGATTTGATTTTTTTTGAATGGCATACAAATTTCCGTACGTTTGAAAAAATTCTTTACGAACGTTATAATAACGAAGTGGTGTGAAGTACATTAGTTCCGCAAGATACTTCTATATCGTAGAACATTTGTTCAACAACTGAAGGAAGCAGAAAATATAACGTTTTAATTACTGTGATTAGCTACTCAATGAAAGTGCTGATAGTGAATTAGATTCTATGTTGTATTTTATGACTGACAAAGCATTATTTCATCTTTTTGGGACATGCTAATTCGCATAAACCCGGTATTGTTCTGTAAGAAACCCTCATCAGCTGCTAGTGAAACCACTTCTCGATGACAAAATCTGTGTGTCGAGTGCTATTTCTTTAGAGTATTTTAATTTTAATGGTATGCTCATAAAAATAACTTTGTTTAGTCACAGCCCCTTTATTTCTTTATTTGTGGATTTTAAAGTAACAAATCATTAACTATTGTTATAGCCCCTACAAATGAGATATTTAAAATTTACCAAACAAAAGTTGTCCTTCAAGATTTCGGAACACATGTAACTTATACTCACGGATGTATAACTCACTCAATATATAATGTACACAACTGTGGTTCTTATCTTAAACAATAAATTCTGTTCTAAAGTCTAAACTAGCCAAACATCAAATCTAAGGTGCTGGATAAGGTATTTGTTTTTTTCTTCTACAATGATAAGACAAAGCGGTTTAAGGGATAGTCAGAACTTCAAAAATTGTAGTTTATATGACGTGTGTTAATAAGAAAAGCAATAAAAATAAACGACGTAGTAACAATGCACACACTTTATCACACATCCAACCTCAAAACCAATTTATTAATCAACCTGAAAATGCCAAATCAGGGAAGTCAAAATCCCATCTCTTAGAAGGAATTTAAGAGATGTAAATGAATGTAATCTAAACAAACTTTCTTTGTGCCAACTTACGTAAAATAAATATACAATTAATAAAATATCAAAATGAATGGGATTAAAAAGTTCATTGTTTTGTTTTTATTTATTTCAATTTACCACAATGCTATAGAAAAATATTCAGTGTTGATTTACAGTTATTCGACCTTCTCAAATAAAGCCCCCTGGATTCATATTAACTTTCTCGCTGATAACTCCCCGAGTGTGTGACCATTATTTTTCTTTTTGTCTTTAAGTGTTACATTTGTGCAAAATCATTAGAGTCAATTTTGAGAATCGAAATGTTGATTTTGGTCTTACTGAAAGTATTGCCAAATTTTAAGTTATAAGAAGCGGGGGAAGGGGCTTGAGATATGACCACATACCGAATTTGATCAACATCGATCCACTGTAGGACACTGCACGGCACATAGACACGACAAAAACACAAAAGATGAATTTCATAAAAAAAAAAAACCAATTTGAGTATCATTTTATTTCCAAGACACCTAAACTGTAATATCCGATAAAAACATAACCTCATTTTATATCTGCAATAAAACTTTTTGTTTTCAACGTAAATTTGAGAAAATAAAACAGTTTAAAAAACCTAATCTTTTGAAATTCTAAAATTACAGATAATCAAATACTCGTACAATTTTCACTATGTCAATTGATAGGGTCTTCTTACGAAAAAAGGTAACAGGTTTTGTTACCGGGAATGGAAAAATTATGGATGGAAATACGATTTATAGTGGCCATGAATTTTAATGTTGGGATGAGGGTAAGCTGCGCTTCCAGCTGACATGTGTGGTAGAGCCTCTTCATAACGACTGGAAAACAGATTGTGAGAATATCCCTTTATCACCAGAAATACCTCACACTTGACCTTGGTTCCACAGTGTCTGTCAACACCGACATTGATATCATTTCTTTGTTCACCTGAAGATAAAGCAGGTTCGATCTAAATTACAAACCATGGTTATAGGGGAGAAACTAATTTTGTTCATCGTTCAACTTGCAAGAGAACAAAACTGTTTTCATTTTGTGGTTATGTGTCGGATATTGGCACGTTTCAGAACATTCTGGTTTGGGAAGATGAATTTGAAACGTATTTAAAGTTGGAATTTTTTGAGAAACACTTGGAAATTTAGGGGGAATTAATTCTGGAATATGTTTTTATTTTAATATAAATTTTATTTACACGTTTGGTATATTATTAGTTATTAGTATATGTTTGTTTCTTCTTTCTCTTAAATTATATGCTGCGTAAATCGAGTAACAGACAAAAAATAAAATAGAATAAATGGTTGCTTCTCTTGTTTCTTCCTAAATTAATATTTACTGAATTATTTTAGTTTTGTTATTACCATAGATTATTCCATCTGTAGGTAAAACCAAATTAATTTTTGATACCACTTCTAAGTTTAGATTATTAGTAGGACCAATCAACAATGACTGTGCTAGCAATTAAATTTAATGTAAGAAGTTCTATTGTTTTGTTTTGTTCTTTATTTGATGTATTTTATAAATGTAAAAGACATCGATTTTTGTTAGTTAGTTTATGTTTGTGTGTGTAATAAAATACTATTACAATCTGCCTCTAAAAATCGCCAAAATCCGAGATTATGTAATGTCATCTTACCTTATCCATAGTTTTGGTTTACTGTCGGAGTGTGTCTTTATGTTTACTTTAACTTTGTAAATACATAAATGACAAGAGGTTTTTTTTAAATTACTCGAAATTTGGAACTCACCAAGGAAAGCAGAACTGACGAAAGCATGTAGACTACTACTGCTTTGCTATCGCCACAAATTTGTATTAAAAACAAACTTATTATAAAGTTAGAATTGTTAGCACATTTGCATTTTTTATCCGAATGTTCTCAAATTGTGAATGTTGCCTGAGGTTTATTAATTAATTATTGTACAACTTAAAGAGAAATAAAAGGTGATAAATTTTTAAATTGTGACCTATTTAAAAATTTTGTTAAATGGTTTACGAAAAAACTTTTGTATTTAAGTCCTGTAGCTTTAAAATTGGTTTATCAAACGTTATATCTAAATTTTCAAGTAAGAATTATAACTACTGTAAACGACACAGAGTTTAATGACATAACCTCAAAATCAGAAAGAAAATCAGCTGCAGTTTTAGTTCTTTGGCCTGAAACATTTAGTCGATAATATTTCCACAGAGATGTGCAATATCTGATTACAGTATACAATCAATACAAAGGGGTAAAAAGCATAATGGATTTATTGTTCTAAAGTAGGGCATAGTTATATTTAGGGAGGGATTGGTATATACCGTACCTGGTACCTATTGCTTGAAGATTGAGGATGGATTAATATTATACTCTTATCCAATGTATTTGACATTATGCCTTGTTGTTGCATAAATATATCTGAAAGATTATAATACGCTCCATAAATTCAAATCAAAATTAAAAACTCAGAAAAATAAGTGTAGTTAAAAAACTATCAACAAAATTAGCTGAATTATCTAAATATCACTTTACGCAAAGACTTGGTTTCATCTTAGATAGAGATAAAAATGTAATTTCATGAAAATAGCAAATTTCAATAACGAAGAGACTAAGAGTGTTCAGATAGCCTTATTACTAAAATCATTAACACAAACGAGCTTAATCTTGAACACTATAAAACTACCAAAGGGCAGCTGTAAAATCAAACTACTTCTAATTTTTAATTGGAGAATCCATAAGTTCGCGAAAACAATAATTGAAATTTGTAATTAATTGGAGAAGGAGAAAGAGTGAACAAAATTGGCAGAGTAGAGGAAAAAAAGGTCTTACAAATATAATCAAAATGTTTAGGTCGTAGATTCTACATTTGATCAAAATCGATTGAACATATTTTCAGAATATCATAATTGTAGGTTTTGGTTTTAAGGAAAGAAATTTTGAGCACGATTGGTATTTTGTTGTTTTCCTATATATTTGTGAGTAAGTTAGATGGTAAAAGATGTCATATGGTTCAAACGTGTACTAAATAACGTGCCATAAAAAATATGCAAGTTATTCAAAATCAGCTGAAACATTTGAAAATTTATTTGTTTTACATACATATTATTGCATTAAATTAAATGTCTGTACTTTTTAATATATATATATATATATATATATATATATATATATATAATGTCTGTACTTTTTAATTTATATATATATATTATTGACGAAATTCTTTTGTAGTCTTCTAACTGTTACCAGTCTTAGAGCTTACATAATATTTTAATAAAATTAATAACAAGAAAGTTAGCTTATTTTAAACTCAGATGTGACTGGAAGAAAGTGAAATCTATTTTGAGAAAAAAGAGGTGTGTTACTTGTCTAGAGGTAATCTGAAAAATTACGTCTACCGTATGCTTAATATTTATAAAATGTTGGCAAGTTTGTGTCTTAAACTAGTGATCCAAACTCTAGTTAGAGAAAATTACCATTCCTATTCGGTTATAATTCTAACACGTCTACATGAGTCTGTGGCATACCCTTCACAGAAGTCCTCTAGCTACGTTAGAGGTATCTCCTGAAGCTCAGAGAAGACCTAAGAGACATTCTCTCCTTCGGTCATGACCAGCAGAATTGAACTTCTCAGTTTATATGTGACGTAATAACCGATTTACTTTCCCCTAATTTTGAAATTTTTGATAGTTATTATTATCAAACCCACTGAGGAGATGTTTTATGTTTTGAAATCGAACAGTTGTTTTTATGTCTTTAATATACAGTATAGGGAGGAAAAATTTAGAGTGAATTTCCACAGAGCCATTGTGAGAATTTTGATGTTTTGTTGTGATTTATTTATAACCTAAAGGAAAAGGAAAGTTTTTGTCCGTTAGTTGTTTATTTTATTTTTTAACCTTTCTATTTGAGTGATTTTTTAGAAAGCGAATTAAACTATATATAGTCTACCATAACTCAAAATTTGGTTGTATCTGCCAAAAAAATTTCTCAACTACGATTCAAACTTTATCAAATTTCGCTCCAATGTATTCCTTGAGATTTAAGAAAAAAAATTTCTTTTTTTCTCTTTTTTTCTAATTCAAGACTACAACTAATTACAAACTTATATAGTAGTGATAGAAAAAAAAATGCCAATCCAGAAGTTAATGATAAAATATATGAACATTTTTATATTTCATGCCACCAGGATTGTATAATAAATTTAAAATGCTATTACCTTTTTTGGTCCTTTACAATCGTTATTTGAAATAATGCATTAATTTTTAGTTAATTTCTACCAGTGTGCTTAATTATATTAACCCATTTCTCTAAAATTATTTTAACGATTAGAATTAAATATTAAGTCTAGTATAATCAAATATGCCTTACTCAAGCAATTAAAAAATCACTAGTCAAATAAAATTGCAGATTTGAAATGGAAGGGGGAAATATGAAAAAGAAGTTCTGCCCCCTGTCTTTCTTTATACAAAAAATAAGTAATAATCTATTAAAATATAATAATATATTTACAATGAAATTGTGTTTAAGATACATACTAGTGGTTGTATTAGTGTGCGGTGTGTGTGTGTCTGGAAATTTCATGAATAGTTTCATTATTGTAGCTCATGCATCACTGAAGATGACGACATTGTTGTTGAAACCCGTTTGACTTAATAAACGTATTTGTGACAAATTGTAGCCTATTCAAGTTTTATTTTAACTTTAAAACATCTCACAAGTCAAGTTTTTTATTTATTCATATTAGTTATTCATATTCCATTATATGAATATCTTTTTTTTAATCTAAAAAGGAAGAAACAAGTTAAAAACAATCTTTTAAAAATTATAGGGAACGTATTCAAATAGAATTACGTTTTCTTTCCCTAGCAGAGCTAATTTGTCGAATCGTCAAGTTCCTTAATTTTCCGTAAGGTTGCAGCATCAGTTTATCAATTGTGTACAATAGTTTCTCATAGCAGGTTGGTAACGCCACCTACAACAAACACTACGTCATACAGTAAATACGAACTGTAATAGATGCTATTTAAAAAAAAAATTCTATATAGACAGATATTGTCTTTTACCAAATTTTCTTATAAAAAATAGGCTATTACTTCTGTTTTACCATATGGCAGAAACTAACGATAGCATTAGTGAATTTCCGAGACTGTGATAAATATATCCGCAGATCCTACCCATAGGAGTAATTCAACACTGTTATATAAGATGGTTTTTACATAAGAATGTAGTACGACATTGTTGGGGGTTTTTTATACCCGAATTTCGAAAGGATCCCAAGTTGAAACGGTTCAGTAGCCTGTCTATGATATATTGGTTAACGAACACTGTGTTACCGGTAACTAAGATTTTTCTTGAATCATTCAAACGTTTATTATGTTCCGAACACAATAAACGTTGAGATTGTTTTCAAGAAAATCTTACACATATATGCATAAACAATTATGCCTAAATACTAAGTGTTCAAAAAGGCCAGAACTTTCTTTTAAAATTAGAGTTATTGAAAACAAAAACTGAAAAAACGTTCGGGATTCTTTAGAGGACAAAAAAGTTCCAAGACAGTTTTGGCCTATATTTCAAAAATTTAATTTTGGGAGAAATTTAAAAAAAAGGTTTTAAAGGCAACCCCAATGGAATGATATTTCATTTTAATAGCAACGAGTAGAAGAAAGCCGTGGAAACCGAAGTATATGTGTTTCCCATGTATAAAATGGCAATCAATATACCTGTGTATATTATTACATTATGCACATTGTTTACTTAGCTTGAAAATAATTCGAATTCAAAGCTAAATTTGATAAAAATATCATAATCAATATCAAACCCCTTTTGGGGTTCGTAGCTCAGACTTCATTTATTTTGAAACAGTGAGATGAAATCGTTGGAGGGAGATTCAAATGAAATACATTATGTTCTGTAGCGCGTTATTGGAAAGTTCGATTATTTAATACAGAAAACAGTACTGCAAACCTGATTTTGTTTATTTGACTCTATTAAAATTGGTGGTTAATAATGTGAAATTGACGATACTAGTTGAAGACTCACTAATCTGTTTTGCAGTAGTGCCAATTAGACATTAAAATGCGCCATTTTAAATTAAACCAACTAAATGGTTTCAACTTTAGTTTGAAAGCACATAAATGGATACAATTTGCGGCAACATGCAACTCTAGTATTGCAGTTAATGATACAAGTTTTATTCGATATGAAAATTTGAAACTAAATTTTGTTCAGTAATTTTAAAAAGTGCTTATTTTTATATTGAAACAAATGAATGTTTTAATCTTTATAATAAAGTTAAAAATGCACTCCATACTTTTATCTTACCAGTTGCTATAGAATCCAGCTTACGTGTATTCTTCTTAGAAACTTATTTTTTTAAATTTTAGCTCAATTTTCTCTTACAATTTAAACAAATAAACTACTGAAATGTCTTATATAAAATGAAAGCTTATTACAAGGACAAGTTTTTGATAAAATTTTACAATTGTTATGCCTAACAACAATACGAAAATAGTGTTTTGAATATATTAGGTTTTTTTTCGAAAACACCTCTTCTGATTGTTTCAACCTAAATAAATACACTAACTTTATTACTGTCCACAAGGAAAATGGTTGTATTTCACTCACAATGTTATGTTACTTTTTAAAACTCAAGTTTTGAACTCTTAATTTTAAAAAAAATTTCCCCTTTACTGGAGGTGGTTCCTCGGAACAGCTTGCACCCCTGGGTCAATATTAGGTGGAGGACTTTTCAATGGAGGGGGTGAGGTTTTTGAGGAAATTTCGCAATGGACCTTGGGGGAGGGGGTACTAGTGTCTATGAATATAAATAGACTTTGTTATTCTCTGCTAATGCAGGGTGAACCACCTGTCGCGACCTTTAAAGGGAAGATTTAAATTTGAATGTGTATTGGACTAGAATTACAACGAGACAAGAGATAAGAATGTACTTTCAATTTGCATGAAACCACAAACGAGAAATATTCTTATTTAACTTACCAAAATGTAATTAGACTACCTACCTGCAGCACCGTTTTTAAGTTACTTGTTTACACAAGTGGTTTAATTTGAAAGCAAAACACATATTTATACATTCTTGTTTATATAATATATGTATATATTATTATAAATTTATATCTGCAGAAATTTATAAACATGAAATTCAATAGAAATTGTTGAATCAGTTTCACAATTTACTATTTCAGTTTACGTTTTCCAAATTAAGATTTATCCTTTTATTTAACAAATATAAATTTTAAGACTTTAATTTTGATAATAAAAAAATGTTTACCTAAAACAAACATATAGTTATTATTTTTATAAAAGGGAAAAGAGAGAAAACAAAATTGAAGTCATGACTTATTTAAATTTGAAAGAGACCTTGAAAGATTAACAGCATAAAAAAAAACATCACCACCCTTTTCACTGATGATTATGTTATATATATATATATATATATATATATATATATATATATATATATATATATATATATATAATATATATATATATATTTGGTTGTATTTTTTTTATAAAACAAACTCAAGCTACTACTACTATATTAAAAAGAAATATAAGTTAAATTAAAGTCCAATATGCACTTATGGTTGACCCATACATTAATTAGACTTCAACCTATAAACATTTGTTTAAGTAAAGGTTGTCAATACAGAATAGGTTGATCGCATTCAAAGGTTGTAGATTCAAGAATAATTAGTATACCCCAATTCTGGGACCAATTTAGTTACACACTGGTTGAGTTGTTTTAACGTGTAAGACCTTATAAATGTTAGACAAGATCCAGGATGATTTGTAAGTTTAATATTCCCACTACCATTATTTGAGCTATTGACTATTTTTACTTTATTGATTTAACGAATTGATAAATGGCCTTGTGCCTACGTTCAAAGTTATGCTGTATATATTTAGAATTTTGTTAATACTTGAGATGTTAAGGAACAGCATGTCTACGTTAACCTTGTAAAGCTTTGAGACTAGACTGAACTTTCCTGTTTCTCAGTGATGTACTAGTGGCGCTTATTGTTTGCAACGATTGCAAACTAAGGGTGCAAACACAGGTAGCAACAAGATACTGCACTATAAGGATCGCTCACTAATTAGGTTTATACAGACTATATAACTTTTTCGTTCACTTCTCTCGCATAGATTAGGTTATGTTAAATTAATGAGAACTAATTTGAAAATATTTTGGGAAACTAATTTTAACTCTTAGGTCTATTTATTTTTTCCTATGTCATACACCACAATTTTGGGGAACTTCAGGAACCAATTTTATACTACAACTACTGTAATCGTTTCAAAAATCGAGTAAAGACTTGCTATAAATTAGTCATTATGTGCATGGGGGTTATATATAAACAGTTGGAATAATCCAACAAGATATTGTCTAAATTAAGAATTAGTGATGCTGCTATATTTTTCAGTAGATAAGACAAATTGAGAAAGTTAGTGACAAATATTTGTAGAGGATGACAATAATATTAGTGAAACTAGCGAACTTATCAATATAGACAAAAAATATAAAAAGTTATTTTGTTATTTTCAGACTTTTCTTGTGTACTTCTTATGAGAAATAAAGGATTTAGAAGAGCCCTTCACTACAAAAATTTGTTTAAGATTATTGACATTTTATAGACAGTTTGAAATATAAACTAATTATATTGGGCTTTATAGAGCACAACTCTAGATCATTCATAGAAAAAATGTGTGAAAACTGAATGAAAATCGGTTAAGCTGTTACGGTTGTAGAGTTAATAATTCGGACATCCTCAAATTTTGTTTATGGATTGGTCTTAGATAAGTCTAAATCTAAAGTTATGTAAACAAGAAATCGTTTTCGAAATTTATTTAATGTAAGAATTTTGTTATTCAAATGGCGTGTCTACAGAAATATATATTTATAATATTTTATTATTATATAAATATAAATATTTTGAATAGTGTAAAAAGTTAGTTAAAGTTATTCAAGGTATGATTTATTTTTATTTTTTATGTAGACTATAAACTTATTTCATATTTTCAGCATAGCCTACGTTAAACTTTGGCATGCTAAAAAAAATACAGCTACAAAATATAAATAAATAAACATGATGTCTTACACTGGAAAGATTTAACTGGAATTTATTGCTCTTAAACTTGCCATAAAGCATGAATAAGACAAACTTTGGTGCATGTTATTTAAAAAAGTACGCATCTGTTAACCAAATTTTGTAAAACTAATTTTAAAACAAAGGAAGATGTACCACAAGTGAGAAACAAACTTGCAATGACAAAGTTAGAAAAAGTTAATGTAGTGCTCAAATGTATGGAAAATGAAGTACAAAATAAATGGTGGATTTATAGTGTACACGTGATCTAGTAACCTGTGAACTATTTAACTGTATCAATATTGTAAGACCACGGCACAAATAGACTCCATTCATCTTCTCTATCGATTATTATAGCTTTGTGATTGATTACAGTAACACTATTATGACAGTAAGGCCTTCAGTACTGAGGGAACAATGAGGAAGCCTAGAATACTTTTAATTTACAGAGTTTATTGACTTATTTTAATTGTGTAAAAGTAAAAACTTTTATATTTTTTTATTAATGTAAAAAGAAATCAATCAATAAACTTATTTTATCTTCTGATGTAAGGATTTACTGAAAATGATCAACACTACTTGTGGAAATTTAAATCTCCAAATGAAAGAAAACACAAATTTCCACAGCAAACACTTCGTTTGAAACACGACGACGTTTCAATGACTGAGTTATCATCATCAGTTGTTATATTTAAACAAACTTTACAAACAGAAACTAGATTCATGAAGTTTCATTTGTGTTATTACATAAAGTAATACTAGTAGACTAGTAAAGACTGTATGTGTGTTTTGATTCAGTGATACAATGTTTGTGTTAGGTAACACATGAAGATGACTACTTCTTCATTGTATTTGTTTAATTTCAAATTAAATGTTTATGTTTTTTTTTAATTTTTTTTTTTTTTAAGTTTGACATAAGGATATATACCACAGCCATAATAGCAAACCCTGGTGTGATATTTTATTATATTCTTTTATATGTCTATAATACACAACAAAACTCGATTTTCAAATCAAGATTATTGAATTTAGACTTGTTATATTTTTTAAACTTTTTAAACCTATTATTATACTATTAGACCATATTTTATTTACTGCTGTTAAAATGTGTAAATTTAATTGGCTGAAACTATGATAATAAGCTAACAATGGAAAATTATTTAATCACAGAATTTTCAATTATTGGCGTTCGCCCAATAAGTTAAAAATTATGGTAATATCATAATATGGTAAGTTAAACTGATAAATTCTCTGGAGATCTTTGATGTCCTCGTATAAGTGTGGTAGTTTTTTATATTGTTTGTATTTTAAGTTTTCTTTCATTTTGTGAACGAATTCCAGATGAGACAATTTGCAATTCAAAAAATTAGAGACAAAACCAGTGGGTTTGTGAACTATGGTGGATGCTCGATCTCCACTTTAGCATTTGAGGTTCAAAGCAAGTTTCTGTTTTTAGCATTAGTTCAGCTAGTGGCTCTATAATCCATGTATTATTATATTTCTTTTGTACAACTTTTTCATACATTATATTTCCGCTATATTTGTATTCATCCTTTAAAGGTAGGGGTATTTGAATAATAAGGAATGATTGATAACCGAGGTGTGTTTGTAATGACTTACAAAGTCGTAGATCAAATTAGTGAATTACTTCAAAGGATCCATCCAAATAATTCTGACAGTGATCACGTGATAGACAATTCAGATGCTGATTATGTATTATGGGTATCGAGCTCACATACCCACTGGATTTCATCAAGTTCAATCTAGTAAATCTTCAACGTATAAGAATCAGTTGAGAAAGTCAAGATGTATCAGAGATAGTAATCTACATTACAATCTTAAACATGACAGAGTGTTGGGTTTAATTATTTTACACGTATTCTAGACTTAAGGATGAAAGAGGAGCAGGTATCTTGAGCAAATACTTTTGCCATTATTTTACAGTGAATTTAGATGTGACAATGTTTGAAGAAGACTTATTGGTAATCAATGAATATGTAACGAGGAGATATGAGACTTTGGCTGAACACTAGTATAGAGTGATGCTGTACACATAGGATTATCTTTTGTTTTGTCTTCGGTAGTTATTATGTAAATAGTTTAAAATAGAAATTGTACACTAAAATATCTTGAAACACACTTAGGGAAGCTGAAATAACCCTAGTTTTAATGAAATAATAATTATAAACAAATACTAAACATAATCTCACAAACCTTATAATTGTATTATAAGAAGTAAAAGAAAGATGGCTTCTTGCTGGACAACAATTTGGATTCCATTATTTTGGGTTTGTTGAAAAGACATCAACGTTGTTTTGTTTTTCAAGAAAGAAAAGAAAAAAGGAAACTAATTGAATTTTTTTAAGAAGAGGGAGAGAATTTCAATTTGACAAGGATTATACAGATGGTGAATGAAATCGTAAATGGTAAAGAATACCCTATATATAAATTAGGATAAATAAATGTACAGATTTTTCTAAAATATATAAATAAATTTAGTAATTTAATGCATATAATGATGAAGTAACAATTATCCAAATATATTGAAATGAGTAAATAAGAACCATAGTAATTCATAGAGAGAGAAATTTTGTAATATTTATAAATAAATAAAAATATTGTTTAAAAAAAGTGTAACTTTATTTGATAGAGAAATAATATCATACAACATTCACTATCAACAGCCACTTTCAAAGTCCTCTATTCACTTTCAGCACTAATTCTACCAATCACCACCAATCACCATTGCTAACAATGGAAACAGTCTCATCTTCATTGTATAGTTGATACCTTTAGTCATTAATGTCACTGTTCAGTCACTCATGTCACACTCCTCAAACCTAGGGATTGTATGACAAAGGTCAACAATTTTTTGAACTATAATTTCTTCATCAGGCCCGTCATAGTTATTTCCTTCATCAATGTTTTAACTGATTTCAATCAATCAGTTAAAAATCAGTATGTTGACCTCCACACAAGAACCGACAATACTAAACTGTATCGGAGTACAGTCTTGTTGTGAATTGTTTCGACTTTTATAATCTTCAAAGCATAGTTAACAAAATGATTATTGCATGTGCTTAAATCAAACCTGATAACGACATTCTGTGGTTTCTGTTATATATTTACAGTTTACTTTTTATTTTGCACCCTCAGTGGTAATTATCAACTTATGCTTCAAAGGTATGTCAAATTCATTTATGCTTTGAATTTCAATCGTATTGAACCAAGGTACTGTTAGTAGTTCACAGCCGTTCATTATCAGGTCCATCTTGAAGTGAATATTGAAATCTTAAAATACGATACTTGTACTGTAATATGATAAATAATTTGGCATTTGTTTTTTGTTTTGTTTTTTATACTGATGTAAAAACTGAATTCGGCAATATTGTCAGTATAGGCTGAACAAATTGTTAAATGATTTATTACAACATTTTTATTTAGAATTTGGAAGTTTATTTCAAAAGGCACATATAAGATAAGGTGGCTAAATCTATTTTGCTCAAGAAAATTTAGTATTTTACTTAAAAATAAACAGTTGTTAAAAAAGATATAGCATTAAATTTTTTTTTTAAAGTCAGTCAGTCCTAGAACTTATTACCAGTTATTATCAGTAACTCCTGCATTTAATTATCGTTATAAGATATTAAAATATCTTTGGGGTTTCGTGTTCAGCTTCTTTAAAAAAAAAAAAAAGAAAAAAGGCGTTAAGTGGTGTTTTTTGAAGCTAAGTCATATTTTAGGTTTTATAGTATTCAAAATGGCTGATGTAAAATAAGGGGAGAAATCCTTCCCCATGGAAAAAAGTCTAGCAGGGTTGTTCAACAATGAACAACTGTGGTTTAGAAAAATGGAAGCTAATTATGTTTTATCACTTCTACTGCAACAACCGTACAACTATAAGAGATAACTGGACAAATTAAACGCACCGTTTTGTAAATCTAAAATTTCAATAACGTGATTAATGATTTAAATATTTAGTTTTTATAAATACAGTTTAGATTAAAAAGAAGGAAATTTCTAATTTATATATTTAAATTAAAATATTAAGATCACCACACTCAGAATTTAGTTATCTTAAAAATGATATTAGATTTAAACAAGTACAGATAAAATATGGTGAAAAAAATCAGTTGTAAAGTCGAAGCATACCACGCCGAATTTGCACATACTATAGTTTAATGGGAGGAGGGAATTCTTCATCTGGGAGAGTGTGCTTTATATGAAGAGAAGGATAGAGAGAGCGGAGATCTGTCTGGCATTCCCTCCACAGCCCCAATTCATAACTGGCGGTAAACATTATAGCCAACGCTACACAGTGGTCAATTTTATAAACCAAACCCGCTAGACTACAGCTAGCTGAGGTATCCAGTGATTCGTCTTGCTTATTTTCTGTGATGAAACGAACTCCGTGACTACATTTTTCGTACCCGGTATGGTAAAGATTCTCCAAGTAGGCTTACAATTCACGCTGACACCAACAATTTTTTGAGACGGGTTGTTTTATACGACATGAGAAATCACAAGTTCGTCCGCGACGTTCGAATGCTACTGTGGAACATCTCAGGTAGAGCTTTTCCCGTAATCTTAAGAAATCAACGGGTGTGCATCTCGTGAGACTGGCACACCAGACACGGACTGTTTGGATCGTACTACGTCAACGTTTGTACTTGAAGTAATACAAACATACCATGATACAACAAATTACTGATGCAGATACATGGTCGCTCTTCAGGAACCCTGTACAGAAATGTTGGATCAAATAGTAAAACGAAGCGATCTTCTTGGACAACGTCATTTTTAGTGATGAGTCAACATTTCACACCAGCGGAAAGGTTCATTCCTACAAATGCAGAATATGGTGTAGCCATAATTCATATGCATCTTCGGAGCATGTTCGCGATGGTCGAAAAGTGAATGTTTTTAATCTGTTAGCAAATTTAAAGTGTATATCCATTATTTTCACGGAGAAAAGCATAAATGGTGTCATCTCCTTTATCTGGTGATATACTAGAACATTTAAACAGTTATACGAAGATGACTAAAATGGTTCATTATTACCAGCAAGACAAGGCTCCAGCCCACTTTCGTACAGAAGTCCAGAAATTATTTCATAATCGATTTCCATGTGGATTGGTCGTTTATAAATAATTGCACGGCCGTCTTTCTTACCAGATTTGACTCCTACTGAGTTTTTCTTATGGGATTTAATTAAATATCGACTGTATGTTCCATCTTTTCCTGTCGATCTCCTTAAGCTGAGAAATCTAATTCATTCCGCAGCTGCTGAAGCAACTGCCTGATGTATTGGCAAAAAATCAACTTCAAATGGGATGTCTGCCATATCACAAAATGGTAGTCATATCGAACCAATATGACTGCTTCATGAAAAGCATAACTCGTTTTAAAACATGATGTGATTTTCTTTAAAATGTCAATTCAAGTGATTATGTAAGTTATCTTAATAAATTTTTACTTGCATTTAAAATAGATCTATTAAGTAGTTTTATGCAGCAAGTTATTTTTAAAATGTATATGTATATGAAAGGCGTACATAAAAAATCAGTCAAGTTACGAGTAACATTTTGTTGAATAAACTATAAACATTTTTCATATTTTCAACGTAGCCTAATTTAAGCTTTGCCGTGCTAAAGATACAGCTACAAAACATACTTATGATTTAAACGCTGAAAGGACATTATGAAAGTTTAAAATAAGTTGGATTAACTGAAATTTATTGCTCTTGAACTTGCTGTACAGCTGAACAAAATAAACTTCGAACATGCTACTTGAAAAAGTGCGCATTGGTTAACCTAATTTTCCAAAACTAATTTTAAAACAAAGGAAGATGTAGCACAATTCAGAAACAAACCTGCAATGACAAAAGTTAGAAAAAGTTAATACATTTAACTTATGGAAAACGAGGTGCAAAATAAATGGTTGAGTGATAGAGTGCACGCGATCCAGTAACCTGTGAACTATATTACTTGACTGTGTCGATATCTTGCCTATTGTAATACCGCAGTACATTCATCTTCCCTATCGATTATTAACTATTATGACAGTACTGAGGGCTATACTAGAATAGTTCTAATTTAGAGTTTATTGACTTAACATTAATTGTGAAGAGAAAAAACTTTTCTAATTTACGAGTCTGTACTGGGGTAAGGATTTAGCTGAAATAAAACTTGTGAAAAGTTCAATCAATAATTGAAAGAAAGAAACATATTTCCTCAACAAACACTTTATTTAAAACAAGAGCACACAACACGACGTTTCATTGACTAAATCAGTATATTATTTAGTTGTTACAGGTCCAAAAACTTCGTCCCACTGAACCAAATGAGCCTAGGCCAATCCTACATGCACGACGTGTGTTTCTATATACCACAAAATACAATAATAGTAAACTCAATACTATTTTATTCTCTTTCTTTAAATCTCTAGATATACATAACAGCTTAATTTTCTACAGTTTTAGACTCATAACTATATTTATATTATAACATTATTTTATCGTCATTAAAATTTTGTGTTTCTATTTATTTAAACTGTGATAACAGATTAACAATGAAAAATGATTGTATCACACAATTTTTCAATTATTGTTATCCAAAAAGTTCAAAATTGAGGTAATTGGTGATTGGATACATTTCTATATTTTTGTTGCTCGACATCTTTCGATGAAAATTCGATTCCTCATTTTTAGGTTTACAAAGTCATCAATAAGTCTTAGTTCTATTATTCGGCTTAAAAACAGGAACGTGGCTTTTTACCTCTAATTTTTTGAGTTAAACATCTATTTTATTTATTGAAGTGAAGGAACCTAACTTCAGAGTGTTCGTCTATTTTAAATAAGATAAAGCCAAGTTATTCTGGTCAATTAAATTGACCAACAATTCCAAAAAATCAATGTTTGTAACAATCTTTTGGAATTATAAGGACTTTAAAAATATAATGTTGTAACTATATCAATCTAATCATTTACAATAATTATGATCAATGATATCAAAAGATAAATAGTTAAATTATTCATGTAAAATAAAATAAATAAAATAAAATAATAATAACAACAATTAAAAAGCAATTCATATTGGAGAAAATGTAGGATGCCAGGTGCAGCTTGGGAAGTTTGGAATTTAACGGTACCAAGGGAGGGTACAAGAAAAAACAAAAGAAAACCGGACTTTAGCCTTGAAGGAGCAAACGCGCCTACACACACACAAAAAAAACAAAAAAACAAGTAACGGGAGAATTGGCCAAGGAGAGATGTGAATAAAATTTGTATATAAAAAAAAGCTAAAACAAGGGTGAAGTTAGCGTCCCTAACTGTACATCAGAAATGGAAGTTCCAGATGTGTTCGAAAGAACCGTTCTGTTACAACGGTTTGCAGAATGTAGGTCGTCCAATAAGATCAGATCCCACTTTTAAAAATCAACGTACAGATTTTGAAAACCGCCACTAAAAAGACAGAAACTATGTTTTAACGCATCAACGAAGAGAAAGCCAGCTCAAGTTTCAAGAGAGGGGATGATATTCGGTACAAACCAAAATTGAAAAGGGGAGTTAGTCGAGGTGTGGTGAAGAAAATTCAAGGTTCCATTAGCCAACACAAAAAGAAAAATATAATCTGGGTAAAATAATTGTTGATGTCATAAAAGAAAATTTAGAGGGTGTTTCAAAATATTGTATCAAAAAAAAATTGTAACCAAATTAAAATTAGGTTAATGAATGTGTGCAGAGTGAATGAAGTATCGTTAATAGCCTAAGATTAGGTTAATAATTGTAATTGTTTTATTATAAAATCAAATTATTATATTAAAGTATTATTTGAAAGGTAAAGAATTGTGTTTTGCGTTTTATTTAAATAGGAGCTGAGTTAAGTTATGTTACATTTGACGCCCAATCATAGGGGCTAGTTAGTAAATCGTTCCTTTATGTTATAATGTTAAATTTTTAAATTTCTGTTACAGGAAAATTCCCAATATCTGATTTACTAACTAACAACTTTAATTAGATAACTAATTTAACACCTCCATTTCCTTAAAAGGAGCAACCATAGCTAAGTTAACATAAGCGCATAAGTTAGGATATAAATAACAATTATCCTAAATTTCAAACCGGGGCGAAAGTAAAATGATCTCATACATACAAAACTGACCAATCTATTATTGTTTCCCAGATGATGTGTAACGCTTTTTTACACATCTCGATATTTAAAGGGATTTTTTTCTTGAGCCTTTTTGAGCCACAGAGTATCTCCTGGAATAAAGTATGTGTTAACCTCCTGTGAGTAGCATACCAAACCTGTAGAAACTGTCTCCCTACTCTCCTGAAAGTGGGCATGTCCATTCATCGGTTCTGCTTCGCTTCTTCATGTCTGGCCTGGCTTGAGGTTGGAGAAAAAAAAAAAAAAGAAAGAACTCATTGTGGCTGACTAGGTCCACACAAAATAATCTCTTTCCCCATGTAATATACAAACAAAGTGAAGTTCTAGTGGATGGAGGCTAGTCAGTGATTTTGTCTAATATAATGGTCGTGATAAATGTCAATGGTAAATAGAGATTATGTTAATGGTAATTGTAATCCTGGTTGCTGAATTGTTATTGTTATGGTGGTGGATGGTCGGTGGTGATAGTAGAACCTCATTGCTGAATGGTGTTGTGAATGGTAATGATAAATGTCGGACTGTGATTGTAGCTATTGATAGTGAATGATAGGTACAAGCTCCAGTGAAAGTACCCATTTTTAACGCGACGATTGTGGTGTTATATCACAGTACTGTAGGAATCGAACGTGATGTGTTTGCTTTAAAATGACACCTAAACCGATTCTGTAATTTATTTATTCTTCATGCTTTTAAAGTTGTTTAAAGTAGTTTAACATACTTTTAAAGATACATACTTTTAAAGTAGTATCTTTAACACCAAATTCCACTTTACCGATAAGATAGCATGAAAAACGAAAGAGACTTAACAAGTTAATTAATGTTTGAAGATATTGGTGCTTATATAGTTTAAAATATCTATTGCTATTAAAATTTGGTTGCATTTTAAAAAGAACTTGCAGCTCGTGTTCAACATGACAGCCAGTACTGCGTTAAACAACATTATTACAACATAATAATCAATATCACAACTTTGTACTTCGAGGTGAAATGATTCCTGTTGAGTGATAACTAATTTTAGTTGATACAAAGTGAAATTCAATTTTCCCTAGACGTCGGAAGTTCGTGTTTTTGGAAATTTAAGTGAAATTATTTTTACAATATCGTGAGACAATCAACGGTTCTACTTTCATCCACTCAAAAAACAATATTTGGGATACTTTCCGAAGGAGGGGATATCGAACGAAACTGTAATAAAATCCCCGATACTCCTACCCCGATCAAATCTTATATGAGAAATTTACTTAACCCCCTCCCAAAAAAGTTTGTAAATAATAAAAGAAAGGGAAAAAAGTTGTAAATGTGGGAAATTGTATTTTATCTACTTCTAAATTTACATGCTGTGTAACAAGTATTTTAAATCACTCCACAACAGTGAATACAAACATAGTTAAATAACTAAAGATGAAATAAAATAAAAATGTATTGTCACTTCCTTGGATTTAAAGTAAAATACAAATTACAACTTGCAGAGACAAATTGTATAAACAAAAACTCACTTTTTAAGTTCAATTATAGATCAAGTTTTTACTAATTCGATGATGATACAAGTTTGACTAGTGAAAAGAAATCATGTATGTTTAAGCCAATGCATAGGATGAAAGCAGAAATAAATAAAGATAAACAACCGACTGGTATTAATAACAATATGTATACAAAATGAGAATATATAAGAAAGTAAAAATATACTAAGGTTTCATATTAGAAACATAAAGATTAGTTATTAGAGATAATTTTCTATTTTACTTGTCTGTCCCTACCAAAAGTCCAGCTAGCAATAAGTGTCAGTAAATAATAGTGTTTTATTTAATATGTCAGTAAATAAACATAAATATATTAAATAAAAATACAAACTAACTTGTGAAATAAGTCTCCACATAATTAGTCTTAAATTTGACTTTTTGTTTAACTGAATTTTCTCAAAAGATGTATTTAAAAAAAATAACCTTAATAGTGGATTTTACCCGGACGTTTGTTGGAGTCGCTTTTTGAGGAATTTACGCAAATTATGAATCGGCAATTTGTCTATAGGGTAAAATAATTTTGTTTACAAAAAATAAGCGTCTAGCTGAGAGATTATATATGACAAGTCTCAAGTTAAATATAGCGAAGTAGAATGAAGACAAGGAACCACTTCAA
Source organism: Aphrophora alni (assembly GCA_963513935.1). NCBI lineage: Eukaryota > Metazoa > Arthropoda > Insecta > Hemiptera > Aphrophoridae > Aphrophora > Aphrophora alni. The sequence continues at coordinate 74,711,360 of OY740766.1, forward strand.
TATACAACGCAAGGTGTCCATACAAAATTATTATCAGTTACATCTGTGATTTGTGGTACATAACCTATACCCTATTCCACCAGCCGTGGCACCTAACGGATTAGGAGATCCTTCCTCTCGCACGCGTACTCACGAGCGCCTTGGTCTGACCGGCCCGGCCAGGCAGATGACTCATACACTGGGGCGTCCAGTAAGCAATAATTGCTTACTCCAGTTTTGATAAATCACAAAGTTTCACAAATTTAAATGGCATATTTGAAATCTTTGTTAAATTTAAACGAAAATGACACCAAACACGACATGATTATGACAATCTATGTATTTAAACGTAAGTATTAATTTTGTTGACGACACTTTAAAAGGTTATTTTTTATTTTATAACTTAAATTCAATTCAATTCAATTCAATTCAATTCAATTCAATTTTATTAATCTCGTTTGACAATATAAATATTGTATGAAATATGTCATGTGACTTATACATTAATTCTAACATGAAAACAATAACAATACAAAATTATCTTTATAAATAGGCGTATTATAAATTATCAATTAATGTAAAATAACAATCAATAACAAACAAACAAAATGTCAAGACACTCAAACCGTACACTCGAATATACAAAACACACAATGTAATTTATTTATTTATTTTATTATCAGCTAGGAGATTTTATTAGACTGGTAGTGAATTTTTACATTTAAAACATTTAATACATTTTTTACTTCTAAAAAAATTACTTTCCTAATACAATACATATCCGACGTATAAAAAAGAAAAACACCTTCATCAGACGACAATCCTATGAATTCTTCTATTGAATAAAAAATACATTCCTTCAAGTAGCTTCACATTTTATTTTTAAATGTCTTTTACTCTGTCATTGCTTTAAGTTTACATCAATCAATCAATCAATCAATCAAACATTTTATTTGTTGTAGACAATTACAATTGTACAACAAACGTCAAAACATAACATTATATAGTACTTTACAATAACACAACCAAATTCAGTGCCTCACAAACTCCTCCACAGAATAACAGGATCCAGACAACAGCAGTCGTCTCAGTCTGCCTTTAAAACATGAATAATCGTTTATCGCTAGCAAGTCTGGAGGAAGGTTATTCATAAATAGTGCCCCAGCCTGCGAAGGTAACTTACTAAATAAATTTAGCCTGTGCTTTTTACCCCGATATTTGCAAGCCATTCTAGTATGGTAATCATGCAAATCCCTATTTTGGATGTGCTTACACTTAAATTTAAAATAAAGAATTAAATAACGACTTGGTGATTATAAAAAGTTTAGATTTTTAATTTTAAAAAATTATCTTTCACCATAGGTTTTTGACTTGCGCTGCAAGTAATTACTAACAACAGATTTACGCTAGTAATTATTAATTTACATTTAACAACAGAACTTTTGCATTTTAATTTATTTTAAAAGTACTCACCAGTAATTATTTGTTTACTTCCGTGAGTCATTAGCGAGAGTAGCCTATATTTAGTGCGATTGCTTGGAGGCGTCCAGGAAATTACTATAAGACTATTATACTATTATAATGACTGTATTTGTTGTGTTTATGAAAATTATAATTATTTCTAGATACATATTATTTCTTATTCTTATTCAAGATTTTTTTTATTGATTCAGATTCAACACATTTGTCAAGTAGTTAAACCAGCTATGTAAATAACATTTGTAAAGAGTGTACACAACTTCGGAACTAAAAATTGAGCCGTTTCAAGATGGCATTTGAGGCAAAATTTCGTGAAAACTGTTATAAATATGAAATATTTACAAGATAAATAAAATATTAAAGTTTTTAAGCCAAATAATTATTAATGCACAGTTTTTTGATTGTCACATTTGCGTTTTTAGACTGTTGCATCTGTTTCTTATCAATATCACTTTTATAATATAATGTTACTGTTTTTGAATGGTTTAAAGTTAATGTCTCTATTTTTTTAATATCTTTATCACTATTATCTGATTATTGTTGTTGTAGCGTGTTTAAAAAAAGTTTATCTATGGCATCTACGTTCTATTATAATTATTGTGTTTGTCACTGAAATTGTTTGTAAATAGTTTATGCCGTAAATTAACAAACAAATAGAGTAAACAATATTTCTGGTTCGTTTGTCTATATTTTTAAAACGTCTAAATGTTGACTAAGTGTTAAGTGCATCATGTAAATAATGTACATATACAATTTAATATTTGTTCTAATTATACTAAATTTTCTTTGTGATTATTTGTCAGATTTATTATTAATAAATAATAAACTTGTTTTAAATCACAGAACTTTGCGTTTTTTTTTTCTAAAAGAAACCTCTTAGTCCCTTAATTGTTATTGTAACCATACGGCATGTTGTTTGGACTCATTACTATGCATATATTATCATAATCATGTCGTGTTTGTTGTCATTTTCTTTTAAATTTAACAAAGATTTCAAATATGCCATTTAAATTTGTTAAAATTTGTGTTTGATCAAATCAGCAGTTGCTTACTGGACGCCCCAGTGTATGAGTCATCTACCTGGCGGCCGGGCCAGCTGCGATTGTGTGTGTGTGTGTGTGTGTGTGTGTGTGTGTGTGTGTGTGTGAGTAGGGTCTCCTAATCCGTCAGGTGCCACGGCCGGTGGATTGGAATAGGGTATAGTGATAGTTCAGAGAAGTTGGGGATTTATTTTAGAAAATCAGAATTTGTTCTAATTTAAAACAAGTGAAGAAATTAGGTTATTTGTCGTATTGTCGTGGAATTATATATAGGTCTATATATATATATATACATACATACATATATATATATATATATATATATATATATATATATATATATATGTATGTATATATATATATATATATTTATTTATTTATTCTCATACGTAGTATATATTTAATTTAGAGAAATTTATGTAAACTGATGCTTAAACTATGGCACAGCTGTTGGCAAACTATGCTTATAGGAGCTTAGTTTACCATCATTATGTTTATAGAGGAACTTTTTACTTTATTTTGACCCATATAACCACTACTTAATGTTTGGTACGAGATTTTTTGAACACTCTGTATATATAATATTAGACCTACCATTTTCAATATAACTTTATGAATAGTGCTTCATTTAGTAATTTTCATTTAACGTTCATGCAATTTTGCTTTCCTTGGGACTTATAAAACATTTTTGTTCTAATCCCATCTTCCAAAATTGGGGGTTTTAGTGGAGCAAGTAAAACATTTTAGCGTAGGCCTTTTAGCCACTACAAACCCTGTATAAAGTGTGATGGTACACTAATCTAATCAAAAATTAGATTAGTTGAAAAATAGGACATCTACTAACCTACATAAAAAACATTTGACCAGCCTAACCTTATCTAATTTCATGGGTACAAATTATATAGGACTACATGTCATTTTACATTATGTGGTGATAAGATCATTTCTTCTTTCACTGATAGGACGCATATATATAGTATACAAATAAATATAGTATGCCATAATATGAAATAGTACAAAAAATCTGATCGATAGACTTGACGGGGCTGGAGGAATCAGGGGTTAGTCACCATTTCGGTATGCCCAGGCTTGAGTTAGGTATGCCCAGGAATGTCTCACTAAGCCCTGCAAAGGTCGTTACTCCCCATTTTGGGTTTTCCCCGGTCACGTTAGCCACCACCCTTCAGTTGTGGATTTTTTTCAGCCCAAGCTACTCAGTTGTGTTTGACAGTTGGTGGTGACAAGTGCTCGTAGTTAAGGAAAATTCAACAGCTGGGATTTAGTAGAGAATATAAAAGTGAACTTCAGACAGGTAGTGCAAAATGGTTACATTGGGTATTTGGTCTATCTATGTTAGATTCAACTGAATTAAAGGAAGCATTTGTAGAAGATCTTATGTCCATACAACCTTAACAAATTGAATTCTCAGACTACCTCCTAGAAAACTATATTGATAACGAGTCTACCTTCCCTCAATTCATTTGGGCATCTTCATCAGTGACTTCAGAGAGAACTACAAATGCGTGTGAATCGTTTCATACAAAGTTTTCACAAAACTTCACACACCCTCACCCGAACATATTCGTTTTTGTGGAAGTTATCAAAGAAGTCCAAATAGATACTAAGATTGGCATAAGAAGCTGTAAAACGCCTAGAAAAATTACAAACTACCAATACAGAAAACGTCTGCAATATATGGAATCACTCTCTCAAATGTACCGCACTGCTGTGTATCTAGGTTAAATTTCATACCATGTGCGTCCTATAAGTTTAAGATAAACTAAGAAAAAGGCCTTTCCATCACCACATAATGTAAAATAACATGTTTATAATTTGTTGACGACAATGATTGTTTGAAAAAAGGATTAGAAAATGTGAATCACTTGTATAAAATGTATATAGCTTAAATGTATATACAGTATTGTAAAGAAGCATATTGACAAGGCCGCAAGGCCGCTTATTATATTGAACAAATAGACCTGTGTTATTAATTGGGTCAGTTTGATATATGAGCGGATAATCATATTCGACGAGATGTGGGCAGTTTTCCCAGGTTGTTCGACCTACTTGGTGAGTAAATGATTAATCAGATACTTCATTTTTGTATAAGGTTAGTAGTGTTAGTCTTTTCATCCTTTTATTTTTTATATAACAATAAAAGTTGGTTTTAAATTAGAATCACATAAAATTTACCAACCATCGCATGGATAAAAAAGTATAGCCTATGAATGGAAATCATATTTTACGATAGTAACAAATTAGTGTTAACCCTCGACTTAACCACTTGCGCACTTCGACCAATTAGTTAGGGTAGTTCTTGAATTCTGAGAACGACCTTGCGTAGTTCCACCGCACCGCTATATATTAGGCAAACATGTATTCCAATTTCATCAAAATCGGACAATAGTGAAAGTTATCGTTCGTATGGTCACATAAATACGTATATACATTAATCTAAATGAATATATAATATATGTTCGTTATATTATGTTAAATGTTTACATGTGTAAAATAAACATAACCTCAAGTGGTTTCCAGTAGAATTGATGAACATATAATGGGACTATGGTTTTACAAAGTCTCACACTTTTCTAATTGATATTTAGCAAAACGTTTAATTAATAAAATCATTCATAACTAAAAATTTAAATTAAATTCTATATGCTATCACCATTTACACGTTAAATTTTCTATATAATGGAATTAAATATTAATGGATTTTCTATTTTGTTGAATTTTGTTTATCTTTTATTCCAAATGTACGAATTATTTTGCACTTTTTTTAAGTTACAGACATCAATTTATTCCTTAGTTAGCAGAAAACATATTTTTATACACACATTACTTTCGATTTATTTGTAAAAATATTATTTATTTTATTATAGGCTTGTAAGTATTTGAGACTGGATAAACTCAACATTACTATTTGACGAGTAAGATCCATTTGAGAATCACCAAGTGCAGTAAATAAGATGTGAAGTTGTGACCTACCTTTGAGTGTAGAAGACCGTGTTCACAAGCCAAGTGACGCTAACAAAAACGTTAACGATTCCATCAACAGGTATGGAGTGTTCCTGGCACCGCAACGGAGTGATAATGTCGCTGCAACCCCACTACACCTTCATTCATTAAACTTCAAGACATTTACAATATCCTTAAGTTTGTATTCACGATCGTATTGCATCAAATTTATTTTATTGTCATCATAAGAATAATACAAAAGCATATTTTTAGGACATAATATGTTTTACGTGCTTCGAGGTATATTTTACTAAACTACTATGTAAATTCCTATCGCGTTGGAGTTTATTGAATAGAAAAATAAACACAAATACTGATAGATGCCGTGGAAACCATAACATGTAGGTTAAAGTGTGAAAAGGGGTGTGTTATGACTCTTACAGTTTTGTTATAAGATAGTTGGATGTTGATCATATTACATTTTTGTCTTAATTTTTAACATTATTTTTTAATATATAATAACTTAGTAAAAAATAAACGGTGCCCAAACTTTTTAAACCCTTTGCCTACATAAAACGAAATCGCAATCAGATTCAGAATTAAGGGAGAAGCTGATATAAGATAAAAACTCAAATTTTTCTTAAATTGGTAATAAGCCTAATAATATTAATTACATTGTACTAAAATGTTTCTTTTAAGGGTACAAACTAAACTTGTTACTCTCCAACTTTTCAAAATATAACAATTCGAGAGTTATCTAATAAAACGGGGGGGGGGGGAATACACCACGGCAACGTCGTAAAGATCTTTAAAATTTAATTCAATTTAATCTTTTGAGTCAATTTTGAATAAATTATTAAATTTAAAGGTTCTGTGGTTTCCATTTTTTAACAGATAACAACTGAACCGCCATTTTGGGAGGTAATGCGATGATTACATTTTGTTTTAATTCTTATCATTTTGATAGTTAGAATCAATATTCAGAAAATATGAATGTTTTTTTTTTGTTTTCAAAAGGCTATCCCTTTGCATCGTTACGCTAAATTGTTGTGAATTTGTAAATATAATTTTGTATTCAATGTAAATAAATGACGCACAGTAGAGAGAAACTCTGTACTGACCAAGGCGCGCAAACCACAGACGACCTATAAATACAGGCTTATCTCGCTTCAAAATCAAGCGCCTTTTCCGATAAGTTTTTTAATGTTGTATTCCCAATGGTGTTCTATCCAGGAGCTTTCCTGGCCTTTGTGTGTGAAATCACCCACTAAATTTCTGTGAGCGAAGTTTTATGTATGGGTTGTTGATCTGGAGAGTGGGTGAATTAAAGTGTGTTTGTTTCCAATGAGTCGGTGAAAACAAGATCCGAAAGAGTAACGCAATCTCGAGGGAGCCAGAAAAGAGAGTCGCCTTCTCATCTGAGTCACCAACTTGTCTGTTAGATCCAAAGTTCTCGTGTAAAGTATTTACAGCTAAGGGCCAAGCTGGTGTATCAGTAGTATTCAGCTTTGAAAATTCTGCCTGGAAGCCATCGGCTCAAACATTTAGTATCTCCTGTCTAATTTGTCTCTTGAGACGATTTATTGTGGTGTGGAACACATAATGTTTACGCCTTGTTGGAGTGATTTTCTTAACCTATTGCGATGCTTAATCAGCTAAAGTATGTGTTTTGGAATGTAAGAGTGAGCAGGGGCTGACATTTGATTGGTACTGCAGCCTCCGTCACAGTTTGTATTGCCATTATCAGTAGAGAGACCGCGGTCTTTACATCATGTGGCGTTCGAACATCCAAGACTTCGGGTAGGAGACTATCTAACTGCTGGCAGAAATAATACCAATTAGCGTGTCTGTAGTTCATTACCCGTCTGGGTTCCTTCGTTATGGGGTGCCCTTCGACAGCCATAATGACAGGGTAGTGATCTGAGTTCAGATCCCTATCTATGTGCAAACTTACCGCCACAGTTAGTCCCTTAACGAGGGCTATTTCCAGTATGTCCTTTGTGTTGTGCATGATAGTGTGTGTTGCCTTGAGTGGAGCCAAGACTCTCATTAGATCATACCTGCCCGACCGTAAGTTTAGGGTTTTTGTAGGTCAAACAACATCTAAAAAGAGAACAATACTGCCCGGCATCCCAAAAGGGTCCCTAATTGGGCCTGTGCTGTTCAACATCTACATCAATGACATTTCAACATTTGAAAAGACCAATGTGGCCATTTATGCAGATGAGACCGCAATATCAGCACAATAGTGGGAACCACATATAATACACAGTAGGCTACAAAAAGCACTAAATACTCTTGAGCCATGGCTCACAACCTGGAGAGTAAAAGTGAATAATATATGTCGAAGTTCGAGGCACTGTTGCTTTCCAAATGACACACAATCAAACTCACCACAGCAATACTTTGATTCAACCAACACATACACTGGTCGGATTAAGTTAGGTACCTATGGGTCCCTTGATAGGAAACTGACATGGTCAGCCCACATAAACTACACTTTTAAAAGATAAAACATAAAACTCTTCCAGCTGTATACATTGCTCAACAATACAAGTTCTCTCTCATTGAGAACAGCCACCATATTATATAAATAGCTACTCATGATTATACTTACATATGCAGCTCCTGTCTAGTGACACGCAGTGGACATCCACATCCAAAGACTATAACTATTCCAAAACAAAGTTTTGAGAATAGTGACTAAAGCTCCAGTATGCACCAAACTTAGAATAATACACAAAGACTTGAATGTGTCTTTTAACAAACAACATAACCAACATTTAAACATTGACTTACTTTAGCTTTCTTGTAGGTACGTGATATTGAGAAAGTTATGTAATGTTTCAAAAATCACTGTTGAGTCTTTCATGAAACTATCGATTTCAAGGTTTCTTGAGGCAAATAAAAAGGTTTTTGAAATATCACCTATTCTATGTACAAATTTTAGCCAAATATAGTTGTATATCGTCGCGTTTTTCAATAAATCAAAATTTGAGGGTAACTGCTGTCAGAGCTGGGATTTTGGTTATACTGAGGATAGAGGTACTATCGTTTAGATATCAGAAGGGCTTCAACAATATGCATACAGTAGAAAATGATGTGGTAGGAGTTAGAAAGGAGTTCCTTCCAAGGGGATCAGCCCTCAGACAACAAATAAGGTAGATTGCCTTCAGGATCGGCCGACAGACCATGGAGGTAATGCTCATTCCGAGGAGATCTGCCCCCAGACAACAAATGGTGTATCCATACTGCTGGGATCAGCCGACGGACCACATAAAGAAAGACAATTAAGGAACAATAAAGAAAACAAGAAAATTTAGGTAACAAGAACAAAAAGAGAAAGAGAAAGAGAGAGAGAGAGAGAGAGAGAGAGAGAGAGAGAGAGAGAGAGAGAGAGAGAGAGAGAGAGAGAGAGAGAGAGAGAGAGAGAGAGAGAGAGAGAGAGAGAGAGAGAGAGAGAGAGAGAGAGAAGAGGAGTGTTATAGGTGACTGTGAAACAGAATGATTTTGAATTTTTTTTTTAATTTCGTAGGAGCGGTGGAAAATCTTCAAAAGACAAAAGGAGACATACAATTTTCCCAATAGTGTGAGATTCTTACTCACTAAAAACCACCTTCCTTCCTGTTAGTCCCCCTATCACGTAGGACAAGGATTCAGGTATGGTTTTCCATGTACCAAGCTCTTTCCATGGACATGTCGAGAAGATATGGTAAAAAAAGCAGAACATTATGTACCGCGTAAAGAGAGAGACAAATCCCTAGCTGGGACAGATTCCAGGTACGAAAAACCTCGTAACCGATCATGTAGGACCCCTGGTTGGAGTGTTGTGTAAGTGAAGGATGAGATTACCTTACAAATACCTTGTTAGTTATTTAATTATAGGATTGCCCTACATATATCATCATCTTCTGCTGTCTACTCAAAACTGAAATAACCATGCAAAAGAGACATGCTGCATGCAACCATGTGCTGATAGCTGCGCCTGCAACAAAGTTGCAAGCAATATATTCTCCTGGGCTACTGTAGGTCTTGTCTCATGCCCTTACCGCTTCTGAAAGAGGTCTGATAGACATAACAATTATGAAAAGATTACAGTGCTAAGGATGTGGTGGGCATTACAGGGCCAACAGGTGATCTGTCATTTATTAGGGACACTTGTAAAGGTTTACTGTTAACAGAAACACGTTAATTAATATTTAATAATTGTACAGATTGCAGAATCATGCATAGTAAGACACTATAGAATTCCAACAGAATATGGTTTATCGGTTCATGGTGAGAGAGAATAGTAAATTTAAAAATCATGGTCCCAAATAAACATATGGGTAATGAGTATGAGAAAGAATTGAATTTTTTGCAGGAGTTATAAAATTAGAAATTAGTGGAAATTTAAAGACTACAAATGGTTTTGAATGTAAACACAAATTCATAGCACTTAAATGTTTATATGATTTTGGATTAATGCTTTGTTCTTTATATTTATAATGCAGATTTTAGTAAGTTTAGCCACCCAGTTGTTAAATGGTCTAATATTAAATGGTCTAATATGGTCAGTTATTAATATTTCGTCTCTCCTGCTAAAATTTGACAAATTAATATTCAAAAACAAGTTTTTTTTTTCCCATTCTGGGCTGTGAAAGCCTCCTTCAGAGGCCTCACCGCCGTCGACCTAGAGATCTTTTGCCAATTCCCAATTTCCTTCCTACACCCAATCAGTATGTCCTACACCTGTCATCCTTATGAAAGAACAGATATTACCAATAGGGTTATCTAAGATGGTTTCCATCTCTTTCCCCGGAGGGCGTAGAGAGTATAGCCTGGCTCATCCTAACGCCTCACACTCTAAGAGAAGTATTGTCTGCAGCAATCCCTATCCTGTGTAGATGTTTTCTGAGGTGACAGTGGCTCGTTAAGAGCCCAACCACCCACCCCTTCTCATGTTATCCCTTCTGAGAGAGATGAGTTGTTCAGCATGTTTCTTGCTTGGTCTAAATAGCCTTTTTGCAAGTCTACTAGTAGTTGAATTCGTCCAGGCCCTATTCATCCCCTCCCGTATCTATGTCTCAACCGCAGCTCTGGCATGTCCATAGGAGATCCCGAACACCGGTTCCGGGCCCACGAAAGGGGATTATGAACCTGACCTGGCTAATGCCACCGCCCGTACCCGTCTCCGTTTTCGAGCCATCTGTGAACCAGACTATATCCTGCTCATTATATAACTTCCTTCCAGACTCCCATTCGTCCCTAGAGAAGATCTTCGTCTTGAAAGGCTTATCTAATGAAACATTAGGTATCATGTGATCTGAGGGCATGTCTAACACTTCCCTGTTGACCACTTGATTTATCCTGCAGTGACCGATTGCAGGCCATCTCTTTCTCCAGCAACCCGTTTGCTGTAGTCTGTATGCACTCATCCTGGCCTGTCCCTGAATATAAACCCCTAGGGGAGGGAGATCCAGTAGAGGATTCAAGGTAACTGTTGGTGTAGACCCCATGGCCCCCGTGATGGCCAAACAGGCCACTCTTTGGAGACCATCCATTCTACTTCCAACCCCACCTTGTACCGTCTTAGTCCACCAAACCGCCGCTGCATAGGAGGTTAGTGGTCTAATGATCATGGTGTATATCCACATCACCACCTTGGGTTGCAGACCCCATTGTTTACCAACAGCCCTCTTACATACAAACATAAGACACTTGGCTTTGGTTACTACCCGTTCTATCTGTGGGTTCCAGGTAAGCCTTTTATCCAACACAATACCTAGGTACTTCACCTGGTTCTTCAGCGCTACCTCCTGCCCAAAGAGCTTAGGGAGCGACCTCACTCCCAGATTCCTTTTTCTTGTGAAGGGAATGAGAGAAGTTTTCCAGGATGCACAGATAGCTGTTCCTCCTGGCACCACCTTTCCACCTGGATAAAGGCAGTCACAAACAACGCTCATGTCTCTACCTCTTACCATGATGGCCACATCATAAGCATATCCCTGTGAGTAGAATCCTTGTTCGTTTAGACGCCTAAAGATCTTATCCACTACCAGGTTCCATAACAGGGGAGATAAGACTCCTCCCTGTGCGCATCCACGCCTAGCCCTGACCGTGATGATTTCATCATACAGAGTAGCCTGGATGAACCTGCTGTTCATCATGGCAGACACCCATCCTACAACAGTCTTGTTCACCTCACAATCCTCCAAAGCCCTAATCATTGATTGTATTGAAGTGTTGCTGAAGGCACCCTCTATGTCCAGGAACGCCCCCAGGGCTATTTCCTTTGCTTCCAGACTTTCCTCTATTCTGCTCACTAAATGATGTAGAGCAGCCTCTGTGGACCTGCCTGGTCATTAAGCAAATTGATTTTCGTGCAGGCCTGAACTCATTAGCACGCTATCTCTGATATTTGCATCCAGTATTCTCTCCATTGCCTTTAGCAAGAAAGAGTTTAGGCAAATTGGTCTGTATGCCTTGGCCTGAGCATATCCTGCTCTTCCAGGCTTTGGAGCGAAGACCACCCTCGCCACAGCCCAATTCCTTGGAACATGGCACAGCCTCAAGCTTGCTCGAAAAGCACCCGTGATAACCGGCAAGAGCACCTCCAAACCCTCCTTGAGAAGTAAGGGAGTGATCCCATCCGGTCCCGGGGCCCTATGCAACTCGAACAATCTTATGGCACAGTCCACTTTATCCTCATTTATGAGTCTCCTTGAGCAGTTCCAGTCCGCTCTACGCGGCCCTGCCCTAGTATACAGGGAGGGATCACTCCCTCCCTCTATCTCACAATCCGGAAAGTGACATCCCAGAAGTACTTCCAGAGTCTCCTTTCCGGACTGCGTGTACGAGCCATCTGGTTTTTCCAGAGAGCCCGCCCTATTGGTATGTTCTGCCCTCAGGATCTTCTGGAGTCTAGCCGTTTCAGAGCATTCTTCCACTCTTTCACAGTACTTTCTCCAGGAATCCTGCTTGGCTTTCCGAATTGCTGAGTTATACTCAGTGAGTTTTTTATGGTAGGGTTCCCAGCAACCTAGATGTTTAGAGGCCTTGAACAGTATTCTTACTTCCCTCTTCATCTTTGCTAGTTCCTTGTTCCACCACCTTACCGTTTCGTGTTTTTTCCTTTGTGTGAGGGCGCAGTTGGCCTGAAAAGCACCCTGCACCGCAGCCTGCAGCTGCACCGATACTTCTTCCAACTCCTCTGTCCCCTTCACTACAGGCCCTATATCTTGAACAGCCTGCCCCAAGTCCTCCCTGTTCGTCCTTTTGGGGTTTCTGTACCAGATGTCTCTCATCTGCTTCCACCTCATCTCGAATAGAATGTGCTGGTGATCTGCCAGTGATGGCTCCACCGAGACCCTCTAACCCTTGATGAGTTGAGCGGTACGTTCAGTGCAGACTGTGATGTCAATAACCTCCCTCCTCACTCTGTTGATGAAGGTCGGTTTGTTACCTACATTAACTATATCTAAGTTATTACTAGACAAATAATCAATTAGAGACTTACCTCTTGCATTGCAGTTCGAGCTGCCCCATGCGAGGTGATGTGCATTGGAGTCCACTCCAAGGACTAGGTGTTCACCTTTCCTCTTCGCTTCTCCCACAATGCATGTGCACTCTTCAGTTGGAGGTGGATTGGCCAGTCGAACGGGAAGTATGCAGAGCCTATGGTAATTTCTCCACACACCTCCTGATCCTCCAATCTCACCTTAGCTGCCACCAGATCCCTGGAACAGAACTCATTTAGCAAAAAGACACTTAAATCCTTATATTCACTAACATGCATGTTCTGGGAGCGTCTGATGACGTATCATACATCAGCCTGCCTCCAGAATCCCCCAGCCCCAGAACCTTACCTTTCACCGCCCATGGCTCCTGGATCAGAGCCACATCGATGCCTTCGGCCTTGAATCTGCTGGCTAGGTTAAGGCTGGCCGCCTTTTTATGCTGAAGGTTGGCCTGGACCACCTTCAGCACCTTCCTTGGCTGCGCCATCCTTTGTCCTTTTCCCAATGATCTGGAACTGGATCTGCACAAGCCCGAGCCTAACCCTGAGGTTTCTCTTCTTGAGCTCTTCCAGATCCTTCTCATTGAGACCAAGAACCACTGTTCTCCCCTGAGGGCCCATGGTTCTCGCGTTAATGATCCTCCAGTCTCTTGTCGAGATCTTGAGGTCATGTTGCTGGATCCTGGACAGTACGTCCTCCACCTTCATCTTGTCAAATGGGGGCGGAAACCTGGTGATAACCTTACTAATGTTTATCACCTTTTTTGCGTCCACCACTTACAAGATAGCCCCTTTCCAGGGATTGCATATGGCAACAGCCTGCTCTAGTATCCCTTGGTTTTTAGATTGCAGCACTGCAATACCATAGCACCATTTTCCAGCCTAGGCAACTCATTGAAGCCTGGTAGACATCCATCTGAGAGGGGCTTCATCTGCTCAATGAGAGCTCCAGGATGTTCTCCTCAGTGAGTAGACTTTCCGGAAAGTCTTTACGTACCACCGCAGCCTTGAAAGAGGTAAGCCTTTCTGCATGCGAGAATTCCAACCCCCTCCTAGGTTTCTTCGGTACCTGTTTTGCTCCTGAGCCTGAAGGGCTGCTGACTTTGGACCATTGCTTTTTTAGCGTTCCTTCTTCAACAACTGCCCCTCTGCTCTTCGGAGTAGCTTTCGGGTATTCCACCCAAGTGCTTGCAGCCATCTTCTCCTCTCTACGTCGCCCCTTCTTCTCCCTATAGAAGGCGGCGCCTTTCTTGGCTGGGTCTTCAACGTGCCTCCGGTTGATCCTAGATGCTGTTTGCTTCAGATCTACATCTGATGTTCTTCCCTCAGAGGATAGTACAGCGGATCGACTTTCTGCAGTAGCAGACCTGTCGTCACTGTCCCTTGAGGAAGTGGTAGCATGATCAGCTGGAGCTTTTACCTTCCCTTCTTCTGCCTTCTTACTGGCCTGACCCATTGGGACTTCCAAAGGCATTTCCTCATCGTCAAGATGCAGACTGAGGACCTTCTCATCTGGAAATTTCCTCTCTGCACCTGTCCGTCTGTGCACTTCTGGTTCATTTTTATTGTCCATGAAGATTCTGTTTGGGTTTTTGCCCCATCTAGGGTCCTGAGCAACGTTCTCACCATCCTCGGTGAGGCATTTGCCAGACAAAGTCCTCCCGCGACTCAGGCTCTCCGTAGCCCAGCCACTGCCCCTCGGCTGTCTATCCAGAGAACCTTCCCAGATCCAAACCATGGAAACTGGGTTGTTCCTCCATCAGTAAGCCTACTCACAGTAACTGCACTTGCCCCGCTACGCATTCGCTTAGCGGGAACCCCTGATCTGGGCTTGCCAGACCCGATCGCGGCTCACCCAAGCCTCCAGAACGCAAAGTGATGTGTTGGATCCAACCCTCCACAAAGAGTCTTCACCTCAATCACCAGCCACCCCTTCATCAAGGGTCACCGTATCGCCCAAGCAGGGTATACCTGGGCGCCCCACTTTCCCAGCAGGGGGGAGGATCCCCCTATCCAGGCCTATATATGTCCTGCTCTGGTCGCACTTCCCAATCATCTCTGTGTTGGTACTTGCCTGGGACAGAGAGAGGTGTAATTTCCTCTACCCAGGCTGCACGGCGTCGGTACATTAGCCTGCACCCTCCTAGTCAAGACTAGAAGTGTGCAGTTTCCAGGTGACACTGCGTGGAAGAGTACCGTCCGACTTCGACACCCAAAAAAAAAACTGTCATATTTAACTACTATGACATGATGAAACACAACATTGTGTATATTTAGAATGTAAATCTTAATACTTGAACCTGTTTATCTGAACTTCTAATAACACTCTATTTTTTATTGAAATGTTTATAACAATTTATATCATGTAACAGCTTTGTAG
This sequence comes from Aphrophora alni, assembly GCA_963513935.1. Classification (NCBI taxonomy): domain Eukaryota; kingdom Metazoa; phylum Arthropoda; class Insecta; order Hemiptera; family Aphrophoridae; genus Aphrophora; species Aphrophora alni. The sequence continues at coordinate 74,726,697 of OY740766.1, forward strand.
CAACTACAATCCTGCTATCAGCATACAAACCTGGGTACTTACGTATTAACGCCACCGCAGCAACTTTGCGCATATATATGCACCAATATTTGCTTACTTTGCGATATAATTATATATCATGACAGGTTTGGCCGGTAGCTATATATATATATATATATATATATATACACATAAACACCTGGCCAAACCTTATTTATATATATATATATATGCGTAAAGTTGCTGCGGTGGCGTTAATACGTAAGTACCCAATCCTGCTATCAGCATTCCAAACAAGACGTTGAGGACATAATTGTAAACAGGGAACGACTAAATAAGAAATTGCAACAAGTTAGTATTGAGATGTTCATCAATAGAACAATAATAATAATTCGAATTTGCCCCTAACCACAATCACTAGAAACTTTATAAAAAACAGCTATCTGATTAATTGTTCTTTATTAATTATTTCCACAATGCCCTGATGTACATTTCGATAACATGGTTATCATCATCGGAAAAGTCTAGTGTAGCTGAACATATACTAGAAACAAATCATGATTTAGATTTGAATAACGTAAAATTAGTAAAAAATGTAATCTCTAACAAGTTATTGAACAGTTATGAAAGCATTTTCATAGCAAAAGACAATGATGACATGTTATTGAATCCAGATAAAGGACGTATCCCTAATTCTTGTCTTTTCTCTTTGTTGAAACCAAAATAATAATTTTCACGTATTCTTAGGGAAGTGCAGATTTTAAGTTATGTAAAATCAACTATGTATTTTAGTTATAAGATCTATACAGATATTAAGTTATGTAACAAGTCAAGTTAGAATTTACATATTATATTGTATTTTATTAGTTGTAAAATCTATATTAAGTATATCAATGTAACATAATATGTACCTATCCAATTAGTTGTAAGATATATACATGGATATTAACTTTCTTAGTAATCTAGGGAAAATACAAATGTAATAAATTAAGCGGTCACATTATTTTTTTTTTGTTAAGTTAAAAAGACTTTTGTAAGGAGTAGGCCACCTGTTCTCATCAGCTTTGTTAGAGGTACAGTTATCTTTCACCCCACTCCATAGGTCAAAGACATATAACAATAACTTGACAAAGGGCCAGCCCAAGCCTCTATCTTACTGGTCAACTGATCTGTGGAGTGGGAGGGATTTTAGCTTGCACTCAGGTTATTATAGTTTTTGGTTTAATTTTATTTCATTAGTAGATATGTAAGTTTAGATCTTGTTTATAAGCAAGACCCTCTGATGATAATAACCATGTTATCGAAATGTAGATCAGGGCAAATAACCAAATGAAAGAAAACACAATTTCCACACAAAAAAAAACTTTATTTTTCAATGCATATACAAGATATTTCAATTACTCATCCTCAGGTGCTAAATGCAATCAAACCCTAAGGGCATTGGACAGTATTGCATATATAAAGTGTTTTTTTTGTGTGGAAAATTGTGTTTTTATTTATTTGGTTATTGAAGTTTCCACAAGTGTAGCTTATTACAGTTGGTTATAACAACACAAGTTATCATCAAAAGGTCTTCAAACTTCAGAAATATCTGGATATATAAATTACTGATAATCTCTTTAAAAGGTCCACTATTCGGTGCTTTTAAAAACAAGTCTAAAATAAAACATGATATAAAATGGAAATTGATATCACAAAAATAATCAACAGGTAAGAAATGGAAATCCATTTAGAATGTAAAATAAGTCAGTATAAAAACGTGCCTATCTCCATATAACTTCTTGCAAAATTTGTTTAAATAATTTAGAAAAGAATATAAACTTGCTCAAAACTCGTCTTATCTGCCAACTAACTGTTTCTCAACAGTTATTACTTTTATACTAAACTTGTGATTTTGCACACTAGTTTGAGTCATTAAACTTTATATTTAATTTTCTTTTTTTGAGAAGTTATACATTCTACAGATCTATAGATGTTTTATTATTATTATTATTATTTTTACTGAATATTTCAGAAACTACATTTTCAAAGAGATGATGACCAGTATGTTCCGTTTATATCTTAGAGTTCATTTGTGAAAAACAATTATCAACATCTTCATAGCTAATTTTAGCAATTCAATTTTGATTTTGTCTTTTTCTTTTTGACAGCTACTTTCAATTATTTAGTCGCAACAATGATATTTTATATGTATAATAAAGAAAGGTAGAATCACTAGCCACCAATTTTTAAACCAATTATGTGAAACCATAGAAAATATCTGTGGCTGACACACAAAGAGCTGAAATACTTTCTTTTTTTTTAGACTGATCAACATTGATTTTTTCCATCACAATACTTTCACCTTATATTTAAAATGAAGAAGGAATACCACACAAAATTAAGAAAATAACTTTTTTATAATATAAATATAAAGGACTTTTGTGGTTCTAAATTTTTCCATAAAAAGTTTAACAAATCATAATGTCCATACACCAAAAGAATCGTTAAAGATATTTTGATTTCTGAAAGTGATGCCTTGTTCATTAAATGACACTACTCGCTTCGTTCAGTTTGCAAAATCTAACAACTGGGGTTCATAGTCTTCATTAAAGTTCTATGAACATTTGAAAACTAGATTTATTTACAAATTATTTAACAATTTCACAAAAAGTTATAAAAGGAAAGTAACTTACGATTATGATTTATTTCCTATTCTAAATGTTTTTCTTTTCTTTTTTTTTCACATTGATTATTTTATTTTCATTATATCAATTTCAAATATATATATATATATATATATATATATATATATGTATTTTTTTACATTTTAGACTTGTTAATAAAATGTACTGAATAGTGGGCCTTCTAAAATATTGTCAGCCATTATAAATCTATATTTTCCTAAAGTTTTGAAACCTAATCATCACAACTAATACTTTTATTGTTCTAATGAAGAATATCTTAATATCAACCTGTTTGTAATTTCTTATTTATGTGTAGTTGACTGCTTACAATTATGGATCAGTGTTAATCATAATATGCTTGGAATGCTGGAACCATTATTGTGAAGTTGAATTCCTAAAGTTCTAAACACGATTTAAATTATTATAATAATTTTCTCTAAGAAATAAGGTTTTATCAGAAGATCTGTTAAGAAGGTTCAGGTTTTATATTATAAACATACACAATGTTATATTTCATCATGAAACTCTTCAAAGTAGTTAACAATTTGGATCACACTATGTAGATCTTAGATACTAAAAATAAAGGAACTGAAGTTTCTTATAATAAGCATTCATTAAGTTGGATGAATATAATATAGACTATAGAGCCATAATCAATCCGAAATCAGATAACAACATGGTGTCTGAAGGACGCCATTCTCTAAAAGAAAATAATCTAACAAATTAACTCCAACACCTATTCTGAAATATCTGTTACTAAGTAAGTTTTGTTTAAATGGAAGAATATTGTCATTTATACACCAAGATTTTAAAATATTCAAAATGGCTCTTTGTCAAACCATTTTATAGGCATATTCAAGGTGACTTCAAGGCATATTATAAAAATGAAACCAGTGTCTGATGTAAGAATAAAGTATTTTGAATGCCGGAGTCCAATGACACCAGCTAATCAGTAGATGATCGACCCACCCTTAAGGAACATTGTTTATTACAAAGAATTAAGCTGGTTAATGTTGAGGTTTCAAAGAAGATGCTAATTTACCATTTTCTCCATCAACTAGCAATGCACACTAGTAAGAGAAATATGGTGGTAACATCCTGGTTCAGTCTAAGATTCCTTACTACTCTACCTAAACACTCAGCATGCTTTGGTTTGTAGAATTTTATAACATTCAAAAATGTGTACAAGGTTTTTTTTCGTTAAACTGCCTTGGAACTTTATGACATAATTTAGAGAGCATCAGAACATTCATTGTTCCACCATGAAACTGGTGGACATAATGGTGTCTTCGACATTTACTGATATAAATGAATATGTTGATTCATGTACTGAAATATTAATCTTAATATTGGGTGATATAAATTCTTAAACAAAATCTTCATTTTTCACTTTGAACAAAATCCATCAGGGAAGGCTGTTACAAGTGAAATCAGTAAGATTCATAGGTGAGTGGTATTGATGGAGTTTCTCTTGCAGGCAAATAAATTTAATAAGAGGGCTATATCATGTAGAAAAACATTGTTAATATTTAATTGTGTCATACTGTTTAAATTTAGATTTCTTGCTATATTTTTATGATCTATACAATTTTGATTAAACAATAACAATTAATTAGCAGCAATTAAAATGGATTTGGATCTGTATTATTTTTTCACATACCTGGCTTGATATACCTGTAGATGGTTTATTTTATTGTTTAATTTTAATTATTGTAACTCAACTATTTCATTCACAACTATATAAATGTCAGCTGCTGATGACTGAGAAGAACCTTGAGCTGATTTTGGGAAGGGTTTATTAGACTTCACCTGGAGAGACTTATCATTTTACCTCACTCTACTTTTTAATTTTTGTTATTAATTTTATTTATAGATGGCTTACATTTTTAAGACAATGATTTTATTGTTGGCTTTAACATGTTTGTACAAGTAATCTTTTTTTCACAGTACATAATTGTTATGACATAGTCATTTTTTGACACAGTTGTGTCCACTGTAACTTTGATATTTAACCCAAGCCAGAGTTGGGGTTATCTTTTTAGGAGGAGTTAATTTGTTCTTGAAAGAAGCTTTCTTATCAGGAACACTTTTTGTAAAACTGACCAATAATTGAATCTTCTGTTCAGTTTTAACTGTTCTCACAGTTTGTATAAGACAACACTTTATTTAAGGTTGCAGCATATTTTCTTCTCTTTTTCTCTCATTTTGAGTGGTAGTATCGAAGTCACCAATTTTAAGATAAGTTTATACTTACTCCGTCTCGTTTGACTTACGTATAATGGTTGCGTACAAGTAATGGTTGCCACACGAGATGGATTTGGTATAAACTTATTATTAATAATTTCCTTAGATTTTCTTCAGGTTTTGAAGCTTTATATAGCTTTCAGACATTGTTAAAAGATGTTTTGTCTTTCAACATGATAGCCAAATTAAGTTTTCCTCTATATACCGAGTACAGTTGAAAGAATGAACAGGATTTTATCCACGACAATTTGTATATTTGACACTTCTTTCAAACCACATTTGTGTAGTTTGAACTCACATGTCCAAACTCATGACATTTAAAATAACATTGTGGTTATAAACAGAAGGTCCGATGATTAACAGTTGCTTGGCTTGTTTGAATTTATTTCTAAAGATTTCAACATAAAACACTGCCATCAATTTCACCACTTAAAGTTGTAATAAATATAGCAAATTAAAAGAAACAGAGAAGATGCAAGTACCTCGAAATTATTGGTCTGCATGTAAAGCAAACAGCCACCTGTTGTAGATACGATCTGTATACACACTTCTCAGTGCTTGATACTTGGCTTCTTAGCTCCCATCTAAACATGTGGAATAAACACATTATTAAGTTATCCGCTTCAGCTCTCATAATCTCGCATATGAACTTGGCCTAAGCAGAAACAGGTCAAATAAAGGTTTCTGTAAAACCATGCTTTCATCCGCCTTGAGATAGTTGTACTTCTTAGAATCTTGTGTAATTCAAAGTAACACCAATTTAATGATCTAATTATTTTATTTACTTTAACTGATATGTTATAATTATTGGAGCTCACTATCTTGTAGTTGGTGCTTAAGTGTGTGAATTGGTCCAACTTGCCAAATGTGAGTCCAATGTCGCATTTGAGTACCAGAAAAGCCCCTTCTGAAAACCTGAATCAGCGATTCCCAAATGATGTGGCGCGAGGGCTCCGTAAGTCTGCTGCGAAACTATTTCATGCAGTCTTGTTTACGAGTAATCCTTAAAGTTTTATATCTCAGCGCTTGTTTATAGTATGCACCATCTTGTAGTCTGTGTTTGCCGTCGTATTGTTCTGCTGTCGTAATCATTCAATACTCACTCAGTAGAATGCGGTAGCGCACTACACCAGATTAGTTAGTTGGTTCTGATAGTTCAATATTTACTCACTAGCGGCAATAGCACTGGAATGCAGAGCATTGGTCAAACTCAAACTGTCAGATGGCTGAATTATTCTGTCATGCCAGTGTTGTTTCCCGTTCCAGTAACAGTACTGTAAGAATAATAAATTACTCGGTACGATTTCAAGTTCAAGTGAACATAGTGTTGATGTTATTGTGAAAAAAAAAAATGAAGTGATAATAAGGATGGTGACACATGATATTTTCTTCAGTATCATGAAAGCTACTTATCATTCGGTTTCACATCTTCTGGTGGAGAACAGCCCAATTTTTCTGTCTTAAAAAGACACCTACTTATGAAGCATACATTTGCGGCTGAAAAACCTGTTGAATATTTTAAAGACTATTGTCAAATCAATTCACCCAGGCTTCAACATTTACAAAACTATCATCTGTGTCAAATAAACCACAGGAAGCCCAGCTACACTATGGCTGAACTAATTGCAAAAGAAATAAAATCCCATACGATTGCTGTCAACCATTTTACCAGCGGGCTGTGAAATGGTTAAAATAATGTTTGGTGAAGAATGTGAAAAAGATGTTAGGAAAATTCCGTTATCTAATAACAATAAGTAGGCGTATTGAAGACATGTGTAAAGATGTTGAAAACCTAAAATGAAAAACTTAGTAGATATTTTTGCTCGTTAAGTGGATATAACACAAATATAACCGGTAAACCCCAGGTTCTAACATTATTTGTTAGATTTATTTGCAAAAGTGACTTAATTAAATGGTTTTTATTTTGTCAAAGAGCTTCCTGAATCTACAACAGGTCTAGACATTTTTTTAGTCATTGAACAGTTATTTTACCACTGCTAGTTTGCCATGGTAATCTTGTTTGAGTGTTGGATACCCTGCAATGGTTAGGTTAGGTTAGGACAGGTTTTCTGGCTTTAGTTAAGAATGAAAATCCAAATATTATTTTCATTCATTGCTTTCTTCATAGAGAAACTCTTGTTACTAAGTCCTTGGTGCCTGAGTTGAATGATGTTTTGCAAACCGTTGTAAAAATGGTAAACTTCGTTAAAAGTAGGCCTTTGGAATCAATATTATTTCACAGTTTTTGCTCTGTTATGGATGCTGAGGACATCCAGCTGTTGTTGCACATAGAAGTAAAATGGTTATCTCACGGATGTGTCCTTCAAAGATTTTATGAACTTAGTGAAGAGTTATTGATATTTTTTATTTGTAAAGAGTTAGAGTATACTGATTTTCTTAGTAACGACGCCTGGTGTACCAAAGATGTATTTCTAACAGACATATTTGGAAAACTACAGTATATATTTTGAAGAAAGGCATACAAGGAAAGCGAGAGAACATTCTCACATCTACAGACAAAATAAGTTCTTTCTAGCAGAACCTTTCATTGTGGATAACAAAATTGAAACAAAAAGAAGGAAGAAAAAAAAAAAAAAAAAAAAAAAAATGTGAGATATGTTTGATCTCACGAAAAATTACTACATTGTTTCAACTTATTTCAAAAAGTCTACATCTGCTTAATGACAACACTAAAAAATATTTTCCATCCCTTAATGAATCTTCAATGAACTGGGTGAGAAATCCTTTCATTGATTCAGCTTATGAGACCGTATTGTTTACTATTGATGAATAAAATGAACTGATGTCAGAAATGACTGTGGTATTAAAATACAGTACTGTAAATTAGCTGAAGATGCTGAGATGGAGACAAAATTAAAGAAAACTAAAGTTAATGTAGACACTGCATCCTTTAGGATCCCTCTGTTGAGCGAATATCCATTGATTTCAAAGAATGCCATGAAAGCAATACTGCCGTTTCTACTTCGTATATTTGCTAAGCCGCTTTTTCATCAATGAACACCATTAAGACCAAATATTGTTCTCAACTAAAGATTTTGGAAGACGACATGAGGTTGTGCTTGTCAACCATTCACTTAGAAAGAAACTTATAATGAAGACACAAATTTCCCAATAGATTTGATTTCACATATACCTTCTTACGACATTTTAAAAGACAATTCTATAATATAATGTACATTTCTAAACATGTTTCTATTTTTCACAACATTAAAATATATGATATTTGTATTAAATTAAAATGTGGTTTTTCATTGGTTTACTGTAAATGCGCCATTTCTAACAATTTACCAGTTGTGTCCTGATGTATAAAGATGGTAACATAATAAAAGGATCTTATAATATTTAATTAGGCAGATTAGTGAATCAAGTGTGCTGTGACTAAATATTGGTTTTAGTTAGTGTGCCATGAGGGGGAAAAGGTTGGGAATTGCTGATTCTGATTGTCACTGTTACAAGGATATTTATCTTTTTCCAAGTTTTAAATTTATGAGACAACACAGATTGTATGGTGACCATGCACTTGATATTAACATTGTCATTTTAGATAGATAGATCAGCTTGGAGGGTGCTCTAAATTGTCAAAGGGCTTCATCAAATAATAGTCTCTCGATGCTGTCTTAAGCACACTGAATCAATAAAGGTGGTGTAATATTATTCTATATACTTTGGCTTTTACCAAGATGTTTCAGAGGCTGAAAATTTGTTTGTTATTTAACTTATTCCTTCCTGCTTGAATCTTGCATAATTCCCTTTCTGCGAATGACAGAAACTTGGTAAACAAAACATTAAAGAGTTATTATCCAGTAACTGAAATTGTCAAGTGTTTCCTTTTTTGTCCAGAAGTCATACAATTAATTCCCTGAGCACACACTCTTCAACACAAAAGGAAATAAATATATCATACAGCTCCATGTACAAGGGCTTGTGACCTCTCTTAAATTGTTGTTGGGATTCTGCCTTAATTAGGGGGGGGGTTATGTTATTGTTCCAACCCTTAGATAATTCTACATGCCTAACCCTCCTACTCAACGATGGGCTTGGGACCAAGATATGGACGGAAATTAAATATAATAATAAGCTTAGCAGAGACAATGATATGAATTAACCAAAATTTATTAAAGGAACACTGCCAACATATTAGTTTAACAAGGATACAGATAATTATTGCTATCTGCTAGAAAAAAGTTCAGTATTTTTATTTATGTTACTATGTAAAATACACAATTTACTGAATTCAATCATAGTTTTAGATTATTAATTTAATAAAATCTCATTTTATTTTATTCGGTAATTTAAAATAATTGTATATAAAAATATTTTAAGGCTTTTATAAAACTTATCTTTTTCTTTCTTTCATATACAGAGTGTTTGAAAATGTGGTCTAATAATTCTCCAGCATCTTTATTGCATTATTTAAAAAAAAAAAAAAAAAAAACGTTCATATGAACATATGTCCTAAAATGTTTATATTTGTATTGTAACGATATCATGATATCAATTAAATTAAACTAAATAAAATCATCAATCATGAAATCTAAAAATAAATAAATTAAAATATAACTTGAATAAAATAATAAATATAGAACCATGTTAAGAAACAAATGAAGAGAAAACGGCAGATGCCGCCTGTAATAAAAAATTGTACGTGCTAGGCTACAATAGCACTAAGATTTCAAGAACCTTGAGGCCAACACGTGTGTACATAACGGAATTCTTAGGGTAGCAGAGTTTTTACTAGAAAAAAAAGAGAAATCAAGGGAAAGCAGCATTATAACGGTATTTTAGAAAAAACGCAAGTAGAAAGTAGGTCGGCCAATCGGAGACGCTCCAAACTTAAAAAACACAACGGCAGAATTCAAAAACAACCAGTAGGAATTGCGAAAGTCGTAAGCAGAGAAAGTTGGTAGAAATCGACAAATCAGCGAACAGGGCGCGAAAAACAGTGTTTTAGAGAAGGAACATTAGAAAATAGTTTGTTAGGGGAGTCTTACCAGAGTCGCCACGACGGAAGGTCGCGGACACAGCTAGAGTACGCTGTGTACAAAAGAATAGTTTTTTTCAGCGAGTAAGGGACAAGAAGTCTCTTAATATTGAAAGGTTTTTGATAAGTTGAAAGTAAAGTTGAATTGAAGTAAAGTAAGTTTGAATTAGTAAAGGAAATTAGATTTGGAGTTTGTGGAGTTCTTAATAAAAATACAGATTTGGAAAAGGAGTTTAAATTCACCAGAGGAAGGAGGGACCAATCATTGTAGAACAGGTGCTGTAATTTTGGAACGACTACAAGGAAGGAGAGACAGATTTGGGACGATTTCGAGGAAGAAGAGGCCTATTTGGAACGGCATCTGGGAAGGAGAGACAACGTTAAATACCAACGAAAAGTGTTTAAGCAGTGTGGTGTTTTGTGTTTTTTGTTTAATAAAAAGATAAATTAAAGTTAGGTGGAGTGTAAAGTGGTAACTGACCGAGCAAGAAGGACCAGCAGATTTGATAAGTACAAAACCAATTAATTGTTAATTATTAAATTCACCTAGAATTGATTTCACTTCCGATTGAGCCATTCAAAAAACCCAAGACCCGAGATTAAGATTTTGTTGTTTTTTTTTTTTAAATTAATTGTAAAGAACTGAGCTAGCCGAGATTAAATAAAAAGATGATCAATGTTAATAATAATTTAAAGTATTAAATAAATGTGTAAAGAAATATAATAAACAAAAAGGAACTGATAATTTGAAGATTTTAACAAGAGTTAAAATAAAGTAAATTTGTAATTTAAAAAAAATTGTCTATGCTAAATAAATTAATCTTAAGGAATGAATGGAGAGTAAATGGTTTTTCTAGATAGTAAGTATAAATTTCATGTATATGTTTTATTGCTATAGTAATTTTGTTCTTTTAAAAATTAAAAGAAAGAGATTGTTTTATCCAGGTAAACGGTGTTGTTTATGAGTAATAATCATAAGTTGTTCCCTTTTAGTAGTGTTGCAAATAAATAAGTAAATCTAACATCTTAAATATCAGATTGACACGACATCGTGTGACTTTTAAATTAGAGTAATCAAAATAATTATATATAACTTGTATGTTATAGTATTATATAATAAAATTATTAAATATTTCAAAAATGTATTATAATTAATATTGATCTTTCAATATTTATTATTTTTTTTAGCATTTACGAAAAAACAAAAACAAATTGTAATCATTTTTATTATTCTGTATTATTTTAAATTAAGGTTTAAGGCATCTCTCTCTATGCCAAGTGGGAGCTGTATATTTGGTCGTAAAAAATGTCCTACTTAAACTGCTCAAGCAAAGCACTCCCACAGGCTGCAGTATGACCACAAGAAGAACTGAGACAAGGTATGAGGGATGCTGGGAGGTAATTCCTAGAAAGGCCATATCTGACTCACTATCCCCCCCATCTTCTTTCATTCATTTCTACCATACTATGCAGCTTACAAATATTTGGCTGTTATATTTAGTTTGTGTTTGTGTTTAGTACGACAGTGAACAACATAATTAGATTTTTATTATTATCTAAATGCAATTGTTCATTATTACAATTACATTATTAAATATTAATTAAAAATATGTTAAAATGAAAATAAGTGGTTTGTACTTTTTGTAAGCCCATGCAATACGTTTATTGTATGTATTGTATTTTAATTCATTTATATTTCAAATCAGAGCTCAAATTGAAATTTAAAATAAAAGGTTTTGATTACTTCCATTAATTGTTTTACATGATTTGCTCAAAATATGAATGTGCAGAAAGACAATATTTTTACAATTAACCTAAAAGGGTAGTACACATGGGCATACTGATAGGTTTAACCTCTAAGACGCGACAACATCCAGCAAAAATCAACCTTACAGACTGTACACTACATTCCTCTCACCTCGGTTCTCCTGGCGGTCAGACTATATGCGGGCAAGCATTGTCATGCAGAAGAACAACTTACCTCTTTGGGCAATCTCAGTTATTGGATTAAATTGACTTTGAAGGCTTTTCCAGGGTTTCACAATAAATATCTCCTATTATTGTTGTGCCTGGCTCTATAAATTCAGTTAGCCACATTTTCTTGTTAGACAGTGTTTGTTTGATTTTTCTTGGATTGTTTGGGGACTGAGGATACATCCACTATTTGTATTGTACCTTGATTTTATTTACAAACTTAACCCATATAAAGTCAAAACTGCACTCATTCTTTGTTTTATTTTGATGTACAAGGCTGTTAAGGTACCTAACTTGTATAACTTACAAAATTCTAATTTGGCAGTAACAATTCCATATAGGAGTTTTATTGTTATAAAAATCATCTGAAAGCTGAGAAATTATGAAAAGTTGCTTTTTATGTATGTCTGTTCAAACTTTTGAACCAATTTGTTAGTCACAATTGAATGGCAACTTTAAAAAGTAAAATTATAGCTTCTTGAGTTCAATAGTAGAAGAAGCTACATAGCCTCGACTATGCCCAAATAAAGTTGATTTCCTTCTTCTTCTTTGCACATTTGTACACCCATTCCTAAATTTCCAGCACCAATCTCTCATACCACTGTCATTCACAATATTATTACCATAAACTTGAATGGATTTCCACATATACTTTTGAAATATTTAATTAAAATGTTCGAAATGGAACTAAATATTTAAAAAAATTAATATTCTATATTACGTGAAATAATTAGCCTTGTATTTATAGCATATCATCACCAGCAAAATTAATCGTATAGTTTAGTTACCCTGATTTTAAAAATTCACATATTTGACGTCAAAGTAACCTAATGAAATAACAACAATAAGTAGAAAGAAGTTGAGTACATATTTAAACAGCTATCAGATAATACTTTGTACAAAATCATTTGTTATGGAAACACAATATATTATTGTTTATTTAGGTAACCTAAGTTCAAAACCATATAGGTTGGCTTATCTAGAAAGACAATAAAAAACTTTGTTTCTTTAGCAACCAATGTTGTATAAAGCTTATCAAGTTTATATTCGTGGAGATGCATTGGTTGCCTGCTTGTAGAGGACTAGAACAAAAACTGATGAACTGGTAAGGAACTGGCTCAGATTCCATTTAATGATCCAGAACCTGCTTGCAGAATAAATAAATTATTAACAAGAACTACCTTCAGAAATGGGTAAGGACAGAGGACCCAACCAACAATTCTCTAGATATATAAATATATATAGTCTCACTATATTCTGTTCACTCTCGGATTGCGGATGGCGAAGGGTTGGTCGCTTACACACACAAATGCAGCCCTCATGCACACAAATGAGGGCGTTGCCCTGAAGGTGATTAAGACCAGACGTTGACCTGACGCGTTAGTTACCTACTGAGTAATAGTTATTGGTATACCAACTTTGTTATTTGAATATTATTATTACTAACTGATGATACAGTTGATCTCAGAACAAAATTATAAGAAAAATGAGACCAAGCAACACAAGGGATACTTAAATCATCTCTAAGTTTTAAGTTTCGTACTACTTGCTAGCAAATATATGTTTATATAGTGATTTACAACTTGGAAAACAGTAAACAGATTAAAATTTCTGTGAATTTCTGACTCATTTACAAACAACCCCAGTTCAACAACTCTAAAAATTTCAGTTTCAGTAATGATTCGGTTGTAGTAGTTGTGTAGTGATATTCTCTTGACATTCGCAGTTGTAATTTAAAATAGAGTTTTTTGTGTAGTTATAAGTGTTATTTTATTTACTATGAATTCAGCAAAGAAGCGTCAAATAATTCACTCTCAAGCGATAACAATGGTGGCTAAAGTGATAAACTACTTTGAGGAAGAAAAAATAACAAAGGACCTCTCATACACGTTAAGAAATTTTTGCAGCGTGTTGCAGATGCCTGTGGAATTTCTCTCTGATCGGTTCAATCAATAAAAGCCGTAGCTTGTAAAATGTCGCATCAATCAATGGACCTTCCCTGTGAGAACGAAGAAGAGCACATGGAAGTAATGGAAGAAGATGGACAGACCCAAATGATAGGCCTAGTTTGTTTTGAAGCATTTTTCTTTTAATTAAATCAACATATTCAGTAGTGGCTATCGTTTCATAAACCGGTAATTCACGGCATGGTGAAAGTAAAAGCCTGTTGAGCCAGGTTGGAGTTGGTGAGTGTGCGTGCGTGAGTGGGACTGGGGCAGGTAGAAACCCTTCGCCAGCCGCAATCCGAGAGTGAACAAGGTATAAATAGTCGTAAACTCAGCAAAGTTTCGATCTTTGTCACTGTATTCAGAACATTCAGAAAACATCTAAACAAAATGGGTTTAACCCATGGTAGTTTGGAATGCAGGTTTATGACAAACAAATATACTAAACTGGAGAACTCCTGAAGTGTGAAGTACTGAAGCAAAAAATACTACAGATTATTGGCCCATATCTTACTCCAATACAGATTATCTAAGAAACAAGTTTTGAATCTTACAAACGATATAGAACTAAGCTGACTGGATTAGAACATAGAAATATTCAAAAATTATTTTAAACTGAAATGTCTAGAACGTAAAACCCGTTCCTAAATAATAATAATTTTAAGAAAAGAAAAGTTTATACTTGAGTTCTACTTAGTGTGACCAAAAGTAATGCTGCTATTACAGTTGGGTCACATTTGACTTCAACCCACAAAAGCAATGCTGCTATTACAATTGGGTTACATTTGACCTCAACCCACAAAAGGACTTACATAAATTGGATTTAGTAATGACCTGAGTCTTGGTCTGAACTAATTGTATAAAACAATTCATTTAAATCAATTTCTATTTTCTACAAGAAAACTTCTCTAACATTTTCAAAAATACATGAATTGGCACAAATAGAAAATAAACAAGATCTAACATACATAAAGATTTTTATTCAGATTTTCAATAGGTGTTTATTAACAATAGTTACAAGTATTTTATTTACATAGTTTGTCTTTCTTAACTAAAGCCCCATAAAATATACTGGGCAAATTTCAATAAATAAAAGCAGTCTTATTTATAATCACTATATATATAAACGGCTTTGTCCTGACTGACTGACTGAATGAATGACTGACAGAGAATCAACGTAGAGCAAAAACCAACAAAGATATTGATACCAAAATTTAAAGGCATATTTGTATGAGGTCATAGACGCTCACTAAGAAAGGATTTTGCGAAATTTTAATTTTAAAGGGTATTAAATACAAAAAGAAAAACAAGTCAATTTCATTCATTTAATTTTAAACGTCAACATACACGCGCCTAGCGGCAAAAAGATAAGACTCGAATCAAAACAAATTCTAAATCTAATATTTTCCGACCCAATTATAACTTATCCAGAAAATTGTCAATCTAAAACAAATCAAAACCTATATTAAAATTGCGCCTAAGAATTTGATTAATCCATAAAAAATAAAAATACACAGTTAAAGACAAGAAAACTTAAATAATTTGTTTTTATCTAGACGTGAAAGGTCAACTTGGAAAATAACTGAATTGAAAATATAACTCCGATCTTTCGCCGATTATAAAAATACAGAAGACCTAGAGACAAAATGAGATATACAGAAATACGAAGTAGATATTTCTAAATATAAAACATCACCTGAGTTCATATAAATATTTAATAACAAAGACATAATCTGTCCAAAAAATGAACGAAAATCTGGAATTAAGATGGCGACCATTAGAAGCAAGACGTTAGTTATATAATACACGCCCACAGAAGTTTGTGATTGGAGAAGAATATCGCGGGACTTTCTTCGCCGATATGAATAGAAATTGTGTATATATATATATCAATATAAGAGAGAATTTATTTAACCCTATTCAACATTCTAAATTTTAATTGAATAATGTAAAATCATATTTAAATATATAAATTATTAACAGTTTCTTGAATAAATAGGATCATAAATTACATTTCATCTTTCCCCCAAAAATAAACAAGATTGCATAAGAACAATGAACTTATAAAAACAATCTCTCTGTACGCCTTTGTTGAAAAAAAACAATTGAATATTTTTTTCAGTGTATATTTAGAAGCCATTAAGACTATATGGATGCTTTCCTGGACTGTTCAGTTTTCCTAAATAATAGTATTAAAATTTATTAAATAGAACATCAGAAGATTTTTAATTAAGGCTCTAATACTTAATCTATCTATCTATCTATCTATCTATCTATATAAATAAATCTATATAAATAAAAATGTAAATGTGCGTTTGTTCAAAATCGATAATCTCAGAAAGTTCTTCACCGATTGCTTTGAAATTTGGACACAGTATTCCATTCGAATCCACGAGTGTTTATATACTTTTTGAAAAACTGTAGCATCTAATGAACATAAAAACAACAAAAAATATGCTCAATATTTAACAAAAATGCAAGCGCCATTACATATGTTTATGGACTATAATAATAACAGCTGTAGTCAACTGTTTCCTATATTTCCATTATCAGCTGATTTCAAACTTCAAACAACTGTATGTATTTGGATTTCTATCTTTTAAGATAGGTTTTTGTGAACAACGACATCTGTTGAAGTAAAAACAAAACACACTATATTAAATATTTTCAATGTTTCCAAATGTATTGTTGTAATTAACAAATGTTTAAATCAATTATTTTGTAAGACATTCCGTTAGTACAATAACATTTACTATAGCATTAATTTCGTGAGTATAAATAATTTTTTGTATTTTTTCACCGTCTTTAATTTGGTTAAACCAGATTAAATAAAAAAATTACAATAACTCAAATAACATTTTTTGTCATAACCTATTTTCATCATTATAATATTAATAACTATATTAAACCATTTGATTTATCAATATAAAATTAAAAATAATTAGGCCTAAAAGGTCATATTTTTATCTTTCTTTTAAAATTAAAAAATCTTAATAAATACAAAACATAAAATTGTAACAACTAGGCCTACAATTCAAAAAACCCATTTATTTTATAATCTAAACTGTATTACACTTCCAAATTTTATAATAACATAACTATATAATTAATTACTTCTAAGATAATTAATATATCAATATGAAATAAAAAACACTTGAATCTTTATAAATACAAAACATAAAATTGTAACAGTTAGGCCTACAATTTAAATAAAAACTTATCTAAATGTTACATAAATAATAACTTTTTTAAAACAGGTTATTGTACACAATGTTATTTTCTCGGGAATAATAATTAGGACAGAGATTTTGTATTGTTATAAATAAAAGAGGCAATTTTCAATTTATAAAATATATCATTTACCATATTATAAATAGGCCTAGCCTACTATTAAATTCTAATGTCTTTTTTTTTTAAATTAGATTGTAACATATTGTTTTCTTAATTTTAAATATTATTATCTTAACGCAAGCTTTTATTGGTTTGTGTGTGTTGAAATATATGTTGGTTCAATCTAGGCCTAACTTAAAAATATTATTTGTACTAGCTGGACATCCGAATCAACTGTTTCATCAGTTATTTTATTAAATTGGCTGCCATGGTAATGAATGCTAATAGGTACATTCAAGAAATATGTATTGGTTCATCTTTCTAATCCTAACCTAAAATTATATTTAATTTATTTTACCTACCTTAATGGCAACATACACACATAATTTATGTTGTTGTGCACATCTTTGGCATAGTACGTTTCTATTGATATTTATAAATTTCATCTTTCAATAGTAATTTTTTAGTTTTTCATAATGTTGTTTATTTATTGATACTACAGCTGCTAGACACTGGGTTTAATGCCCAAAGATTTTTTTACGATTTTCAAAATAAATTTACAAATAATATGGAATATAAAAAATGTTTTTATCAAAATGAATCCTACTCTATGTTACTCTGGGATAGTGTAGCTTTTTATTTTAAAAAATGTTTCAATTGGTTCCATATTTCCAACATAAAAATGTTCAAGTATTTCCCAATATTCAAACCAATTATAAGAATTGCGATTGGCTGAGTGAACGAGCTATTCTTGCCTCCAAGAACAAAGACGTCTACGAACTAAATAATATTATTCAGACTAAAATTCAAAGCGAGGTAGTCACATACAAGTCCGTCGACACTGTTGTACTGTAGAAGCAAATGAAGCAAATAATTACCCAACAGAATTTTTAAATTCACTCTATCTGCTAGGGATGCCACCACATTTAATGCAATTGAAAATCGGTGTGCCGATAATCATCTTGCGAAATATCAACCAGCCAAAGCTTTGCAACGGCACAAGACTTGCAGTGAAACAATTAATAAACAACGTCATAGAAGCAACAATCTTGACAGGACCTTACAAAAATGATGATGTCCTCATTCCTCGCATTCCTTTAATTCCAACAGATATGCCATTTAAATTTAAGAGATTGCAGTTCCCAATTCGATTGGCATTTGCAATTACCATTAACAAAGCTCAGGGCCAAAATTTAGAATTGTGTGGCTTAGATCTAGAAACGGATTGCTACGTTAACCAGATAATCTGTATATATACACAAACAATGGAACTACAAAAAATATTGTGTACCCACAAGCATTGTTTAAATAAACATATTTTAATTTATGTCTTTATTTATGTCTTTTATTTATTTTCCATTTAACCAGATGAGCCACAGCAATGCGTGGCCGGGTACAGCTAGTATTTTATAATACATTTATCTAATATACAAGATAATATTAAATGCCTCATTAATAATAATTATATTTATAACAATATATATTTTAACAACAACAGAAATAATATTATCTGCTAGAAATAACGAAATTTTCCAAATCTTAAAAAACCTGTTTTTAGGGTATCAATTTATTAAATAAGAAAAAAATATCTAAATGAACATAATGCAAAATCTAGTACCAAAACTATACTATGTTAGTATCCTATTAATACTGTGGGTATGTGGCTGGTAACACTATTTCATTTTTTGATTATTTTACTGTAAAATTATTTGCTCATGTTTGTAAATTTATTAAACAAGGTCATAGACCTACAGAAAGTTGATAACTAAGACCACCTCTTCAACCTTAGAAAGGTATTAAAAATAAAATATTAACAAAACTACTTAAGTCAATTTACCATTGAGGTTAGTATTAGGTTAGCACAGTAAACAAGAAAGATAATCAATCAATTGGCATTTTACAAAATTGTCTATACTGACATATTGGGGGGGAAAACACCCTACATTTTCAAAACAGCTTATGGCCATTCTACGTTCATACTTTACTCCAGCGCCATTAGGTTTACTTAATTCTCATCCACCAGTAATATAGACCACAACTTTTACTCTTAACCAACTAGAAATTGAAGCATTCACTAACATTTTGCTGTAAAGTTATATATACTCTGGGAGTATATATACAGGAATATATTGGTTTTCCTTAAGATGAATTTTCCAAATACATCCCCAAAAAAATTAGTTTTAAAATATGGTTGAGCAATACAAATTTTGGGACTTACATATAAAAGTAAGTTATTGTTTTTCTTCTCCTTCAAAATTAACTTTCATGTTCATTATAAACATTTATTACAATGCACTGAATTAGATTCCTTTAAAGATGTTCTCTTATAGATGATAGTTTTGAAGCTATGAGATCTGGTGACGACAATTTTTTTTTATAGGTGATGCAATCTCAACTAGTTTGCAATGCCCATTTGATAATTGTTTGATGCTTACAGTTTAAACATTTTTATGGATTATAGGTGTCTTTTTGGACTGCTTGGAGCAGGATTGTTAAAAAGTAAAGTTGCTAAATCTTTAAACTAACTTTATTATTATTGTTATTATTTAACTGAGTTATTAAAGCATTATTAAAAGTACAATAAAGCAGCTTTGAGGGTTAGAGATTCACTTTCTAATCATGCATAGTATTATAGTTCTTAGTGCAAAGTAGTAGTCATTTTGATGAAAGAGACGAACAATTTAGCTTACCATTCCTAGATCTTTGAAAATTGAACTATAACAGTTGATATCGAATAAGCAATGTGTAAACTGGATTAAAAGAAATAGTAAATTTTTAAGGACCTTATTAGTTAATAAACTCTGAAATGCTTTCAAACCAGTTTATATAATGCTGATGTGGGTGAACAGAACATTTGGTGGAAAAAAGAACCTTATTTTGTTCCACAAAGTCATACCCACACAGGTTTGCAATAGGATTCAAAGATATAATTATAAAGAGGATTTGGATTCACGCTGGCCACACCAAGATTGGATGTGGTTAAGTTAAAAAAACTGATGTTAAGAGTTGTGTCATAATCTAAGCAAGTTAACATTTGAGTTTCAAGGCCTGCTGGAATATTACTAGTGAACCTTATACTTGGTAGTTAATCTGATTCAGTTAATGCCAAGATAAATTAGGGTTGTAATCCAGTCATATTAGACAAAAGGTCTACATATAAATTAGCAGCTAGCTACATTTTTTTATCCACCTTCATTTTGTTAACCTCGAAATACTAATCATTCAAAGTTTTTAAGACTAAAGAAAAGTTATTTGTCCAGACTGTACAAACATACTTTCTTTGAAATCTGAAACTCTAGCTATGTCTCCATATCCCTTAGTCGTACTCAGTCTAATATAGAGTCTTTATTTTCTTCATTTGTTTTACCAGGCGATGATGTCCAAGAGGTTTTATAGTCTGTCTCAGTATAAACTTTTACTCATTGTTTTGTTGATACTTTTCAGTGTTTTTTATTGTTTGTTTTTGCATGTAAATAAAGTGATACACATAGATACAGTTTTCATAGCATGTGCAAATATTTTTTCGTCATATTGCTATAAAAACAGCTGTTTTCAATACATGCATTGAGATGCTAAAGTTGTTTTTTTTAGTCCTAGGACCTAAAAACATCTGCTGAGGTCAAGGTTATCAGCTGTTACTTCGTTCATACGAATTAATTAACGATTGTAAAGCATCTAAAATAACAACTGATACTCTCGATTGTAAATAACTGTTAAAACAGCTGTTACCATCGATTTGAAAGTAAATAGGTTATAACATTTTAGTTTTTATGAAATTGTTTTCTTATATTATTTGCAGTATAACGAAAAATATAGTTCATCACTTGGAGCAAAAGAAGCTTTTCGATCATTGCTCATTTTCCTTGAAAAGCTTAAACTTGAGATTCTATCGAAAAGCTTCACTTTTGGTCCTAATGATGAACTATATTTTGATACTATTAAAACATATGTTCTAGTTGTCCAAATAAATTAAACTTAGTAATTTAGTTGTATATAAATTTTCCATTACATGTGTGTAAATATTATTTAAATTTTTGTATAGTGTTGTATAGTTTTTATGTAAATACATATTAGTAGTGATTTAATTAATTGGATAAAATGTTTGTTTTTATTTTGTAAAATTAAATTTTGAGTAATTGTAAAGACCCCATTTGAAATAGGTCCCACAGAAAATGATTGGTCAGTAGAAGCAGAGGTTGAAGAATCCGATATTGGCCTGTGAATTGAAATCAAATCAGAAGATAACATTTCATCTCACTCTGGAACAGATTTTGATTCCTCAGTACACAACAGTTCATCAAGTGTTGATGCCTATTAAAAAAATCAAAATACTGCTGTAAAAAAAAAAAAAAAAAAACTCGATAAAAAGAGACAGTATCTATCTAGGACTTAGAACAAACAGCCTCTGTCAATGATGAAACTCCCTTAGAAAATGATCGAATTTCTGATAGCACAAGTTTGTCTCCTACGCAATCTCCAAATATGGATTTTGAACAAGAGAGAGATTTAGAGCACTCATTACCTTCAACTAAATATGATGTTGATAGCTCTATGAATCGATTCAGGAAATGCTACCAGTATAAAGTAAGGTACAAATTAAAAAAAAAAATGGGCATGCAAGGTCAACAATACCTCCTTCAGCCAATACACATGTACCTTAAACTGTATGCAATTTGATGATACGGCTACTCGTAACACAAGAAAAATCACTGACAAAATCGTAGCAATAAGGGACATTTGGACAGAATACATAATAGAAAGTCGTAAGAATTATTACAAATAGGTTCCTATGTCACAATTGACAAGCAGTTGCTTGCTTTTAAAGGTAGGTGTAGATTTAAAATGTACATACAAAAAAAGCCGGTAAAGTACAGACTTAAAATACCTTCACCCAATCTTGGGAAAGGTACAAACACTTACGGAATGGGTTAAGCAGAGTTGAAAAAATCCACACAACCTACACATGGGATGAATAGGAATATGATGGTGAACAACTGGTTTACGTCCATACAATTGGCCACATCAATGTTCAATGAGTTTTTCAAACTGACCATTTTAAAGACATTAAGGAGAGATAAAAAAGAAATCCCTCTACCAATTCTTGCAGAAAAGACCTATTAGAAATGCTCAATTTTGTTTTGACGGGCCCAAAACACTGGTCAGATGGAAAGGGAATGCCAAAAAAGTAATGGGTCTGCTATCAACTATGGATCAAGGTGCAAGAATATCATTCATAACAATTAAACCAGAGGTCATTAATCACTATAATACAACTAAGGGAGGAGTTGATGTATTTGATTGAATGTGCTTAACTATGAGGTCCTCTTGAAGAATGAAAAGATGGCCAATGTGGATATTTTATGAACTTTAAATACAGCCTGTATCAATATTTTTGTAAGATACAACAATAACAGGATGTGGAAAAAATTGAAACCCTGTGAGCTTGGAAAGCCTTAGTGACAGAGCTACATAAGCAACTCATCTACCTGAAGTTGGAAGAAAGACTGAAGCAATTTAATCTTCAGAGGTCATTCGGAAGAATTATCTATGGTATCATTGGAAAAATGAGAAACAAATAACTAAGCTAGATACTTTCAACAAGAAGAATGTGTGCTATTTTTGTCCATATCAAGGTGTAAGTCAACAAACTTTTGTGTGTACCGCAGACAATCATTTTGTATATAACACCAAGCCAGCCTCTATATGGACTGTCGTAAAGATAGATATGTAAAACATTATGTCAGCACAAATCAATAAGATATTTAAATTTAATGTTTTTTCTATTTTTTACATACCTTCTTTACACTTTTTTTAACAATTTTGTAGCAATTTATTTATTAAACGAATTTTGAAAATCGTATTGCATTTTGTGGATTAAAAGCTTAAATATTTTAATTTTTATGATACACATTAAATTATAAAATTGTTGAACATATGACTAATAAAGTATTATTTAAACTTTTAGTGTTTAAAGGTTAAATAATATGTCAACAGTCAACTAATATAATCCTGAGAAGAAGCTCCATGCTCTATTGTTTCCACATGTGTGTCTTAATATCTGGTAAATTATCTACCAAACATTTTAGGTCAATATTTAATCATTACAAAACAACTCCTAGTTAAGTCAGCTGTTTATGCTTATTTAACTTTCTATAGAAATTTGTAGAACAAATATTCCAATAAAAGATATTTGTTTTGTTTGCGATAAATCGCTCTCGGACAGTGTTACTGTGCTTATTGAGTGCAGATTATAAAGTTTCACAGACACTAATGTTGTTAAAGATAATGATACCTTTGGACATTTAAATAGTGTTAATTTAATTCCCATTCATTTGGACTGTTGCAAAGATTTTACCATAAGAATAGCATTAAAAACCAACTCCCTAGTTTGTCCCAATGCCATACCAAATACAGATACATCTGAAGAAGTCAATTTTGAACTACTGAAAACGATGAAATAAATCCCATTAATTTTTCTATCACAAGATGAGAGCATTGAAAAGAAAGAACCACAATTTTTCAAATCATCTACTGCTTCCAAAACGTGGATTAAAACAAAATAGTGATTTGCACTATACCTCGAAGGTGGTGTGGTTGGATGAGTGAATTGTCATTTTCAAAAGATGATGCAGTTGAAACAATGCTTCAGACAACTTTATAGAGAATTATTTATCTATAACTTTTATGTTGATAGACTAATACAAAGCTAAATATATATGAAAAACAAATTCTTGTGACCTCTGACTAAAAATAACTTTTGAATTTCACATGGTTCAATAGAGGAGATTTGCAACGAATTATTTAAAACAACAAAATGAAGTAGTATACAATAATTCAGCTGACTACTAAATTATTGTTCAGGAAAAATCTAATATGTCTGGACTAATGTATAAAACACAAGAGCAGTAAAGTGTTGTCAATTACAATAACTTATGCTTCTTTTATAATGGCTATACAGTAAAACTAAACTTTATTATGTGTCAATTGTTCAAAAATTCCTAATATTGAAGCAATATTATAAATAGTATAACATGAAAGAAATAGTTCTGTAATAAAATAAATTTTAAAACTATGCAATTTTTTCAAATATCAATCTTTTAGTGATGTGTACACGATGTTGTATTATAAAATTGTTATTGAAATGTATACACTTAACAAGCATAAACAGTATATTTTTCAAACAAAATACCTATCACAAAATGGAACAAAAAAATTCATCACATTTATTGTATTATTTTATAAAAACAGTTATGTATAAAACAACAGTCATAAACAGTATTTAATTATAAAAAATGTACATAGATATATAATGCATGCACTCAAATATTTTAGATTAAAAATACAAATGGTTTAATACACAAGCAAATAAGACAATATTATTTTGTTTGCACATAAATTTCAAGATAATTTAAATTACATAATGTATAAAAACACTAAACTGTAATACTTTGTTGGTTTTTCAAAGAATATTATTAGATATAGATTTTACTATTATTTT
This sequence comes from Aphrophora alni, assembly GCA_963513935.1. Classification (NCBI taxonomy): domain Eukaryota; kingdom Metazoa; phylum Arthropoda; class Insecta; order Hemiptera; family Aphrophoridae; genus Aphrophora; species Aphrophora alni. The sequence goes on from OY740766.1 coordinate 74,751,336, forward strand.
CACTTTCTACTGCTGGTTAATACAATGTACTCCATGAAGTTTTAATGCATGTGGATCTACTTACATGAAATCTGGTAAGGAAATATTTTACAGAGGCATTAACAAAGTTCTAAAAGTATAGTATAAAAATAAATAATCTGTTACATAAAACAAAATGTCAGCAATTTTTAAACAATTTGTTTAACAATTAAATGATTGAGATTCATGATTTTTTTTTATTGTGATTCTTATGTGACGCATGATACTGGAGTCTAACCACCTATTGTTTAATAGCTGTTAATTACTTAAAAGCAGGTGAGGACAGAAAAATGGCATTTGAAGAAGAAATACTTCAAATCTTTATGATATGCTGAAACATATGTGATGCAATGTATTCACTTGTGTGAATTGATATTAGTTTAAATATATATGTCAATTACACCTAGATAAAATTTAAATATTCCACATCAATATATTTCAATTTATTATGATGAAGTTGTACAGAATTTTTAAGCTCTTGACTACTCACTAGGCTTATCAATAATAGTAATAATATAAAATGTTTAGTTTTAGTTTTTAAAAACGGGAGTAATTAGTATTTTAAATTACCGTGTTTTTCTGTATTCTAATGTAACATGACAATGTTGGGATTTTTACTGTGCCTCTACAAAATATCTTTCCCATTGAATTTTACGTAAGTGACCCAGATTCTCTTTTTAAGACCTAAACATCTTCTTGGGGAATATTGTAGAGCTATTTGGAGTCAAATATTCTACCATTACTAGCTTCATGATATTAACTTCTTTAGTTATTGAATTATTTGAGAAATACTAAATATTCAAAAATTTTAAATATTTAAAAAAATTTGAGCTCATAAAGTTTTGAATTTTTTTTTTCTCCAAAATATATCAACTAAAGAAAGTAACAATACAAAGCTAGAAATGGCATAAAAGTGTGATAAAAACAAAAATACAATTTCATAAAACTATTTTCACAATTATAAACAACAAAAAATTGTAGAATAATACCTTAAGTATGTCTAAAGAATATCAATAATACAAATATCATTTACCTATTTTATAAGTAAATATGTCACAAATTTTAAAATGTAGATTATTTCTAAAGACAATTTAATAAAACTGTTTTCACAATTAGAAACAAAAGAAATGTAGAATAATGTCTTTAGTATTTTTTAGAAATACAATGTCTAAACAATATCAATAATACAAATATCAATAAACTATTTTAAGTAAATATGTCACAAATTTTAAAATGTAATTTAATTCTAAATCTATAAATAAATGTCAAACAGGCTCTTGCCAGGTCGTACCAAACCCAGCTGCAGTGTCTGAGTCTGATTCTCCAGCAGATTTTTCTGGATTTTCTGATTTTGGTAGAGGAAGAGACTGAGTTGTAAAATCTGCTGCTTTTCTTGATTTTCTTTTCTTTATTGGGGCATACTTGGGTGGTGGCATTTTTCGACTATCAACCTTAACACAAAACAAATAAAGTTATTCTGTGTAGTAAATACATATTTGTATAATATTAAAATTATTTTATGCAAAAATATCCTAGTTTTTATGTACATACCTTTATAGGTTAATATTTAATGCTGTAGCTTAAAGCTTTTATCTTTTATCTTGTAGCTTAAAGGCAGTTTTTACACATTTTGTATAATAGTTTTCAATTTAACTTCAAATCCTATATAATTTTTTTTAAATGTTTGACAACTATTTCTGGAGTTTCATTAGACAGATTGTCACGATGTTTTTTACTTACAGATCATAGTATATAGAAAGTCTTGTGATAGGAATCAAAAAATTACTTCAAAATTGTTTGCAGATACAATTTACACAATGATGTCATGTCTGTCTCTGTTGAGCTATAGCTTAATTACTTGGACTAATTTAGTTCATTTTTGTTATATGGGCTTATTATCACCATATCTCGAAACTTTAAAAAAAAAATTATTTTGATCATTCATAATTTGGGAATAGTTGCCAAAAGATCAAAACTCAAGATTCCAATTTTCTCAAAATGGGCTGTAATGATTGTTACAATATATAGCTTCTAAAACGTATTAGTCACTGTATTCCCAAAAAACCAGTAGTAAAACTTCAAATACCTTAAAAATTAGCCTAAACGATTCAGCTAATTTGGAAGATTTTTGATGTGAGTAAAACAAAACTTCAGTTAACCATTACACTTTCATCCTTCGGTTTCTGTTAACGATCCAATTGTAATAAGCATAGATGTGTAGTAGAAAATGTCAGGCTGTTTTTTAATAATTTTATACTACTGTACTGATATGCAGGATTGGCCTATCGTATGTAGGACACAATTTTAATTATAGTTATTGGTAATGCATTTATTTAATGACCGGGAGATTGTTTGTCCGGTCGGAACAAAGTGTCCGGTGCAGTAGGTTTCATTTAAAAGAAACCTAGCGCAAGCACTATGCTGTTATAATAATTGTTTATATTAATTGAATGCCTAAGCTTAATGGTTTCATTGTAAACAATTACTTTATAACACTTATTATTTTTACAAGTCAGTGAGAGTTACCACAGTCAGTAGTGTTAGCGTTAATAATAATAATAAAATAATTCTGCAGAATGTAGCCCTATCAGTAATGGCAGAATGTGTTACTTCTCTAATAGGAAACATTAAATATTTATGACCGTTTCTCATATTAAAGACAAGAATGTTTAAACTATAAAGATAAGTGTTAAAAAACTAATTTTCTATGTTGTTGCCAATTGCATTTTATTATTTAGAAAACTATAAAAAAAGTGTTGGTAATTTTTAAAAAAATGTTTCAAATTTTATTTTATTTTATTAGATACCTTTATTGTAACAGAATTTAACTACATAAAGTTTAACATTGTTCTAATTGATGCAATGTGCTTCCAGCAGTGACAACAGTTAAACATATTGTAAGTAATTAATTTTTTATTGTGTAAATGGTGTTAAAGTAAAATATTTGTTTAGAACATCTCTAATGTCTTGGTAATTCATCATTTCTTAACCAATGTCGAACCTCCTCTGCATACTGTGGAATGGTTTCACCTTTTTCGAGAGTGGCACTTTTTACAATAGGTAGATTGTTCGTTCGGTTGGAACAAAGTGTCCTGGTGCAGTAGGTTTCATTTGAAAGAAACCTGAGTGTAAGCGCTATACTGTTATAATAATTGTTCATATTAATTGAATGTCTAAGCTTGCTCTATGGGTTTCTGTCAGAGAGTACTTACAGTGTTTCACTTGATATACTACCTAAAGCTAAGCCTGCCTCATCAAGGGAGAGTTCCTTGTTTGGATAATATACTTCCATCATTTTATTATTGAAGTAGTTAACAATTGCTCTAATTTTATGTTGGTAGTAAATACCATCCTTATTTACACAAGGTTTTGCACTCACAATCTACAGAAAGCAATTGCAACTAATATACTCTCTCTAAACAAAGGCAGATTGAACAGTCTATTAGTCTTGGATTCTGTTCAATCGTGTCTCAATATAGTTCTGAGATACATGTAATGTGGGATTGCTCACAAGTACTAGGCCCCCAAAATAATTCCATTGTATATGTTTTGGTTTTACAATAAATTAATTCAAGGAAAACCTTGTCCAGCAGAAGAAAAAACCAATCAATGGTCTTGTTATCTCCAAGAATATTAACTAACAAATGATTTAGTGAAGGGAAATCTCCTAAGGCTAGGCATAGAGTTACATCAGGTGGGATATATAATCGCTTCGTCAGCTTCACTATCAGAACTCTCCATATTAGTATTTACACTGGATTCACTGTCTGAATTTGAAAAATCATATTTGCTTACATTATCAGTTACACGCTTATGAGTAACAATTGTAAAGATAAATATAACTAACACAGTAATAATATAGTTTATACACTCACAAAAAAGGCAACATAATTAACTGATTAATACATATCTACATAATTAACAAATGCTCAAAGATAAAAATGAACTCTATCATCTTAAAAAGATTATTAATGAGTTGTTCGTTTTTATGTATTTATAGTATGTAACGAAATTGACTCAGGAGAAATCTATTCTATTTTCTTCACTATCATTCAGTGCATGTACAGTAGAGTCACACTGTAATTTAAACCATGGTAGTTCAAAGTATAAAAATAAAAAAAATAGCAAGAGAGAGAACTTGACGTATCACAGCTGATGACATTAGTTTAAGAAGCACAGTCAGGATGCTTAGTTCAAGTGACTCTTTCTTAGAATCTTAGAATCACAGTCAGGCCATGCATTGTTGATAAAAATAAGTAAGTTAATGTCAGGTTGACTGGTATAGTTGGTACTGAAGAAGTATCTGGAGAGGAAAATGCATTACATTGGTGATAAAAAATAAGGCTCTATTTACAACTAAAGACACTGAATTTAAAACTTTTATTATTATTATTATTTTTTTTTAGTAATGTTATTTAACCTTATTTTCTACTCGTTGAAAATATATTTACCCACTACTCTATGTTTTATTCTTATTTCCATATAATGAGAGTTTCTTCCAATTTGAGGTGACCTCAAGTCCAATTAGATTAAATTACCAGGACTCTACTGTACAATTTACATTTTGTGTAGATCTTATTTTTATGTGAGATTCAGAAAGTCTAAGTGATACAGCATGGTGATTTTTAAAGCAACCAGGACTTTTTCATTTGATAATAAAATCTGGTGTATGCATGGTTTTCGCACTGCTACTTCGCTTTTGTACTGTAGAGTTGGCTTCTTTAAAACATTGTTTACTGATGAGTACATGTAACAAGCTTATTATGATGATTTCCTCAATAATTTATAAACACATTGTGAGCGGTCACAAAACTATCACTGGTTTTAAAAAAAACCTCTCACTGCAAAAGCACACTGATCTTTGCTCCATGATTGTATTGTAAATGAATGCTAGAACAGGAGTTACAAAATGGCAATAGCTGCTTAACCTTTTGAATCCTACACTCATGTATAATATGTGAGCAGCATGTATTCTCTCCAGTGGCCTGTGTTCGCATATAAGTGAAGACCAATGTATGTTTGATTTTGGCTACAATTTTTAGTTATACAACTTTGGTATAGAAGGCTATGGCCTTACGTTCGGTTATGTTCTTCGTGGCTTATTCAATTACGCTTTTCATTGATTTCCGTGATAATTTTACCTTTTTTTCTATGTTTCATATATACGTGGTAACAATGAACTGGTTATTAATGTCTCCTTGTGTATTTTTCCAGCTGTCAGTGTAGGCTATAACCTAAAATGGCATCGCACAGGAGAATCAGTGTGAAGGAAATAAATGAATATTTTAGAAATGATAATTTTAGTGATTTATCTGATTTCAGTTACAGTAGAGATGAAGGTTAGGTTTATTTGTGATAATGGAAATGAAAGTCTAGTAAATAGTGAATGAGTCAATGGCATCACAAAAAAGTCAATTAAAAATGGTTAGTTTTAATATTTTTGGTAGTTTTAAAATTTTTTTAACATTTAAAAAAATTAAAACTTTTCTTATCATTTATAATATTATAGTAATTAAATATAAAGAATTTTTTAATTCAGACCAGGAGAATGTACGTGGAACTCAAAAGGTTAATCGACACCTCAAAACGATCAGGTCATATATAAATCAATTGATCTAAGTCATTATTTTTTAATCTGAGATGTTTTCTATTACTATCCAGAAATTATCTATTTCATCACCTGTCTAACAATCACCATGAGAACTAAGTGGTAAAAGCTTAATTTACAAAAGAATTCTTAAAAAATAAAGTAAATAGTACACAAATAGAAAAACACTAACGTTTACTGATTGAGAAAGTAAACCGTGTTTACAAAATATTTCTGAACTTTAGTGTTTTTTTATTTGTGTACTACTAGTTATAACCAAGGACCACTTTCCAATGTAAGCCTGTGTCTCCTATCCCTATCTATACAAAATCTAAACATAACAGGCTATGTGCTCTATTAAAACTCTAACCAAAAAATAAAGTAATTTACATATTAAGTAATCTAAAAATACTGTACACACCTTTTTTCCAAAATTGTGATGACTTCTGAAGGCATCAGATGCAATAACACAATAATAACACAATATTATTTGCAAAACAAATTTATCCGTAATTTAGTCAACAATTTTCATTTTAAAAAGAATTAAAATTATATGCCTATACAGGTACATTTTATATTTATGTTTAAATTAATTATTAATACTATATTTAAAATTATTTTCTATAACTTATTAAAGTACAGAAAGAAAATTATATTTATGTTTAAATTAATGATTATGACTATGTTTTAAATTCTTTTCTATAACTTTATTAAAGTACAGAAAGAAGAATTCAACAAAAACTGTAGGAACTGGTCAGCTACAAATAGTACAGGCATGAAAATGGTAAATTTTCTACTTTTTCTAAAATATTTGCATTTATTTATGTATATTTCTCAGCTTATGTAATTTTGGCAATGCTGAAAAAAAGGAGTTATTAAACATCTGTATTACATAACGAATGTATCTGCAATAACCTTACTTTCTGATTATTGTGCACATTAATAATAACGAAGATGTTTGAAGTGACTCAAGATTCCTCACTCAAAAATAAATGTTACCAACTATGATCAAAGTCATGAACCTGGATTCATGAGAGGGACTTTTAACCAGGTATCCACAACACCTGTTCAGAAATTCCATCAGTTACTATTTTTGTTGGTTTTATTAGAATATATCCCATTGTCAAGGAACAAAAAGAGTATTTTTAATACAAAAGGGTATCTGCACAAAGTATAAAACTGTATATCTACTATCTCATGTAGTCAAATTCAATTACTATTGAATTCTATTCAATTTCTTGACTAGAAATCAGTGCCTCTTATAGATTTTGTATCACATTAGAAAAATTATATTTATAATATACAAATATAATAATTCGTTTCCAAGAGTTATATGACAAAAATATTGAAATATTATTATTTCTATTATGTTTTCACTTTTCTAGAGTACTGTAAACAGTTGATATATTGTAAATGAATATTGCACAAAATAATCCAGGCCACCAAATTAAACATCAAAATAGTTATACGAATCAGATCATAACTCTCCAATTACCCATATAAAACTGATATCAAATCCTGACTCAGCACTTTACAAAAAATAGATTATGAGTTTCATCAAATCTCTCTAATTATTTTTAGGATTTACTAAACAGTAAAAACAGTATATATTATATATAAAGTGTTTTTAAAATGTGGTATAATAATCCTCCAGCATATTTATTCATCATTTCAAGAAAAAAAGTTCATATAGACATATGTCCTAAAATGTTTAGTTTTCCGTTTATCCTCCATTTCGTTTATTACAGAAAAATATTAAAACCATGAAAATAAATGATATTGAGTTCAAATCTGGTACTCACATTATTTATGCTACTTTTTTATCAGTATTTCAACAACCAAAACTTTATTATTTAAATTTTCTAAATTTTAATCTAAAATTATGTTTAAAATTTTTAAGGCTAAATTTTATGAAAATTTATAAAGCCCCAATTTTGAAATGAGTAAAGGAAATAGGTTGTATATTTTTCTCAAATTGAGTCTTTATAACACTAAATAGCATGCAAAATATCAACTCCATATCATTTACCGTTATAAAAAGATATGATTAAAAAAAAATTAAAATGCCAAATGGCGGCTAGATAGAAAATTAAGCATTTAGGAAGTTAGTATGTTTATATAAATTCTTTCATTGGTTTTGATGTGAAGAATAAGCTCCTGCATTTCTGAAACTTTTTTTTTTTTAAATACTCTCTATACATTTATCACTTATAAAATAAGCATTCGGATTGACACTTTGTATGTGTTAATTTATTATAATTACCTCGGGTATATTATCAGCAGATCCCCATGTTTTGTGCAACTTTTCTGTACTACTTCCAGCACCCAAGAAGTACTGGCTAAATGCTTCAGTTGTCCTCTTCACTCGGACATTCAAAGAACCAATTCTCAAGAAACCCAAGTCCTTTTCTGTAGACAAAGATATAAATATAATAATAAAAATAAAACTCAAAATACGATTTGGGAAAGCTCCCAATATGATGTCATTGATTTTCCATTATATTATCAGATCATATTATGTCTCTATAATGCCTTTATATAGAGAATATATGAAAATATACAATAACTATTGCCATGTGTGTATATGGTATGTAGATCTATATTTTTTAATCAGAGTTTTATATACATGAAATTCTGCACATTTTGTGATTTTTTTGTTGAACTAATTGTCATATATTTGATCTAGAAGTTTCAAGTAACATTTACAAACTAAACTATTACTCTACCTTTTTGTGAAAATAGTTTATTTACAACAATGATGAGTTGTTTGTGATATTTTGTGACATATAAGTTTCATTACACTATGTCGACTAAGATTATTGTGTTGTAAATTGAGCAGTTCTAATATTTTAGTGAAAACTCATAAAATTAATTAGTGACATGTTATTCGATGAAATAGTGATGATTTATAAAAAGACACAACTATGGTTCATACTTCTATCCCAAGTTCTATGTAGAAACGATTAACTCATTAAATAACAGTAAGTAGTAGTGATGTAAGAAAACGTGAAAATAACAACTAATATTCTTCAAGATTATTGCTATATAACTAAATTACATTCTTACATATATATATATATATATATACATATAAACTTAGCATTTTCCACAAAAATAATCCAGGAATTGGAGTGAGTCAGTCAATATGGTAGACCATAGGATTCTTTTACACAAATTGTTTAATTGTGGTATTTGTAGTGTGGTGTGACTGGTTTCAGAGCAAACTCAAAGGTAGAAAACAATATGTCAAAATCAATGGAATTTTTAGTCAAATGGGGGAAGTGACCCATGGTGTAGCACAGGGCTCCGTACTAGGGGCAATTCTATTTATTATATATGTTAACGACCTTTGTGAAGAAAAATTTAATGGCCGAATAACAGCTATTGCTGATGATACAGCTCTTGTATATGTACGAGATATGTGGACTGAGTTAGATAAGAAAATTAATTAATTTGGTCATTGCTCCTCCACTTTCTCTTCCCAGTGCATCAACAACCCGCCCTAATACCTCGAGGAGACACTGTAGTGTTGAGGAAATCACGTTTTTATCAACATTAATGTAATAGCAGATATTTCTTGTTGAAAATCCATATTCAAGGATAAAATAAAGCAAAAGCTTAAAGTTTCAAAATATTATAAATATTATTTAAAATATTATTCACAATACAGTATTTATTAAAATATTTTGAAACTTTAAGCTTTTGCTTTATTTTATCCTTGATTAAATTTTTTGTTCCGGATCGATCCGGATAATCCGGACATCCGGTTGAATGAGGTCCGGATAAACGAGGTAGTACTGTACTCTCATACCCAAGTTTTCTTAGTCTCAACATTCTGCCTATAAGATATTTGTTTATATAAGTACTAAAAATTTTTTATTTGAGAAGTGGAAATTCCCCATGCTCTAAAAACAATTATAGAAATAGGCTTAGGGAAAACATACACCGAGTGCCAAAACCTGCTAAAACCTTCTATAAAAGAACATTTAACTTTCTAGCTCCGTGGTTATACAATAACTTATCTCAAGAAATTAAATGTTTGAAGTGCCCAAGAACTTTTCTTGGAGGTGTAAGAAATTTGTTATTAGTTTGCAAAAGTGAGGAAGAATTATTGTATATCCTGCAGTAATAGTAACTGCCCTATAGAATGATACATTTTAAAAATCTATAGATAGTATTTTAATTTAAGTGACATTTTATGAGATTATCGTAAATGCCTCCTAGGGCATATACTTTGGCGGCATTGCAGTCAATTATCATAATTATATGTGTGTGTGTATGAGAATGTTTATTGTTTATATATTATACATATCAGTGTTAATGTGATGTATTCTGAAATGTGTACATATGTGTGTTTTTGGATGAATGGGAATGTATGCTTGAAATGATCCTGGACCCAAATTACTCAATTATTAAAAAAAGTAATTTAAACTGAGTATAAAAATATTTTAAATGTGTCTATATTATGTTTTAAGTTATGGAAATATGTATGTGTAGTGTTTTGTAAACCGCAAGTAATTCTGTATTTAATTTAAATATTTTTTAATTTTTAATCTTTGTAATTGAACCCCTAAGCAGACAAATAGCCTTAGAGGCCCTATATTGTGTTATTTTTTTAACAGTGTGTTATGGGATGGTTAAATCAAAAAATTGAAAAATATCAACGTTCCTGCATATATGTCGAGGTTGATAATGAGATACCTGGATTCCAGGAAAAAATGTTTGTGGGCGATGTGCAAGAGTTGCGTGTCTTATGGAGTTCTACAGAAGTTGGTTTTAGATTGCACTCTTCTGGAAGATTTACTTGGTGTTCTAGGGTTGGAGTACCACAGGAGATAAACATGACTGGTTTATCACCTGGTAGATGTGGCCAGGGTTGAAACAGATTCGAGCTAGAAGCGGTTTTGAATGAAGCCATGTGGACCATCTGGAGATAGAAGGAGTGAAAGAAGTTAAAGAAAATGGAGGTCATTCTTGGTGGCAAGAAGAGCAATTAGGGAGCTATCTATATTGGGAAGGAGACGCTTACTTTCTTGGGATAACTTTTGTAAAAAACCTGTAGGATGTAAAGAACATTATATAATATACTGAAAAGGTAATTAAGGCTTTGGTACACGTCATTATGAATGTTGGAGGCCCTCAGACTAACAATAGGAAAGTACAGATGTATGCTGCGTACTCAGTTATTTTTTAAACTGGTGCCTATATGGAAGAGTGCGTTGAAGCACAAAAAAATACAGTAACACAGTATCAAGGATTTAGTGTAAGATTGCAGTTAGGTCAATTAGCACATACAGAACTTTAGGAATAGCTGCTGCAGTGGTGCTGTCAGGATTACTTCCCATTGACTTAATGGTTGAAGAGTGAGACAAGAAGAAACAACTAGGGAATTCTCACCCATGAGAGATTAGAAACAAGACCATAATGAATGGCAGATGAGATGGGTTGATTGCACTGCGGATAATAACTGGACCAGAATCCTCATCCCCCAATCACAAATGTGGATAGAGAAGAAAGAAGGAGAAACCAAATACTACTTGACGCAGGCTTCAACTGGTCATCGAGACTTTGGAATGTACCTGTACAGGTTTAAGATGAGAAACAGCTCTAATTGTCCGTTCTGTGGAGAAAATGATTCAGTGAAACGTACCATTTTCTACTGACAGAGGTGGTAGGTAGACATATATGACCTTATTATGACAGTAAAATGTATCCCTCACATGAAGAATGTTGTGACAATCATGATGAGGAGTAAAGAGGACTGGCTTACATAGTATATTATTCTATTATATACTTTTATTTTTTATACAATTATTTTCATAAAAATTGAATGATTGTTCTTAAACTCATTATATTTATAAAGACAATATTTTTACCTGCTAGTTTTTTCCTTGCTTTGATTTCTGAAACAAAAAATTCACATTGAAATGAAATATAAAAACTTTTCATATTAACCACAAAATGTTGACATTAGTTAATTATAAAGAATTATGCAGATTACTAGATAAAGTAGAGTAAGACATAAGGTTTTCATATCACTTATCACATTTTATAGATTGAAACAAACTATGGAAAAAACATTGCTCCAAAGTGAAGCGACAGCACAGTGGCCAGTAGGAGTTGTGAAGACAATTAATTAAGTTAATTGTTCATGATGAAAAGTTTATTTTTAAAAGAAGATTTTTATTTGGTAGTACTATTAATTCATAAATTACACCATTGTTCCTCAAAAATGGATATTTTAAAATATCTAAACAAATAACACTAATAAATAAATGGGATATTTTTTTACCTTGTTAAATTATAAACATATATTTTAAAATTGGCAATTGGAAAGGTAAGCACAACAAAATTTTCATTCCGTTTATACTTTACACTACAGTATAAAATTTGGAATGAAATAAATTTAACAAGAACAAGACACATGTTTTATTGACATGCCATCCATTACCAAGTGCTTATGTTACTGTACTCTATTTGATATAATGTATTTAAAGTAGTTAGTTAAACAAAAAAATGGATAATTTTTGTTTATTAACTTTATAGTAGTAGTCTTCTACAAATCTGCAAACTACAAAAACTGTCTAGTTTCTTGACCCAAATAATTAAAATAGAAAGAATTTGAACAAACAATTATTATAAAAATAATTATTGACGAGGGGTGTTCAATAAGTAAAGAGACAAATAGGTGTAGTGTTAAAATGTTTTATTATATATAGGTACAACTTTTTCTATTTTTAAACATAATCCCCCTCCTACATGTATACACTTTTCCCATCATCATACCAGCTTTTTATGCCTTCAGTGAAAAATTCTTTACTTTGGCATCGAAGCCAGACTTGCACCGCTGTCTCCACATCTTCATTGTTTTCAAATCTCTTATCTCGCAAAAATTCTTTCATAGGTCCAAACAAGTGAAAATCTGATGGTGCCAAATCAGGACTATAAGGAGGGTGGGGTAGGACTTCCCAGTTCAACCTTTCAATGGTTTCCAGTGTTTCATAAGCTTTGTGCGGGCGAGCATTGTCTTGGAGAAAAAGCACTCCCTTACCTGCAAACCCTGTCTCTTACTCAGAATTGCTGGCTTAACTGTAGTACTCTCCATTAACAGTACACTGTGTTTTCAGGTAGTCACAGAAAATTGGACCTTTAAGTCTCAAAAAAAGGTAAGCATGACTTTTCCAGTTTCTGGTTGGGTTTTGAATTTTTTTCTTACAGGAGAAGACGCATGTTTCCACTCCATGCTTCGGGCTCAAAGTGATGTATACATGTTTCATCAAAAGTGACAATTTTTTCCAAAAAGCTTCTCCTTCTTCCTGATAACATCTTTTCAGTTCCTGGCAGATTTGAAGCCTGACATTTTTGTGGTTGACTGTCGACAGTTTTAAAATCCAACATGTGCATGTTTTGCGGTATTTCAACTTGTCATGAATGATTGAGTGGACGGTGCCTACACTAGTATGACAAGTTTCAGTTATTTGAGCCACTGTAATTCTTCGGTCTTCCTGAATAAGAGTTTCAATTCGGTTTTCCATCAAAGAATTTGAAACCTCAATAGGTCGGTCTGAATGTTCCACATCACTCACATTTGTTCACCAAGTTTGTACCGATCTATCCACTTATAAAAGTTTGCACGGTTTATAAAACTTTTCCCATATTGTCTTTTCATTCTTGAATAAATTTCAGATGGTTTTGTTCCTTCAGAAAACAAAAATCTAATAACAGCTTGTTGCTCTTCCAAAGTGCAATATTCAAGAGAACTTGCCATTTTCAAAACATTTCAAAACTAAACAAACATTCAACAATGACAAAACAGCTGTATTAGAATGTTGGCAGTGTTGAAACTCACAATATTATTAGTTATAAAATTTCCCAGGGGATTGTTTTTGAACGTGGAAAGGTTTGTCTCTTTACTTATTGAACGCCCCTCGTATAAAAATTATTATTTATAAAAAATACTAGGTTTTAAATGGAGTATCAAGTTCTTGGTGTCTTGATTATGACTTTGCCATATTTCTTGTAATCATTTACCTTGTTTTGTTTATATCTTATTATGAAACAGAAATCGAAACCCTTAAAAGTAATAAAGTTATAATTATAATAATGATCTTAAAAGGAGAAGAATACGTTAATACAAGGGCTAAGCAGAAGAGTCTGTGTAGACTAAGTAAACTGTTAAAGGCTACTATTCGATTATAGTGACAATACGAATTAGATTAAATAATAATTGAAGGATATATAAGTAAAAAATATTTAATTCTTAACTGTAAAATTAAATTGAGTTAAGCTTAATGATGAATTAGCGAACACGAAGAGTTGATTAAATTTAAGATATATATATATATATATATTGGTTAACAAATGTTGGAGGAAGTTATATGCAAAGCCAAGTTGTTATAACCTGCTAATATTTCTTCATGTAAAAAAAGTTAGACTCCATGGTTTTTCATCACTAGGCAAATGAAGTGAATAGGAGTTAGCTGGTCCAGTAAATTATTATTCTAAAATATATTTATCAAGATGTAGTATACTGGACAATAATAAATAAAAAAGAGTGGATGTTGGAGTATAACCAATAATTAATACTAATAATTTATTGTGTAATTATCAAATACACTCAAATAATTAAGTTTCTGTTTGCAACACCTTATAATAACCAATTATTTGCATCAGACCATCTTATTTAAAAAAAAAAAACCATTCAATTGTAGTAAATAATGGGTAGTGTATAAAAAAAAAGAAAAAAAAATAATAAAAAATACATATGACTTAGCATTCACATAAAATATAGTGCACACAAACGAATAATATGTATATTAAGGACTTTGGTGCAGACACACAGTAGTATAAAAACAAAAAAACATTCCAACAAACAAAAACTTTATCTGCACTACAGAATTTAGTAGTTATGGTCATGACATTGAATCCTAACATTGTGGGATCTTTCAAACTTGACTAATTTTTTAAAAAAATCTTGTCACATGCTATTTTCTAACAAGGTTTTAAATACTAATTTCACACAACATTAAGTTGGATATCCAAATACATTAAATCTTATATATGACAAAAAGAAATGGAAGTGGTGGATAAAGTTTTTAAAATATTGACCATTATAACCACTTTCAAACAAAACAAATATACTTCAATGAAATGTTGATAATGACAGATCCATACTACAGTTAGAAGCAACTCTATCGGTAGTAGCTCATAGACACTGATTCTCGTATCTTCTCCATATTATAGAGCGGTGGATAGAATCTCTCCCTACTAATTATTATTACTAAATTAAAATTAAACATTGTTCATTAACTCACCTGAGTCAAAGTTTTAAGCTTTCTCAGTGCAATTATAACATGCAACAAAGTCCCACGTGCAACCCATTCAGTTACAAGCATAAGCTCAAATAACATGCGACAGAAGAGTTGAATATTTTAAGATAATTATCCACCTTCACAGCTAAGAAGTCTTACCAGTGTTGCTACAAAAACATTCTTAATTGGAAATAAGTGATTACTTCAAATAATTTGGCACTGCCCACTAAGTACCAACAAGGTTTTGATTTTCACATAATAAAGCACAACAGGAAAGAAATATTATAAAATAACAAATAGAAGGAGTGAAATACAATGTTATTATAAAAATAAATCACTAACATGTTTTTCACATAAAAAAAATAAATAAATAAATAAATTGTCCACGGTGAAGTTTTAAGTTGATAAACAATTATTAAAGAGTTGTATGGATTTTGAGATTCATTTTAATCATAGTTATACAAATACTTCACAATATGAAGTTTTCTGTAAATTAGGCCCAATTGATCATAAGGTTACCAGGACTACCTTCAAGGTGGGTAGGGAAAATGTGAAAGCATTTAATTGTAAGATTACAGTCAGAATGTAAATAGTTTTTCAAATTAAAAATATTGTAATACAGCAGGTTGGCATAAGTAATGATTTTTACTGGCATATACAGTTTGGCAATATGAGTATATCCCTTTGTGAAACGGATTTCTCAGAATCATGAGCATTTTTATGTAAATATTACAATTTTAATTCTGGTAACTTTCTATTAAAAAAATAATAATCCCGCACCATAAAATTAAAAGGAATCGAGGTCAGTTTCTCAAGTAGGACAAAGAGGTTAGAGATACTGAAGAGAGACTCTTGGTACTTAAAAGCCACAATTCATAAGAGATTTTGTGATATAGAAGAGAATATCAATAACATTTAACAAAAACTAAAAATGAACTATAATTTTTACTATTGTTTTTTCCTAAACATACGGTATAGAAATAAATTAAATTTAAATATATATACATGTACAATTAATTAGAATACTTTATATTTCAATTCTCTTAACCATTGTTAACTAACAATTTTAAAATGAATAACAGAAAAAATTAATTTAATAACTGAAGATTAAAAAAAAATATAATCATGTTTAAAGCTGAAGACATTTATTTTGGATTTTAAAATGATTGATCTGCCCGTTTATCCTAATACTACAGAACTATATTTAATGAAAATATATTTTTTATCTTGTAGAAGCAAAAAAAAAAGCCAATAAGATACAATTGTTCGTAGTATTATAATAGAGTTCTGTGTAGTATAGAGTTGTGCATTAAAGTCTTATGTTGTACACAAAATTTATAATACACATTCTAGTTAGTAATCAGTAGTTTATTTTTATATAGTGAACATTTTAGCCGATTAGTTGATTGAATTAAACAATTACTCCCATGATTTGTAAGGGCTAATGAAAGACATTAAAAAAAATGTATATAAAGAATAAATTAGATATTATTCTAAATTAAATAATTTAATTTTGCCTTAATATCTTAATATTAACTATCTTATTTTTGTTTTTAACATTTATTTTCAATTTTTTTTCTAACATTCAATGAGTGTGGTAGCTGCCTGTTTGACTTTAATTTTGGGTATGGCACCTTAAAAATGTCCTGTCATATAAAGCTTATACTGTAAATGATGTTTGTAAAGAATATTCTTAGCAAAAACAAGTAGGGTTCCAAAAAGAGAAATTTACAATACATGCAATGGTAAATTAAAATAAGATTAGATTAATTGTTGAAAACCTTGATAGTAAATAAGTTAGCTAGAGATTATTGGCTATTAGAAGGATCAGAAGAAAAAGTTCATCCATATAACTTCAATACCACTAAAAGTATTGAAAACCTTTCACATGGTATAGCTCTAAGGTATTAGGGTAAAAATCTATACAAATGAAATGCAAGTTAAATTTGGTGATCAAATGAGTATAGATTTTTGAAGCCATTTTATTCACTTTATTCAATAAAAAATTGTCATGATATCTAAATATTGACCATTTTTTTAATGCTGATATGTAAAATCGGTTATTAATAAAATATGTTCAATATTATTTCTGTAGCAAAATACATTCAAATATATGAACTTAGACTAGACCAGGGGTTCTCAAAATTTTAGACACTGAGACCCCCTTTCTGGGCTGAGTATTTTGCCAACCCCCCCAGTTTTATCTCTAACATAATAATTAAAAAACTACACTAAGGGCTAAGTTTTATTCATAAAAAACACTAGTAACTAGTAAAATAAACATTAATTTTTGTCACTTGAATGATTTTATAATAAGAGACAATAAAAGACTCATTTTATACACATGCAGTAGTTTTATTACAGTTGTTAACCTCACGCTCCTTTAAGTATAAGCTTTAGCTGTCTAGGGTTGCACACAGTACAAACAAGAAACAATTAATGACTCAAGACTCCCGCCCTCTCAGCTGTCTACGCGTGTACTCTCTGACAGCCGGCAGACAACAATCTGACTTCTTGAGTCGAATACATGTGTACTTTGTGAGTAGTATTGCGAGCAAATACAATTAGAAAAAATAACAATGAATAAGTTTTTGAAAAGAGCGTCTTCAAGTAGTGACGCTAGTGAGTGTGCGAAAACAAAGTGCCGGAAATATGACCAGTCATACATAAATTTCGGTTTTACTGAACTAGCAAACAAACCTCAATGTGTGGTATGTAGTGAAGTATTGTCAGCCGAAAGCATGAAGCCTTCAAAAATGAAATGCCATCTTGAAACTAAACATTTTGCTTTAATAGACAAACCAGTGGAATTTTTCCAAAGATAACTGTTATCCCTTCGAAGTCAACAAGTAAACATTACAGATCTTGCTAATGTTAGTAAAAATGCTCTTAAAGCTCATATGAGATAGCGCTCAAGATTGCTAAAAAAGGAAAACCTCATACAATACCTGAGGAATTAATTCTTCCCGCCGCAATTGATATGGTTTCAAATATAATCAGTCCTCAAGATGCTGAAAAACTAAAAAAAAAAAAAAAAATCCCATTATCAAATGATACTATAGGCTATCAATACGAATATCTGACATGGTTGAAGGTGTTCAGAATTAGCTAAAGAAGCAAATAAAAGACAGTACTTTTTTGCAATTCAGTTGGATGAGTCAACAGATGTTGCCAACTGTGTTCAGTTTTTGTGCTACATCCAGTACAATTGCGGTGATTCTATTAATGAAAATATATTCTTTTGTAAGCTCCTGCCCAATAATACAACAGGTGAAATTCTTTATAAGGTGCTCATTGAAGCAACTGCACCTTTCGAAATTGATTGGAAGAAATGCATTTCAATCTGTAGTGATGGAGCAATGGCCCTTACGGGAAAGAAGAGTGGCTTGATTGCCAGGTTGAAATCTTTTATACCAAATGCAAGCTGGTTCCACTGCTTTTTACATAGGCAAGCTTTGGCTGCTAAGAAAATGCCAAATAAATTACGACAAGTTTTAAATGAAGCTGTCGAGATGGTGAACTACATCAAAGTCGCCCGCTGCAGAGTAGGTTGCTTGAGAACTTGTTTAAAGAGGTAGAAGCCTTGCATAAACATCTTCTATTTTACACTGAAGTTCGGTGGCTATCCTGTGGTAATGTGTTAAGCAGGCTGTTTGAATTAAAGCCAGAAATGTTGATATTTTTGGTTGATAGTAAACCTGAACTTTCCACTTTTTTCAGTGATGAAAATTGGTTTGTAATGCTTGCTTATTTAGTTGACATCTTCTCTCACCTTAATATTTTGAACTTATCCCTACAAGGACCAGACAAAAATGTTCTGTATGCTCAAGACAGGATAAATGCATTTGTAAAAATATTTAGTGTTTGGAACGCAAGAGTTAAGAAAGAAGATTTTGAAAATTTTGCACTTACTGAAGAGTTTATAGAGTTTGTGTCGAGAATTGGTGCCAAATCCCTTGACACTACATCTCTCTCCTTACTAGTATCATCTCATCTCGAAGCTTTGATTGAACAATTGACACATTACATTCCAGTTAAAGATATGAGTGGGGTTTTGTGGGTAGTCAATCCGTTCAGTGAACAAGCCATAACAAAAGCTGAGCTAAGTGCTCGTCTTCAGGATCAACTGGTAGAGATTTCAAGTGATCAGTCAGAAAAACTAACTTTTAACAATGCAACACCAATTCAGACACATCCTGCAACACCCCTGGAGATCGCGACCCACCGTTTGAGAACCCCGGGACTAGACTCATCAATTTTAGTACTCTTTTCACTTTATATAGCTCTTCTTGTGTACTTTTTTAATGATGCACAATGTAATGTACTTTTCTAAGACAAAAATAGGAGAGTTATTACTAAGAAAGAAAATGATAAAAAATATATTCTCAAAATTACAAAAATCAGCAATATTAGCTCTAGTAATCAGAATTATGGTCAAATTTAATGTTAACTAGGTTTTACTATTTGTTCCATATAATTGAAAAAATGGTTATAATATTTAAAAATGGCAAGTGTTAAAACAATTTTCTGGTAGTCCCTTCTTATCTAGACTCAAATTATGATATGACTTTACAATGGTTCATATAATCACTGAAAGATGGCAAGAGAAGTAATATTGACTACTACAAGAGTTATAGAGTTATATTTATTCACTTTTAGCAATGATTATAAAGTTGAATAAATTTGTAGTCTTGATAGAATTCACTTCGTTATTATAGTACATCAGATGAATTTCTTAACATCTCTAAGTAGGAAGCTCAAAATAAAATAATGATCGTCAAAATATAAATGATATTTACCACTATTGGTACATAACATGGCTTTAAAATAAAAATATTAAACATCACAATAGCAATTAATAGAAATAACAATAGAAGGAAAATTAAAATATAAATGCACTTTATTCAACTTTTTAATTTATTAAAATTGCATGCTAATGATTCTTTAATTAAAATGAAAGTGTACAACATTATAATTATATGTAGTGCATTTATCGGTGTATGAATATATGTTTGCAAATGGAAGATGTTATCTACCATACCAGCATCAGAAAACAATTACGCTTTGATCAATCTGCAGATATTTATTGTTAACTGAACAAAGTAATATATGGGAATCTGGCAGCCTGGGTAAAAATATCCAATTACAGACTAGTGTACACAATGCAACTGTATACAGTAACAAACATATCTTGGTCTGATACAAAACAACATAACACACAATGTGTTGGGAAAGTATCTCAAGGAACAGGGATTCTTCATGGTTTATGAATCTTTTCTGCTGATGTTTCAACTAATTAATGTCTAAAAAACATAATTTATTTGATTGGAATCAATGCTAAATAGTTTTTTTCGTACGGAAAGAATAGTGAAAGTATTTAAAAATTGTTCCCACATTCTTTTAGAATATGAAAGAGTTAATAAAAAACAACAAATGCACTATATAAGACAGAAAAATTATTACGTACAATATCTTTAAAAAACAAAGATACATAATTAATTTAAATTTCGTAGGCAAATTGATAAGACTATATAGGAAAATTTACAAAATCATAAAGTTCTAGGGTTCTATAAAAATGTGTAGTAAATAGAAAATAGAAGGCTGGGGTGATTATACAAAATAAAGGAACTTTGGGAAGGAAAAAAGAATTAACAAATTGAAATTATTGTTAAAACTAAAAAAAAAGTACCCAACGCGCCAATAGAAGTTTTCACTTCAAAAAATATTTTAATTTTTTTTTGTAAAATTGTCTAAAATACCCATTATAATGCTTTGTTTATTTAAATACAGAAGAAATTCTTTGTTTATTTCAAGATCTTATTGATGATTAATGTACAATGATGTGATATTAAAATGTGATTATATCAATACAAACTCTCCACTAAAATAATCCAGACTATATGTGTCAAAATGTAATAGGACCTAATATTATAAATGTATTCATTAGATTTAGAGATTAAAAACACAGTAAAACTCTATTAGTATATCAAAATTATTTAAATTAACCTGTTAGTATAAAACCCTTTAAAGAGGTTAACAAACCGAAAGGTTTTAATGTACTTGCCTTATTGAACCTCCTTCCAACAACTCTAAAAAAATACAAATAATATTTCAGTATCAAGATTTATTTACTTTTTATTACCAATAAAAAACCCTTTCAAAAAATAAATGTTAGTAATTTTACCTTGGACAATGTGTTAATATTCTTTATCATTAAAGTCTTGATGAGAACTGCAAGATTAAATATTATAATGTTCACAAGT